>CM070706.1:31809271-31939271 GCA_036346265.1 Melocanna baccifera | reverse complement strand
TTACTTTAATTAATAGAAAGTACATCATGAATCAAAACTTAATACTGGCAAGAAGTTTGTCGGTGCAATGTACTGATATTTCATGACCTTCTACATACTCCATATATTATAGGAGGGGGACTCCTCGGTTCCCCAGCCCATCCACGTGACGTTTTTCGTGAAATAGCCCCTAAAGTTTTGATAATTATATATAGATCCTCGGTTCTTGCAAAAAGGTCTTTAGTTTTTTGCAAAAAAGCTCCTACACTTTTTTTGCTAGATAGTGCCCTGCAGTTTTTCGTAATTACATACAGACCCTTGGTTCTTACGAAAAGGTCCCTAGTTTTTTCGAAAACACCCCCCAGGTTTTGGTAATTACGTACAGGTCCTCGGTTCTTACGAAAAGGTCTTTAATTTTTTACAAAAAAGCCCCTTCGCACTTTGTTTGCTGGATAATGCCCTATGGTTTTTCGTAATTACATATAGGCCCTTGGTTCTTACGAAAAGGTCTATATTTTTTTTACAAAAAAGCCCCTCTGCTCTCCTTTTATTGCAAAAAGGCCCTCGATTTTTTGCAAAAGGCCCCTCCGCTTTCCTTTTGCTGTGAATTTTTGTCTCTTTTACTTCGGTCCACACGGTGGCTAGCGCGGCGTGGTGCCATGCCTATGTGGCTAGTAATTCTGATTAGATGACTCATAGAATTTTATTCAGTGATCTTCCTTAGACGCAAATCACTCAATCGATCATATTCCTACCTACATTTGGATTTTCATCTGAAGAATTAGCAAATAGCAACCCTGCTCATTTTAGTTTGAGAAACACTCGGGATGATTTTTTAGCCCTTTTGTTCTTATGTTCTATGTGCGTATGGCAGGGACTAGGGGTTCGAATGGTGGTAAAACCACATTTGTATCTAATTCATAAACAAATACTAACGCAAATATGGTCGAATATGAATATGAATTGATTGTTATTAGTTATTACGAATTTGAATAGAATAGCTACTCAATTTAGTTTGCTTCATGTATCCGCATGACATGTGTAATGGCAAGAAATTAATGACACTTTTTCCTCATACACAACACAATTAATCATTGTAATTTATTACTTCAACCTAAAGAAACATGAATTCACATAACTTTTTTTAAAAAAAATATCCAACTAATTAGGATACAAATGGTTCGGACCATATAGCATTTTGGATGGGAAAACCTAAACCATATTAGCATCCATATTCTTTTTGTTGCGAATTCAAATAGAGGAGAAACTATTAATAGGATGGAAAAAAATCTAAACCATATTTGTATCTATTTACATCCCTACCAGGGACAGAGGTGATGCTTGTCTGGAGCTACCCAAGGAGCAGCAATGCATGCAAGATAGGATACTAGATGCTTGGACGAGTGGAGTCGAAGGATTTGATGTTCAACTTCCCAAAGCGGCGGTTATGAAGAACGTCACACTATTGGATCCTCGAAACAAACGTAAGGGCGTGTTTGGTTTGTAGACACGTTTCGTCATACTCGAGTTAGGCAAGTTGGAATTTGCATGGCCATTGTTTGCTTCATGGACACAAATACATTGCTTTGCCAAGAATTTTCCGCCACACTTTACCAAGTATGGTCTGCTACGCCACAATTTCTTACCATCCATCCAAACACCCCCTAAGTCTTTTGTTTGAATTGCATATGTCAAGTTTGGTAGAAACTTGTCTGGCATTGCAGGGTATCCTTCAAAAGTGAATTCCACAAAACATTTTAGATACAATAATTGATTAATTTAACAGAGGTTCCGATTTATTTCTATTAGAGTGCAGGCATGAAATATATGTGATATGTTCATTTAGATTATTTTCGCACCCTTTCTTTCACATTAGCCTTCTTCTGAAAAAACCGATGGTGTGAAGGGACTATGTTTTCAATCATAGCTATTAAAGTTGTATAACAAATACAATTCTATCTTTAGATGTAAATATTGTTAGAGATATATGTATAGATTGTTATTCCCCATTGTTATGAGGGGTTCTTTGCATATTTACCACCTGTACTTTGTGTATATATACCGGCCCATTGGCCTCATATTGAATACAAGCGCTATTCATAACATGGTATCAGAGCGTACCTAGGGTTTCCCGTCGCTTCGCTTGCCGCCGTCACCGTCATCCCGCCGACGACTCGCGGCGCTTCGCGCCCGCTCCCGCCACCCGAGGCCGCCGCGCTTCGCTTCCGCTCTTCGCCGTCTTCCCGACGGCTCCTCATCGCGCGCTCGGCTCCGCTCGGCCGATCCGCCGCCGCCGGGCCCTCCACTCGTCGCGCCGCCGCGCCTCCAACCGCTGCCGCCCGCTTCCTCCGCCCGGCCGCTCTCCTCCGCGCCGCGCTCCTCGCGCCGCTGCCCCACGCACGCCGCTTCCGCGCGCCGCCGCTCCCACACGCGCCGCCGCTCACACCGCCAACGGCGCCGCGCGCCTCTGCGTGTGTGTGTTATTAACGGGCCGGAGGCCCGTTAATAAGTGTTAGGGTTTCGTTCCAAAAAAAAACGTCGATCTAACCGCCGCGCCGTCCAGCGCCGCCTGTTAGACTTCGTTGTCTTGGTCGCCGCGCCGTCCAGCGCCGCCTACCAATGGGCACCGTTCCCAACCTCATTGCCGGTGGTCTTTGATGGTGTTAATTACACCGACTTCGTGTCTCACATGCGCATTCACATGCGTGGTCTTCGTCTCTGGGGCGTCCTCTCTGGCGATGTCACCTGCCCGCCTTGCCCTATTCCTCCGACGGAGCCCACGCCTGTTGCATTGCCCCCGACAGCCGACAAGGCTGCTCATCGAGGCCGCTCGATTGCGATGATGAAGCCGCCTCGCTACCAGAGGCTCGATTTCTACAAGGATCGTCGACCACCTACACTCGGTGGTGCGATGACGACGCTGGCCGCCTTCTTGTCTTCATCGCCGAGATCCGGCCTCGGTTCTCTTACGAGGTTGTGGGACTCTTCGGCTTTCGGATGTGAACTCATCTTCGCCGCGCTACGAGCCCTCCGGTGATGCCCCTGCATCGTCCGTGGTTCGCCAAGAGCACTCTCTTCAGCAGGTGATGCTCTGTTGGACGCCTTTACGCCTCGAGCTCGCTATCGGCGTCGCTTGGACTCTCCGCATCGCCGCCGCGTTCTGTCCGTCGCTCGGATATACGCGGCCGACTTGGAGTTTGGTGGTCTACGAGTTCCTTACTCGCCGCCCCGAAGTTCGAGCAAAGGCGTGCTCAGCCTTCTTGCACGCCACCCGTGTCACTCTCCGGAGGCTCTCACCGAGATACGCGCAGAGGAGACTCGCTGAGTGGTGCTGGTCCGATGCCACTCCTCTATGCTCGCCGCCGTCTACCGCTACATCGCTTCTTGGCGGCCGCCACGGTGGTGGTGGCCGCCGCCGTCTGGAGGTGGCCGTCCTCACTGCTCCTATCGCGACAAGGCCGCCACATTGAGTCCCGTGCTATAAGAAGAAGCGGCATCCGTCACGCCGTTCTTCTCCGGCACTAGTGCTTTTACGCCGACGTCAGATCGACTTCTTCAGCAGATTTCTCTCACCGAGCAAGAGATAGCCGACTTCGACGCCGCTTGCCGCCTTGTGTTCTCCTCGACGGGTTCTGCGGGTTACGCTCATCGACTCTTCGGCACCGAAACCACCCCTACACATCGGTACCTCCCGTGGATTCTTGATTCGGAGCATCTTTTCACATGACTCCGATTCTTCCACTCATCTTTTATTACACCTCTTGATTCTCCGCCGGTGTTCTTACTGCTGATGGTACATCTCTTTTCGTCTCTCGTCGAGGATCTCTTAGCAACTCATCCTTTCATGTTCCTTCGTTGCTCATATTCCTCGCCTCACTATGCAGACTTCTTTCTTTGGGAAGATTATCGACCTTGGTTATCGTGTCATTCGACTCGACTCTTGTTGTGTTCAGACCGCCACACGGAGCTCGTTGGTTCTGCCTCTCGCGCCGTGACTCACAAAGATCTCTGGAGCTTGACTCGCTTCACCTTCCTTTCGCTGCCACCATCGCCGCGCTTCTCCGCTTCGCCACTTCGCGTCTACCACTCTTTTCAGAATGGCATCACCGCCTTGGTCATCGTGTGGATCTCGTGCCTGCCGCCCTTAGTTCGCCGTGGTCTTCGGGTTTGTCTCAGAGACGTGTCTTTATACCTTGTCGGGTGTAAGTTAGGTAAACAAATTCAGCTTCCTTATCCTCATAGTGAGTCCGTGTCTCGCGTCCTTTTGATCTTGTTCATTCGGATGTTTGGGGTCCGGCTCCTTCGCTTTGAAAGGGGGTCATCGATATTATATCATATTTATAGATGATTTCTCTCGCCACACTTGGATATATTTCATGTCTTCGTAGTGAGGTCTTGTCTATCTATAAACAATTTGCCACTATGATTCACACACGCTTCTCCACTCCTATTCGTGTCTTTCGTGGCCGATTCTGGCTGGTGAGTACCTCTCTCGTTACTGCGCAGCTTTCCTTGCCGAGCAGGGACTCTCGCCGATTCTCTTGTCCCGGTGCTCATGCTCGAATGGTGTCGCGAGCGCAAGCATCGTCACCTCCTTGAGACGGCTCGCACTCGATGATCGCCGCTCTACTCCACCTCACTTTTGGGCCGAGGTCGTTTCCACCGCCACCTATCTCATCAACATCCAGCCCTCTTACGCTCTTCGTGGTGCGATCCCGTTGAGCGCCTCTGTGGTCTTCTTCCGACTACTCGCCCTTCATATGTTTGGCTGCGCTTGCACGTTCTCTCGCCCCCGAGAACGCACTAAAGCGACCGCCACCGTCTGTTGAGTGTCTTTTGGGATCTGATCTTGAGCACAAGGGCTATCGGTGCTGGGATCCGGTTGGTCGAAGGATACGGGTTTCTCGGGATGTGACTTTCGATGAGTCTCGTCCATTCTACCCACGTCCTGCCTCTCCTCCGACTTCCTCTGTGGAGTCTCTGTCTTTCTTGACCTTTCCAGATACACCTATATCTGTTTTGCCCTTGTCCACCTGTTCAACTGAGTCTCCACATATTCCCCCTGTGGCATCTCTGCCATTGTCGCCGCCTGCGCCGTCTCCTACGACTCCCCAGGCTCTTCCCACTACAGTACATATCTTCTACACTCGTCGATCCCGTATTGAGGATCTTCCAGATGAGCCATCTTCTCCTGATGTTCCATCTTCTTCTGATGGTACATCTTCCCCTGATAGGTCATCTTCTCCTCGTTACGCTCTCCGCGATCGCCAGTCGATTCGGCCTCCTGCTCGTTTTGCCTTTGCTGGTGCAGCTACTTGTGAGCCTGTCTCCTACCGGGATGCTGTTACTCACCCTGAGTGGCAACTTGCCATGGCCGAGGAGATTGCTGCCCTCGAGCGTACTGGTACTTGGGATCTTGTTCCTTTTCCATCTCATTCTCGTCCCATCACGTCTAAGTGGGTCTATAAGATTAAGACTCGCTCTGATGGCTCTCTTGAGCGCTATAAGGCGCGTCTTGTTGCTCGTGGCTTCCAGCAGGAGCATGGTGTTGACTATGACAAGACTTTTGCTCCTGTTGCCCACATGACCACTGTTCGCACTCTTCTTTCGGTGGCTTTTGTTCGCTACTGATATGTTTCTCAGCTTGATGTCAAGAATGCCTTTCTTAATGGCGAATTGCGTGAGGAGGTCTACATGCATCCGCTACCTGGGTATTTTGTTCCTGAGGGCATGGTCTGTCGCCTTCGTCGCTCTCTCTATGGCCTCAAGCAAGCCCCTCGTGCTTGGTTTGAGCGCTTCTCCTCTGTGGTCACTGCTGCTGGCTTTTCAGCTAGTGATCATGATCCTGCGCTCTTTGTCCACACTTCGTCTCGTGGTCGGACTCTTCTTCTTCTGTATGTTGATGATATGATCATTACGGGAGATGATTCTGAGTACATTGCCTTTGTCAAGGCTCGTCTTAGTGAGCAGTTTCTTATGTCGGATCTTGGTCCTCTTCGTTATTTCCTTGGGATTGAGGTTATTTCCACTCTGCATGGCTTCTTTATGTCCCAAGAGAAATATATTCAGATCTTCTTGATCGCGCCTCTCATCGATCAGATCGTTGAGACTCCCATGGAGCTCAATGTTCACCTCGACTCTCGATGGCGAGCCTCTTTACGATCCGACTCGCTATCGCCACCTTGTTGGGAGTCTTGTTTACCTTGTCGTTACTCGTCCCGATATCACTTATCCAGTTCATATTTCGAGTCATTTGTTTCAGCCCCACTCAGTCCACTGACCACCTTCTTCGAGTTCCACGATACCTTCGTGGGACTATCTCTCGCCGTCTCTTCTTTCCTTGTTCTAGCTCGTTCTGACCTGGCCTATTCGGATGTTACTTGGGCCAGCGATCCATCCGATCGCGGTCTATCTCGCATCGTGTTTTTCTTGGTGGTTCTCTTATTGTCCGGAAAACGAAGAAATAGACCGCCGTGTCCCGCTCGAGTGCAGAGGTGAGTTACGAGCGATGGCTCTCTTGACAGAGATTACTTGGCTACGGTGGTTACTTGAGGATTTTGGTGTTTCGTCACTACACCGACTCCTCTTTGTCGACAAGACAAAGCTATCGGTATTGCTCGTGATCCCGTGAAGTATGAGCTCACCAAGCATATTGGTGTTGATGCTTCTTTCATGAGGTCTTGTGTGCATGATCGGTGATTACTCTTCAAGATGTGCCTTGAGCTTGGATAGCGGATTTCTTCACGAAGGCCTGCACTGAGCACAAAGACGACTTCCTCTCTCCAAACTCGGTGTTGTTGATCCACCATGAGTTTGAGGGGGTGTTAGAGATATATGTATAGATTGTTATTCCCATCATATGAGGGTTCTTTGCATATTTACCACCTGTACTTTGTGTATATATACTGCCCATTGGCCTCATATTGAATACAAGCGCTATTCATAACAAATATAAGTATTGTAATATCCAACAATGCAATTGCGCAAGCAGCTTGGCCAGCTAATAAAAGGATAGCAAAGATATAGCACAAATAATTCAAACAGTGCTCTTAAAAATTTCATGTCGTGTGGTTATTGAACTTAATCCAGTGTACAAGAAATCATCCCTCCATTAGTGCATTTTTTAAATACATGAGACTGATAACAGGTACACCTTACCACAAGATGCTTAAAAAAGGGGACATCCTCGATGTGAAGGATGAAGAATATCCACCATTCGCTGATATTAAAAAAAATGACAACGAAGATGTAGCTGAAGAAGCTCATGATGGTAACTCTGGTAAAGAAAAGGTAACTATGAGCTTTCTTGTTCCATTTTTACCTTCAGGAACATAAAAATGACACATGCACCTTTTTTGTCCATTCGATGCTTTAGCTATGAGATCATAAGAGTTCAGGGATTTATTAAGAACTACTTGTAATTTCAGGCATCGCGCTTGTTAGATTTTGAAGATAGTTTGGTGATTATAGGATATAGGTCCTTTACTGTGGTATTAGCTCTAATTTGAAATACCATGTGTTGTTATTTAGTATTATTGAACTGTTCTTGAAGTTTGCAGTACTAACTTGGGGATTTTTTACGGTGCATTATAATAGTAATAGAAATAAAATATGACTGTTGATTTGTGGGGGTATTGTAGCTTTTGTTTTTCAATCTGGTGTTTTTGGAGGGTATTTTAGACCATCTCATGTGAACATCTGAACATCTGTGTGTAAATCGTAGTTAGATCTTCATTCCTTGTGTGCTATGAATTGAATCAATTTAGCTCAATCAAGGAATTAACCAGATCAATTACCCTTTTTCGTTTATAGGATGGCAAGACCGAGGGCACCATGCTGAGGCAAGTCCCCGATCTGCTGGGCCCCTCCGGCGCCAGTACCAAGGCGTCCGAGGAGCCGTCCAACTTGTCCACGGAGGTGGGCAGCCCGTGCCGCTCGTCTTCCACCAGCAACAATGATCAGGAGCGCGGCGGCACTGACGGGTCATCCATCGCGGGGTGGTTGCCGGTCGGCGATTGGCCAAGATCTGGTGCGCCGAGGGCCACGACCAGCAAGCGCAGCCGGCCACCAGGAAGAAGCCCCGCGTCTTTGTTCGCGTGCGATCCGAAGCTCCAACTGTTGTAAGTCTACTGCTTTCTTCCATTTAAGTTGGTGTACCCGTATATGAATCTATCTGTTGTACCCATATATGAATCTATCTTAATTTTGTTGTATGCATCAAACGTGCTGACTTTACAATACATGAATTAATTTTCTCGTAGATCGCTGATGGATGCCAGTGGACGAAGTACGGTCAAAAGATGAAGAAGGGAAACCCTTGTCCACGCGCGTACTACCGCTGCACCATGGCCGCCGGCTGCCCGGTGCGCAAGCAGGTAACAAACCATACAGGACTAATTAAGTTCTTGGTCAAAGGAGTACAACCTCAAGCACTGTATCGGAGAGGGTGATCAATTGGTCTAACTTTTTATACGTGACGGAATTTTCCAACAGGTGCAACGGTGCGTCGAGGATCAATCCATCCTGATCACCACGTACGAGGGCACGCACAACCACCCGCTGCCACCGGCTGCGATGGCGATGGCGTCGATCACGTCGGCCGCGGTGTCCATGCTGCCCTCGGCCTCCACGCCATTCCCAACGGTCACGCTCGACTTCACCCACGGCCCGCCCATGGCGCCCAACATCGTGCCGCTCAGCGCCGCACAACCGCCCGCGCCGGCACAGTTCCAGCTGCCGCTGCTCGGCGGTAGGGTGGCCCCGGGCTTAGCCCTGGTGCCCCACGTGCTGTACAACCAGTCCAAGTTCTCCGGTGCCAGCACCAAGGCGTCCGAGGAGCCGTCCAACTTGTCCACGGAGGTGGGCAGCCCGCGCCGCTCGTCTTCCACCAGCAACAATGATCAGGAGCGCAGCGATAGCCTGGACGGGTCATCCACTGCAGTGTGGTTGCCCGGTCGAGCGATGGGCCAGCATCTGGGTGCGGCCGAGGGCCACGACCAGCAAGCGCAGCCGGCCACCATGAGGAAGGCCCGGGTCTCTGTTCGCATGCGATCGGTAAGCTCCAATTGTAAGTCTAGTACTTCTTCCATTTAAGTTGTTGTACCCGTATATGAATCTATCTTAATTTTGTTGCATGCATGAAACGTGCTGACTTTACAATACATGAATTAATTTTCTCGTAGATCCCTGATGGATTCCAGTGGACGAAGTATGATCAAGAGATGAAGATGGGAAACCCTTGTCCACGCGTGTACTACCGCTGCACTATGGCCACCGGCTGCCCGGTGCGCAAGCAGGTAACAAACCATACACGACTAATTAAGTTCTTGGTCAAAGGAGTACAACATCAAGCACTGTACCGGAGAGGGTGGTCGATTGGTCTAACTTTTTATACGTGACGGAATTTTCCAACAGGTGCAACGGTGCGTCGAGGATCGGTCCATCCTGATCACCACGTACGAGGGCACGCACAACCACCCGCTGTCGCGGGCTGCGATGGCGATGGCGTCGACCACGTCGGCCGCGGCGTCCATGCTGCTCTCGGGCTCCACGCCATTCCCAACGGTCACGCTCGACTTCACCCACGTCCCGCCCATGGCGCCCAACATCGTGCCGCTCGCGCACCACCACCGCGCGCGCCAAGACGATTCCAGTTGCCGGCGCGCTGGCGGCAGGCAGCCTCGGGCTTAGCCCTGGTGCCCCACATGCTGTACAACCAGTCCAAGTTCTCCGGCGCCAGCACCGAGGCGTCCGAGGAGCAGTCCAACTTGTCTACGGAGGTGGGCAGCCCGCGCCGCTCGTCTTCCACCAGCAACAATGATCAGGAGCGCAGCGACAGCATGGACGGGTCATCCACTACGGGGTGGTTGCCCGGTCGAGCGATGGGCCAGCATCTGGGTGCAGCCGAGGGCCACGACCAGCAAGCGCAGCCGGCCACCATGGGGAAGGCCCCCGTCTCTGTTCGCACGCGATCGGAAGCTCCAACTGTAAGTCTACTGCTTCTTCCATTTAAGTTGTTGTACCCGTATATGAATCTATCTTAATTTTGTTGTATGCATGAAACGTGCTGACTTTACAATACATGAATTAATTTTCTCGTAGATGGCTGATGGATGCCAGTGGACGAAGTACGGTCAGGAAAAGATTGAGAAGGGAAACCCTTGTCCACGCACGTACTACCGCTGCACCATGGCCACCGGCTGCCCGGTGCGCAAGCAGGTAACAAACCATACACGACTAGTTAAGTTCTTGGTCAAAGGAGTACAACCTCAAGTACTGTATCGGAGAGGGTGATCATTGGTCTAACTTTTTATACATGACGGAATTTTCCAACAGATGCAACAGTGCGTCAAGGATCGGTCCATCCTGATCACCATGTACGAGGGCACGCACAACCACTCGCTGCCGCCGGTTGCGATGGCGATGGCGTCGATCACGTCGGCCGCGGCGTCCATGCTGCTCTCGGCCTCCACGCCGTTCCCAACAGTCACGCTCGACTTCACCCGTGGCCCGCCCAAGGCGCCCAACATTGTGCCGCTCAGCGCCGCACCACCGCCCGCGCCCGAACAGTTCCAGCTGTCGCTGCTCGGCGGCGGGCAGCCCCGGGCTTTTAGCCCTGGTTGTAACACCCCGCCCATCCTCTAGGCCTAGAGTGCTACCATCATTGCATTACAATACCATGATTAAACATCCGCTAAACATTTTGAGCAACCTCTACTTTACTCATAAAGCAGAGTACTTACTCTACACCATTTTTAAGTAGCTATTCTAGCTTACGAGTGGAATTAAGTCTATTACAAAAGCTGGAAATGTGAAGTGCTGCAAGGTCGTGAAGTTAATCATGTGCTACATCCGCCCGTGCTTGGCGTCCTCAACGGTCACCTAGAAATAAAACAACAAGCAAGGGTGAGTCCAAAGACTCAACAAGTACACAATAGTACGATAAACACTATCAAAACAAGACAGCCATTGAACCAATTATAACATACTCTGCATGCATTGCCATGCACATAACATCGTGCTCATAGTTCCACATTAACCATTCCTAATCCACATGCATTTTTCATGTTCCAACATTACCACACCATCAATGCAATGCAACACTACTCTACATGCACATTTGCTCATCACATTGTAAATACAGGTATTGCTGATTGAACACCTGTCGATGTTCACCCAAAGTCTTGGGCCTGCCCATATCAGCACAGGGGTCTCTCCACTCCCGTAGAGGCCTACCGCAGTAGGACTTACTCAAGAGCACTCCGGATTAGTCTGCTAGCTTTGCTCGTAGCTAGAGACTTTCTCACCGCCCTCACTCTTGAGTGCATATGATGCAAATGCATATGCCCATTGCTATTATCATTGTCATCCATAAGAAAGCACCATCATATCGTGTAATCATCGTATTTCCACATAAACGCTATCACATTAAGTCAACATTGCATATTCATAAATTCTATGGCCTACCGCTCTACCATGCACTTGCCTGGTAACCAAGCGGAGCAGAGAGATGTGCAGACGACGATGACTCAGGACCTCCACCTGAACAAGCAATTAATCCGATTTAACATATCATAACGAAACCAGAGATCAAATGGATGACGACGATACTACACGCTCATCCCAGTTCTGGCGTAAAATGCCCGGGGTTAAGGACCCGTCAAGCAGGTACCAAAACTCCCTTTTTTATTTTTTTCTTTTCTCTCTTTTTTTCCTCTCTTTTTTTCCCTTTCCGGCCCACTCTTATTTTCCTCTCTTTTTCTCTGACCGACCCCCCTCTTCCTCCTTCATTTGCGCCGCCGCTCCCCTCTTCTTCCTGTTGCGCCGCCACCTCCCCCATTCTCTCCTCTTGCGCCGCTACCTCCCCCTCTCTTTCCTCGCGCCGCTGCCTCCCCCTTTCTTCCCTTGCGCCGCTGCCTCCCCCTCTCTTCTCTACCTCTCTCCCTCTCCCCTCTCTCCTGCCTACACCGCCGCCTCTACCCCTCTCGCCTACTCCCTGCGCAGCCGCCTCTCCCCCTCGCTCTCCTCCTCTCTCTCTTGCCTCACCGCCGCCCCTCCTCCTCTCTCTACCGCCTGCGCCGCCGCTCTCCCTCTCCCTCTCCCTCTCTCTCTTTCACTCTCTCTCTCTCTTGCCTCACCGCCACCCCTCCTACTTGCCGCCCATGGCGCCGCGCGCCGCCTACCTCGTGTGCGCAGACTGCTCAGGTGGACGCGTCGCTCCCTATGGGTCCGACATCCTGCGCCGCCGCTCTCCCTTTCCCTCTACCTCTCTCTCTTCCTCTCGGCTGAGGCAGACGTGAAGAAATGGGGTGTGGCTCGAACAGTGAGTGGGTGAAATGGTTTGTCTACATACGAGGCATGGCCATCACTTTCCCTGTGAAATGCCACTTTTGCCCTCCCCCTTTAGCCTTGGATGGTTATGGGCATCAAAGGCGTTTTGGTCCTTCCTTTGTTCTCTCTTTTGAACCTAGTGGTATTACACTGGTGCCCCACGAGCTATATAACCAGTCCAAGTTCTCCGGGCTGCAGATGTCGCCCGACTCTACGGATGCCGTGCAATTCACGCAGCCAAGGCCGCCGATCGACCAGCCTACTGGACCCTCTGGCCGACACCGTCAGTGCAGCACCGCATAGATCACCACAGACCCAAACTTCACGGTAGGACTTGCTGCATCGATTATATCCACCATATGCGGCCAGCGACAGCTAAGCAAATAGTAACAGCAACAACAGCATCACGAGCAGCAACAGCACAATTAGCGACATCACCGATAGCAAGACCCAGTGAATGCCTTCGTCAGCTCAAACGAGTTCAGAAAACAAACAACTTTAATCCTACAACAGTTGCGAAAATTAATCTTATGCTATTTGTTTTGTTTACAATTTTACACTTTTAAAGACTCTGTTGTATTTTAACTGTGTGATAATACTAGTCATCAACTCACTCAGCAATCCGATTGGCAGGATCGGAACATTTGGGAACAAAAGTAGTGTGGTCTGGATGCAGATTTTAATTGTGCTACTTTAGCCTATTGGTTTTTCTTTTCTTTTTTTAAAAGAGCCCATTGGTTTTCTTTTAATTCGAGAAGTAGGACATTAATGTCTGGGTTTTTATTTTAATTTGAGAAACAGGACATTAATGGCTGTGTGTCTTATTTAGGGATTGGAGAATATTCATGGTGCATCGAGACCCATGCAGACACTACAGTTTGTGCCCAACATTCGATTTGGTAGCTTTGCTGACACCGGAGCTAGGAGTTGCATGGAAGATGAACACATCCGCATTGATGACCTTTGTGCTCGTCTTGACTCGCAGTTGGTGTGTCCGTTGCCTAGTGCCTTGTATGGTGCAAGTGGTATTCTCTGTAGACGCTTGCTCTATTTTATCACATCGTTATTGTTGGGGGAGTATCCCACGCTATCTTGAGTCTACAACCAACTCGGAGCGGCGACACCTGTTAGAAAGCGGAGTACGCGGGATCAATCCTAGAGAGCCTAGAGCTGATCCCGAGTGGAGTACACAAGACCGACCCTAGTGACGTCCGGGGCCGACCCCGTCGAGGTGCACAAAACCGTCCTTAGGAAGACCTTGGGCCAGCTCTGGGGAAGTACGTAAGACCGTTTGGATTTGTATGGATGACAGTTATACCATTAACAGCATGGCCTGAAGCTCTGCGAGCACGGTGAAGTTTAGAACATGACCATATCCCAAATGCTCTAACCGCTGAGGTTCTTGCTTGTTCCAATATCTTGACACATAGTCTCAAGCGCCTCCTTAATTTCCTTGGCAACCGGCTGGGGTCTTCATCTAGTAACCGTCAAGACGGATAGGCAGAGTTTGGTAGGCTTCTGGAAAACAAGACGTGACCACGGAGCGAAGATTTCAAGCATCTTGAAGGATATCCTGGAGTTAAGTTCTTATTTTGTTGCTTTTCACATTGGGCAAATTTAGATAGTGCAATCATAAAGTTTGGCGTGTTGGAAGATACCATTGCTGGCCGAACGCGTGAGCGAATACCATCGCAAATACAAAAACACTAAAGAACGCCATTGTCGTTAGCTTTGCTATCCATTTGCTCCATTAATCACCATTTAGGTGAGAGAAAAAAATTCAGAAATGATATTTTTGCCCTTTAGCATTCTAGAGAGAGCAGAGAACTTAGGGCAAATGGCAGCGGCTCTAGTGGGCGGTGGCGCCGGCAAGGGGAGAGATGGGTGACACAGGCGACCAACAAAATGGGTTGCCACAGGCATGGGGAGGCTGTGGGAGGTGGTGGCGCGAGCGTCGATGCATGGTGGTGGCATGAATGGTGGTCGAGGCAGTAGCTAGGCGCAGGTGGCGGCGGTGCTCCGGCGATGGTCAACAGAGGGTGACGTGTGCATGTGCACAACATGACCTCATGGAGTGCTCCCGTGTGGTTGGCTCAGCTGGAGATGGCTAGCGACGGCGGTTGGTGGCGGTGAAGGGTAGGGCACCAATGCTGGGGTTCCACGGCAGTGCATTACTCGAATTAATTTGAGAAAAAGATAGAAGGGGTGGAGAGGATGGTTGATATGCAAGGAATCAAAATTTGGCTCATCGGAGACAACGAGGAGTGAAGAGTGAATTCGGTCGGTTTTGGGGAAAGTTCAATTTCAGGTAATTGGCCACATGAAAATCAAATTAACTTGAAGGATTGATTTCTTGAATGCTAGAACACCATGTGACGCAAACAAAACTTGAAAAATTCTTGTAGTGATTGCAAACATTTTCCAAGTATAAGTCACTAATGTTCCCATCGCTCCACTACATTCTAGGCCAAATCACCCATGTCCCCACCTTCGCCTTGGTCCCAGAAGTTGGTTCCATGTTGACCATCAATGAGATCAAATACATGATCAACCTGGGTTTCTACAAGATCAAGTCACTATTCGTTGCATCCATCTCCAAGGCATCGGTCGCTCCGGGCGCACGTGGCTCAACTGCACATTGAGCTCACCAAGACTAGGAAGAGGATGACAGAGGGGGTTCTATAAGATCAAGTCGCTATTTGTCACATCCATCTCCAAGGTGTCGGCCGACCAACGCGCTGACTGCTCCGAGCGCACGTGACTCAACAGCTGCATCGAGCTCACCAAGACCAGGAGGAGGATGACAGCGGGGGTTCCGCAAGATCAAATCACTGTTCAGCACGCCCATCTCCAAGGCGTTGGCCAACCAATGCGCTGGCCGCTCCAGGAGCATGTGGCTCAACAGCCGCATCGAGCTCAGGTTTTTTTTATCTGCCAGTAACCGGTTTTACCGGGTTTATCGGTGAGCCTCGGTAGAAATCTAAACTGGCTTCGAAAAATTTGTTTTGCATAAATGTTGTCAAATTTAGAAAAAAATTTGCCGAATTTGTTTCAAATTTTTCAGCTGATATTTTTTAACCGATTTTTTTGACCAAATTTCTCCCAAAAAACAAAAACCAGTCAAATCGGACTTACCGGCCCCCTCCGGTTAAAAATAAAAACCGGTGAAAAAAACCCTGGTCGAGCTCACCAAGTAAACTAATAAAATAATTCATCGCACTCATAATCAACGTATTGCTTGAGATTAAAATAGAGGTACATGGCATGCATACATTTTGAAAAAGAGTAACTAATGGAGAGACAATAAGGGTATGCAGCTACATGCTCCTCGTATGATGGAGAGTGGTTACATTTGTAAGAACCTCACCAACGTATTATGATCAATGATTTTCTTCTATCATAGTTCATATTTCAATTACATTCCTTAAGTTGTATTTTCTTCAAGATTTTATTGTCATTTTTAATGTTTATGATATCTTAAAAATCTAAATAGCCAATAAGATATGTAAATATATTATCAAGCATGTAGCTATGATGTTCACACTTAAAGGTTAGAAATTATCATGTTATATTAGAAAAAGGAAGATCTATATCACCGTGGATCTAGATTATAATGATGTAGATTAATTATATACAGGTAGAGTTGTAAAAAGGAGGGAGTATGCGTACCTACAAGATCAAGGAGTCCAAGTGCAAGAAGATACAGGTACTGCACGCGGACTCAGATAAACAGGCTAGCGGCCAGCTTGACGTGGTGATTAGTGATATGGAACTCACGCATGCATACAAGCATGCAAGATGTAAAGCCCAAGCCAACAGCAACTAGAACAAACATGCTCAATAATGACAGTCGGATAGAATCGGTATTCGGTACAAAGCATATCCCCTTTCACAACAATTTCTTGAATTTCTGGACCTCTGGACAAGATTATAGAATATCCATCTCCAACCAAATACGCCGGACTCCGTAGTGTGGAGATGGCCCAACAGCGGTGAGTACAGTACAAAGACAGCATACAACGCCCAATTTGTCGGTTCCTTTTGTCGATTCAAACCTGACTGGATTTGGAAGGCAAAGGTTCAAAACAAAATGCAAATTCTTTGCTTGGCTACTGGTGCAAAATAGGATTAACACGGCAGACAACCTAGCTAAGAAAGGCTGTCCTCACGATTCGGTGGGCGCTCTCTGTGATCAGGCACCCAAAACAGCTTTCCACATTTGCTTATCTTGCATCTTCGCAAAAGAGGTTTGGCAAATTTTACTGGGTGTGCGCCTTTTGATTTCAGCCTGAACAACTCACAAGACGGCATCCCTAATTGGTGGAAAATGGTGGTCTCTGTAAGCAAAAAAAAAAATGTGAAAACTATAAGATCACTTAGCATAATTCGGTTCAACCGAAAAGGCAACATTTATATAACCGAAAACCTTTATTACTTTATATGTGATACAACGCGAACCCACCTTGCCACAAATTCTACCTACCAACAAACATACAACCAAACACCATCTCTTACATCCCTCCAACCTGTCTCCGTAAAGCAACCTGGCCCAAGGCCAGCACCCTATCAATCACACCCTACATGTTCCTGGGGGAGCAAATTACGTGCCTCAATAGGACACCAAAAATTCTTCTCTACTGTATCCAATCATCCATGATGAATTAAGCTTAAGCTCCTGGTTGATTCTTCGCAGGAGAGGAGCCACGCGGGACTCTGGACGGCTGCCCGGCTCGCCGGCGATAAGCCATGGAGGCCGTCATGTGCTGCCACTGCAAGACGCCATGGCATGAAAGTTTTTCTGGGGAAGTTGCCGCGTAGTATGGGCCAAATTCCAAACAGCAAAGGCCTAAGCCGGTCAGCCCAATACCCTCACTCTTACCAAACAGCCCAACCCAGAAGTGGCCCACACCCCATGCCGCTCACGCGCAGCGCGCCAGCCCAACCCAGAAGTGGCCCACACCCCACGCCGCTTCACGCACGCGCGCAGCTGGCTCGACTTGATCCAACGAATCGAGAACTCCCAGTTCCCACTGTCTCTTCTCCGCTATGCTTCCTCAACACCCAAAGTCCCAAACCTAGAAACCCTAGCTGTAGTTGGTGGCCGGTGGGAACTCGGTGCCTCGGCGGAGCGGCAGGCTGAGGTCCAGCGGGCGGCACGATGGCCAAGGGTGGCAGGCGCAGAAGGACGCGCCGTGACCGCAGGCCTCATGGGGTGCAAGGCGGGGTGAGGTCGCAGGGGCATGTGCTGTGGCCGCACGCAGCGAAGGGGAGTGAGGGACAAGCCGCGGTCACGCGCAGCAAGGGCAAGTAATTACGGTATAAGCATATATATATATAAATATAATTTCAATATAATTATCCATACACAAGAATGATATCAATTCAAATGTAAATAACATAGCAAGTATGAAAACATATGAATTGGCCATATCATTCAAAGCATAACATATATTCAATAAAGAAGGCATTAAACTTCTAATCATGAATATGTATGACAATGTATAAAGCATGTATTAATTAAGACTAGCAACAAGCTCAAATTTTAATTGATTTTAGTGCTCTCAGTTTGTAGGGTTACACAAGTCAAGTACTTGGCCGTCCCGCTACTAATGACTATATACTCTTCATCAATTGGATATGACTTAAAAGATGTTTGTACTGTGAGCTCTAAATTTCAATTGACTATTCTCAATTACAAAACTAATCAGTTTGTATGTTTTCGGCCAACTCAACTTGTAAGCATGTGATCACTTGAAAAATAAGGATGTTTAACTTGATCTGACTGTCTAATTTTTAACTTATCAAGTTATGCACAACAGATTGAGCACTTCAACAAGTGATTACAGTTGAATTCAAGTAATCCTAAAACATGCATAAACCGAAAACAGTGAGACTAATTAATTGCAAGTAATTGACTGCAATCTACAGATTCAATTTGTGATCATTTAACAGGATAGACAACAGTCCAAAGAAGATTTAGAGCTCAATGTAAATTAATCCAATCTCAGTATATGGTCACATGCATCACAGAGCAATTTTAATCCCACAAATTCTTTGCAATCTTCAATGTATGAATAGGCAGCAAATGCAAAGAATCAAAATCTTATACTCACAGACATGTGATATTCAAAATCACCAGAAGATCACTGGGCTAGGCGTGCTGAAAAGCACTATCCCAGAAAACCTATTGCCCCCACACCACCATGAGAGAGGGCAGTAGGCACGGAGATACAAAGCCCCACCTTTGCCGTCCACCAACCTGCAAAGTCGAGGTACAGGGAGTATGCCGCACAAGCGCAGGGGAGGAGCCGACCAAGCACCTCGTCGTCGAGCACCAGGGAACCGAAGTCACACACCACAGCTAGACAAAACTCAAAGAGAGAGGAGGAGAACTCACTTCTTTCGGGTGTTCTACCGAAGAGAGCTCGGCCTCTTTATATAGCGGAGAGAGGAGAAGAGCGGAAGCACTCGGCGCAGGCGCCCCAACTGCTGGGGACTGAGTCCCTCGGCACCCCCACGTCCACTCCTCCCTCTCCGCTAAGCCCGCTCCTCCAGAACTGAGCCAAGGCGAGGTCGCGAAAAACGGATCGGGACCTAGTCCCACGGGCGCATGGGGAGGAGCACACGGGAGAGGACCGGGTTGCACGGGGAAGAGCGAGCGAGCGGGAGGCCTGGGCCGCCAGGTGGGGCCCGTTGCGCGCCGTCGCCGGAGTTAGCCCCCTCATGCCGCCGCCTTTTCCGCCCGGTCACCCAAGCCCTCCACCTTGCGTGCTGCTCTCTGGGGAGAATGGGGAGGAGATGTCCTCCCCCCACTCCTTATCCACTTTGGCCCACCGACGGGTAGACCCCACCATTCTCTCTCTTATCAAATGTGAAATTCCCTTTTTGCCCTTCGGTCATACAACAAGGCCAACCGGTAAGTGAGGTACTTGTCCTATTTTCCTTTTTTCCTCGTCTATGGATCGTGTGTATTGGATCACACTTTCAGTTTAAAACCATTATGGTTATCAATTTTGCTCGTGTGATGTGTATATGAATTTACCCGTGCTTCTTAGCCGTAGGTAGTCTTGCCTATTACTAGTTCCCCCGCTTCGTAAAGAACGTTTACGAAGAACAACCTCCATGCTTAACAAAAATGGTGGTAAAGATAAATATGCACTACCTCATTACTTCGTAAGAGCAAGCCATAAACAAAGTAATCGAAACAAGCAATGAATCCATCGGCACTCTACGTCACTTACATCATTACATACGGGTGACCAATTAAGCTCATTAATTTACCATGCCTGTACGTACGTACTTATACGTCATTCATGTTCAGAGCCAAATAACCAAATAATTAATTTCAACAGCAGACTAATCAGTTGATGATGTAGCACTTCTTCCTGATCGCGCCCTGCGCCCCGGTGAGCACGCCGACGCGGCCCATCTTCACCATCGACTCGGCGAAGTCCCTGAAGAACACGGCGACGTACAGCCGGGTGGCCTGCCGCTGCACGTACCCCCGCGTGAAGGCGTCGGTGAGCAGCGACGAGTCGGAGTGGAAGAGCCCCCGGCGCTTGGCCACCAGCCGGTATCGAAGGTGAGGAAGCTGCATGTGGCGATTTTGCCAAGGCAAGCATGTGGGCCGCACAGTAGCCAATCGGCCCAACGCAGAGCAACCGGTGAGCAGCGACCTGCCGATCAGACAGAAGCCCACCGCCCCGTACCCATGGGCGTACGTCCAGAGGCATTATCCGATGAGCAAAATGCCGCTCTCAGCCCTAATCCCAGATTACCGGACACTCGCCACGCTATGACCATGTGTAACGCGGTCCCAAATCAACCAAGAGCCAGGAATTCCACTGTGTTAATTTAGGCATTATATATCGACCCGGGTGTAAAAAGCATTTTATATATATATATATATATAGGAAAAATACTTTCTACATCCAGGTGTAATTACACCCACCTCTAATATACCACCTAAACGAACTTGAGATACTCCTTTATCATTTTGGATATACTCATATACTAATTATAAGATACTTCAATGTGAACCACATGAAAAAATTACAAGGAAGTCCATAGTTTTTAACGTATTTTTGTAAATACCTTCATATACGCACATAAAAAGGAGTATGTCTAAAAAAAATGTACATACTACCTCTGAAAAAATGTTCATACCACCTAGATGATGTTAAATACTCGTATACTATACGTACATACTCTCCGTTACGCGAGATACTCCCTACGTTGTGAGATACGATATATGGTATAATTACACCCGGGTGTAGAAAAGAGGATATATATATATATATATATATATATATATATATATATATATATATATATATATATATATATATATATATATATAAGACAAGTGTTTAATCACCTTGGGTCCTACGCACCCAAATCAATATACACATTGAAGTGCTCTGTGCTTCGCAAGTTTAACATGAGTATCTTTACATATCCATTAAAATGTATATTCAAACTCTAAAATAAATAAATTTATCTTCAGTTTAACTAGTTTATGCTAGCTTCATAGTATATAATCATTACAGTAATGTTAAATTCAAAATAGATCAAATTAGTTTGAACTAGGTTCAAAACTCACTTAACATATATATATGAATGATATAAATATTTCATATTCAAACTCTGAATTCTATATCAATCATGCATGTATATCGGACAGTTCATAATTTGGGTGCCTAGGAACCCAGGGTGCTTATGTAATTTACCATTATATTATATATTATATTATTTTAAGATTGAAGGATTGCAATTGTTTAGAGTAGTGGTGTGGAAATTAAGAAATTATCTCATTCCTGAATAAGAGGTGCTTCTATACATCACTATTTCAAAGTTGCACACATATTAAAGCATAAATAAAGGATGTATGATGATTATTTATCCCTTCGTTTGATTTAAGATTTGTGCAAGTTGTATTAGGGGTTGATGCAGATTTGTGCAACTTGCATTAGGGGCTGATGCTGAAAGTAGTTAAAGTGCAAGACCGTTGGTTTTGCAGCCCAGTAGTCATAGGCCCATGCTAGAGGGGCATCCGCAAGCGGAGTACTGGCCCAATAATTAGGGCCGTCCACAAGCGGAGCGGTTACTGCATTTACACCAAACTGGTCAACAGGCCATCTCTGGCGCCGTTACCAAGGTAAAACCTGTTTTATACATGCAAAACATTTGCCTCGTATTATTACAGATCTATTGGAGGTAAAGGAGCAAATTTGCAAACTTAATTATATACCCATGGTAGTCAAAGTTCAAGAAAGTCATCCGCACTCATATCAATAATTGTGGCAAACATTTTTGAAGAGAGGGACTACATTAGACTCCTCGAATATAGGTATTTTCACCCGTTAGTATTTACTATCTTTGCTTTTGTCTTGGTTAAATGATTGACGGTATGACAAATTAATTTCTAGCTCGCTTTTTCTTCTGACTGGCACCATGAAGAAATCTGCTTTATAGAGGGTCGACCTACATATGCACAGAAAAAACTTTTTGGTTATTGTACGTACAGGATTGTACCCTAGGTCCGCACTGGATACAGCAACACTTGTTCCATTGTGGGACAGAGGGGCGCCACACAACAACGGGCGAGCGGTTCACGACAGCAAGATGCCATGGACGACTCGGAGTCAGGTGGCCACGGAGATCCATTCATGCCCATGGCAGGAATGACGGCGAGATTTCTGCCCTGTAATGATCCATTGATTGTGGGATGCCCAGTTCTAGCGGCGGACGTGATACGGAGGAAGTAACGACTAATGAGAAGCAGCAGCCAAGGTGGCATGTTGCTTTTACCCTAGACCATTGGCATGTTGCTTTTACCCTAGACCATTGAACTATCGTGTTTTTTATGATAAAATCTTCGAAACAACACTCACTTGCATACATTTCAACACTCGAAAGAACATCCGACTTGGTGGAGGACTGTTGAAATTAGGCCCAAGGACTATTTTCTATAATTCCAAAGCACGCAAGGTTTAATACCATATTGCTTAGGCAAAGTGGGGGAGACCAATTTATAAGGTGGAGTCCATCCCACTCCTTGAATTATAGAAGTGGATGGTGGCTTTGGCTAAACACACACGCGCACGCACGCGCGCGCGCGTATTCGCGTATTTTCGCGTGAAAATCGCGTGACTTGTGACTTGGTGCGCCACTTGGCAGACCATGTCCACCTTGTTTTTGCTAAACCTTGTACCGTCTCTTTTTTTTTACTGGTCATGAGACTGTTTATTTTTCGGTTTGAATACGGCGATTACCAGTGAATAATGGAGTCGATTACGAGGAATAATGGAGTCGCCACGGTGAATAATAGCGCCGCACGGTGAATAATAGCGTCAGTTACTAGAGAGTAATTGAGACGTCTATAAAAGGCCTGGAGACGTCCAGGTTTGAACTGATCTCCTTCACTCCTTTCTCCCATTGTCTTCTTCCACTCTTGTACGAAGTGTTGAGCTATCGAATCTCGTCGACCTTTCTTCTCGGCGTGCACCGGGAAGAGAGGAGAGCGGGATCTCCAAACCATTGTCGCAGAGAGAACCTGCACGGGGCGGCAATAAGGTTTCTGGGCAGTGCATCTGCGCGACCGCTCCTACTACATCCTGCACTGCGTCAAGTCTTCACTGCATCACATCTGCGCTGCTTCCTGTTCTTCATCAAGCCCAACAGTAAATCGTTCGTGTGATCGTATGACTTTGATACTATATTTTTCTTGTGTTTATTCCGAAGTATGATGAGTAGCCTACTGTTAGTAGTTAGTTGTGCATCACTAGTATATTATTTTTGTCTCCTACTAAAACTTGGAATTAAAATATTGCCTACATGTTCAACAGTAGGCCGGTCCTCCGTGTTTCCTTGGACGCACAGCAGTGCTCTCTGAATGCATCTCAGAACATCAACAGTATCGTCCAGAAACTCAGAAAGAGACCACTGACTGAAAAACAACAGAGATAAGTATACTTCTGCCAGTCCGACATGCAAAGATCAGATGATGCAGCAGAAATGGCCAAATACCGCAGCGAATTCGGCCAGCATCCTAAAGGGCGGCGGCGTACTCAGGCACTGGCTAAGCAGAATGTTTGGGAGCTGCCGTGCAGAGTTGGGCCTTGCTCTTTTGGCTGGGCTAGATTTCGTTACGACACCATGCAGCGAACGAACAGAGATTCTAACATACAGATGGGCTGATCCATAGTAAACAAGCCCGTCTATCAGCAGATTTTACACTGGAAGAGATCTGCGAGAGACTCCTCCCAAAAAAACACACGCACACCCTCCTACACAATAAACATACGCACGCACGGACGCCCTCCTACACAATATACATACAGAGGATACACACTTGTGTTCTTTTTTTTTTTTTGCCTTTTTGGTTTTCGATGGACTCCTAACACAAACACATACATTTTTCAAATTTTGTTGAATTAGGCATTGTGGTTCGAGTCGTCCGTAGTGTCTGTCTCGCTGCATACTCCTTCCTGCTGGCCAACATTGAGGCTGTGAATGTCAGGATCAGTACTAGACGCCTCTGCACCCGCGGAAGACCCAGTCGCTGCCAGCTCGCCTCCTGATGCATCGTTCGCCTGAATCCTGCATTGCCAATTAAAAACCAACCCTTCAGCAGGTTGACATCGACGTACGCAGCTGCAATGTTGGATCATGTAAACAAATCATAATATACTAGGATCGAACATCTTACGTAACATCTGGATTCGCTTGCATGATCAGGAGAAACGCGTTGATAGAAAGTATGAATCCACAGTAGGACTCGATGTCATCCCGCATGTCGCGGAACTGGCTGGCCATGCTCCTGCCCTAGCTGCAGAGGCGGGACCAAAGCGTGCTCTTCTTGTAGGACTCGACGAGGGCGTCTGCCTCCTCGATTGCCTTGCCAACCAAATCTCCCATCTCCGAGTGCTGAATCACTGTCCAACCACCAGTCGGCCGCTGCAGTAGCTCACGGAGCGCCTGCACGCGGCCCTCGAGCCTCTGGCATCGCTTCTTGTTCTTCGGAAACAGTAGGAAACTCATGATCACAGTGATGACCGTGATCACGTCCAGTATACTACATGCAGGCCGCTTATATAGATTCCGTGGAGGGCATAAGACATTTGAGACTTCATGTGTAAAGCTTTGGTTTATTGTTCATACTTCTGCATATTTCGAATGTTGGGGATGCTCCCAACTGCTCATCCTCTTATGTCTTCTAAACAACAATTGGACTTACTCATATAGCCTAGTGCACTCCTAATCTACAAATTTCGAAGGTTAAGGAGAACTTGACTGGACTTGCCCGGTCGCACCATGTGAGTAGCTGTGTTTCGCCGGCCGTCCTCCTCACATCCCTTGGACCCAAGGGTTAATTCCAAGGGACTAACAGGGAACATGTCAGCGGCCGCCTCCTCACATCCCCTGGACTCCACGGAGAGTTCCCAGGACTCCCTGGGACTTCAGCGCCTTTCCTTCTTACACCACAAATGTTGACCGCCAAGATAACTCCTCTCTAGCCGTTGGATCCCAATCCTTCGATAAGCGCTCCGTCCAGCGGTTGTTGGAGAGCCTACGGTAGATGATGATATCTATCTATATAAATATAAACTACTAACGACAAAAGCACCTTGTTAATTTGCTTTGAGACTAAGAAAATTCCATAATATTCCTAAAAGAGAGACAAATCTTGCAAATTCTATCATTAATCAAGAGAAAAAGAAAATAATCTACACCGCTCACTTTGGTGCGACGAGATTATAATGACGCAGATTGATTGATCATATATATACATATTATAGTTGTATAAAAGATATATTCTCCCTGTTTCTAAATACATGTATGTCAAAAATGGTAAAAAGATATATATGCATATTATAGTTGTAGTATTACATGATTTCTCGAATTTGAAATACTGCTGAAATTACTATTAACGAGTTGAAAATTTCAATAGCTCTAAGAATTTTTTGGATTTTAACTTCTTGATCTTCATAGCTTTTCATTGTTATTGAAGAAAAGATTAGAAAAATACTTGGGAGAAAATTTAAAGATACCGTTCAGAATCGCATGGACATAAAGAGCTGCAGAGGCAGCCGGGCAGGCATCATCCCCCATCGAAACAGGAACGCTCTAATGTCGGCAGGACAGCAGAAAAGCAACCCCATCTACTAGCATCTAATCCAAGGTGGCCGTGGCCTTGTTGACCACTGAGGCAATAGAAGAGCAGGACGTGCCACCAACTCTCCGATCGAGTGTTCCTTGACCCCTCATGTTCTGTATCTGTATTTACTTTGGCCCAGGCAGCCACACGTCCTTGAAAGAGCAAACTTTTGTTAAGGGAGCAATCACCAATCAGCGAGCCAATCAACCTCCTCGGTCAACTCACTGTTGACCACTGGAAACCGAAGAAGAATATACAATCTTATCCTACGCTTTGGGTGAGTAGGCAAGTGCACTCTCGCACTTCATTCCGTCCTTTGCCATTTGCAACTGATCACCATGATTGCATTTCTTTGAGGATATGAGAACGCATGACCTTTTATTTCTCCCAGCCACACACAAGCGAGTGGAGTAGTATTTTGCTTGATCCTTGACAGGCTAAACCACACATATGGGGAAGTTCGTTCGAGCAACAAAGAATCCGGCATCGAAAGCAATTTTTGTCGTGAAGATTGGCGCACGGCACGGTGCAAATTGGGCGTCAGCGCGTACGTTCGGAACGGCGATGGTTTATGATTTTTTTATTATAGTTGATTGATTTTTTACTATAACTGAGTTAATTTATTTGATATAATTAAATTTTAAAAATTTAAAAATAGAAAACATGTTAACTCATCACGAATAATACAAAGGAATACACGAAAAAAGAAAACACAAAAAAAAACAAAAAAGTGAATAGGAAAAAAAGTAAAAACCTAACACCAACGCCAACGTCCACTGACGCTGAGTGCGGCCTTAAACCCTCACTTACGATACGCATGACAGGGCTCTTAGAGTTTCTAAGAAAAAATATATTAGAAATTCTTATAAAAAGCAAAATATCTAAACTCTTAATTTGCTGGACCTAAGTTATAACGGCTCAGATTAAAAGAAAAAATCTATGCCAAGTACAATCCAAACTCAACCGCGACCACCACTCTGCGCAACACCAAGATAACTCCTCTCTAGCCGTGTGAGACATGATCCATAACCTAAGCACACAAAAACTGCCGAAGTTTTCTACCATTAAACCATACATGCTAATGAATCCAACTTCTGTACGCTAATGAAACCAACTCCTCACATCCCTTGGACCCCAGAGTTCATTCCAAGGCACTCACAGGTAACATGTCAGCAGCTCTCCTCACATCCGCTGGACTCCACGGAGAGTTCCCAGGACAACAAGTGCGTACGAAGAGTGTTACTGGCCCAGCAATAGCAGCATCTGGTGGATGTAATGGAATGCAGGAATGGATAGCCGATTAGCTGTGGATAGAGGATTATTTTGGTGTGGAGCCTACAACATGTGTGATGGATGATGAGGAAGGAAAGGCGATAGATCGATATGCGCTTTTGCAAGTGGCTGCTTTTAACCTTCGACAGTATTATGATTTTAATGGTATTTGCTAGTAAAATGATTTGCAATGCAAAAACCTTGTGCTACATCTATTTATTACTAAAAGTCGATAACACATCTTTTAGAGAGCCTAACTCCTCTCTAGCCGTTGGATCCCAATCCATCGATAAGCGCTCCGTCCAACGGTTGTTGGAGAGCCTATGGTAGATCATGATATCTATCTATATAAATACAAACTACTAACGATAAAAGCACCTTGTTAATTTGCTTTGAGACCAAAAAAATTCCATAATATTCCTAAAATAGAGAAAAATCTTGCGAATTCTCTCATTAATCAAGAGAAAAAGAGAATAATCTACACTACTCACTTTGGTGTGACGAGATTATAACGGCACAAATTGATTAATCATATATATATATGTATTTTAGTTGTATAAAAGATAGACTCCATCCATTCCTGAATACATGTCATTCTAGCTTTTAAGTTTTGTTCTCAAATACATGTCATTTTACGATTTTAAGGTAACCTTTTTACCATTTTTTCCTTAGATATCCCTCCTCTTTACCATCTATATAGTTGTTTCTTAGGTCACTTAACTATTGGTGGGTTTTTTTGACTGTAGCTTATAACTTTTGGCTTATATTTTTTTAATTATAACTGTTCATGAGATAGAGTACGGAAAAAGATACTTACATACAATTTTGGCCGATATGGATGAAGTCGAAATAGTGTCTATTACAATTAATTTGTAAATCCTTATCTTAAAAAATATTTTGTTTAAAAGTTAGTTACTGTAGAAAATCAAATCATAAATCCAAAAGAAATAAGCCATTATAGGGACTAGAGAACACACCGTTCCGAAAACAATAATTGACGAGGGTAATGTGCTCGTTTGTGTGTGTGTTCATTGCTTATTGTGCAAGAACTTAAAATAACGGGTGGGTTTTTTTGGCAATGGTTTTAGCTTTTGATTTTATGATTTTTGAATTATGGTTGTTCGTGAGAGATAATACATAAAGAGAAACAGTCACGTGTGATTTTAGTCAGTATAACTGAACTTAGTACATTGTTTACTATAAACTACCTGTATATCTCATCTTAAAAAGATGCACTATTTAAAAGTTAATTACTGTAGCAGGAAGTGGTAAAGCTAAAGCCAAAAGTCTAACTGAGCCCACCAAACATTTATTCAGGAAAGATGGGGTAATCACAATTTTCCTAAAAAGACGTATATAGTTATGTTTTCAATCATAGATATTATAGTCGTATAAAAGTCTAAAATATTTCATGCTAGATATGATATATATAAATAATTTAGATATTTCATGCTAGATATGATATATATAAATAATTTAGAAAAATTACAAAATAACTTAAGATGAAACTACACTGATATAGTCTCTTATATATGACCTGTGTGTACCAATATATGATAATGTAGAGTCGTTACCTAGTGTCTACTGTCTCATTGACGACCACCATCACACGCCTCCTCGGCTCCTCCCTAACTCTTAGGTGACCTGTCGCCCATTGGCTCTTTGCAAACGTGTATTATGACTTGCTCCATGTAGACGTGTACTATCACTTGTCATGGCTATGTCATTGTCATCGAGGCTAAACCAGAGACTAGAATTGCTCTTAGCCCCTCACCAGTCGCTTGGTGGCCAAATAATTCCAAGGGACTCACAGGGAACATGCGAGCAGCAGCCGCCTCACACCCCCGGGACTCCACGGAGAGTTCCCAGGACTCCGTGGAACTTCAGCCTCTCCTTACACCACAAATGTTGAGCTATAAAGGAGGAGGCGCAATGGCGTCGCGCCTGTACTGTAGCTCGCATCACAAGGAGGGGGCGCAATGGGGAAGAGAAAGGAGCGGCGGAGGGGGGACGGCTCAAGCTCCTCCTATCCGAGGTATGTCTTTGGGTGAAGGGGATGATCTGATGGTGTTATTTCATAGCGATATGCATGCATGCTTCCTGATTGAGCTCTTATTTTGCTTCAAATCTTGGCTAACTTAGAAAGAAGCGGCAGAGAAGGGACGGCTCAAGCTCCTCCTATCCGAGGTATGTCTTTGGGTGAAGGGGAGGATCCGATAGTGTCCTGTCATAACGATATGCATGTATGCTTCCTGATTGAGCTCTTATTTTGCTTCAAATCTTGCCTAACTTGCTGGACACCAAGCAGCTCAAGTGGTGGGATGTCTACAGAGGAAACTCCACCTACAATATCTCCAGATATCCACGCTATAATTGAAGAAGCGGTAAGAAAAACTATAAGCGAACAGGTACCTTCACATGTTCTTAGTTTGGCATCTGGCTGTTGAGCTATGATCTGCTTCATACATCTCACGATTTTGCACAAGTGGGGATTTCAGGTTTTGTTCGTAGGCAATTTTACATAAATAAAGAGTTACAAGGTACATCTGTTACAGATTTGCGTACATATACTTCAACGATTTCTGCTGTAGGTTCCAGGAGGTCCATAGATCTGGAATTAGAAGTTTCACGTCCAAAATCTCGATAGCAATCAAATTATTGAGTTGACCAAAGTTCAGTTTGGAACGGGCGGTCAACGTACGCCGTCCGGTTCATCTGTGGAATTCTTTTTTACAAATACCCTCAGAACTCAATCGGGGTTTGATGTACCACCTTACAAATACTTTTGTGGCATATGTCTTCCATAAGTGCGTGGCTGTTTTACATACCCCTATGGCGTCCATTTTCTGTTGATTTGGCTGTACTTTTGTCCACGCGAACTCCGTGGCATGCCTCTTCGACTATGGACTAGGTGTAGCATGATTAATTACACTTATTTCATATCCAGTTCGGCCCTCATCTGCTGCATTTCCTCATCTTGATTCGATTCATCTCAAGCCCTACGGGTTATGCTAGAATGCCTCGGACCAACCTAGCACGCCATGGAATCCATGTCAACAACAACAGAAAAAAAAGGTTGAGTCAGTGTGGATAGGGGTGGGGGAGGCTATGTCAAACAACCATGCACTTGTGGGAATCATGTGCCACGAAAAGTACTTGAACGGGTAAATCAAATTCCGACTAATTTCTTGGGGGTATTTGCAATTTTCCTTTTTTTTAACAAATGTGCTTTCTGATAATCTGATCACCTCAGCTTCTTAGTCCACTTACCTGATGAGTTACTCTTTTTTTTTTAACAAAGCCAGGATACAATCACAGTTGCAAAACCCAGCTATTTTTCGTCTTGTAAGTGGCAAATAATCGAGACAAAATTTTGAAGTGTCAAATACTAATACATGGGCCTTAGCAGTGACAAATCATCCATTTTACTGTTGTTGGGGCCCTATCATTTAGTATTTCCAAATCTTCATTGTGTATGTAATTTGATCATGCAGCACATAAATTAAAGTTTTTAGGTTCAAATTAAAATTTATCCAAATATAAAATTCAATAGTGAAAATTTTAATTTGTTAAGTTTGACTTCCATCTCATGTTTTCTCGCAAACATGAGAATAGTAAATTTCACTCGTTAGAATTCCGATACTCGGTGTTATCTGTTTTGATTCGGAATTGGGAGTTTCTTTATTGTACTGAACTTCTCTACAATAGTACTAATAGCTTGCAGAGTTAAAAATCAAACTTTAAGTCCATTTGATTAGGAACTATAAATGATCATCTCTCTCTCTCTCTCAGGCTGAAGGGATCAAACAAACACTACTCAAAGTGCTGAAGGAAGAGATCAATAAAGTGCACACACAATTGAAGAAGCTTAATGAAAATCACATCGTACTACGCACACAACTGGAGAAACTTAATGGCTCAGGTGGTGATGGATCTCCTGCTCCAAGGTGTTCTTTGCTACCTTCATTTTTTTTACAGTGCCAAGAGTGAGTTAGTGAAGCTATTATTTAAGATAGCCCAAAGTACATGAAGTTAGCGTAGCTTTGTTTTCGTACAAGTTCAACACATATTTGAATGTGTTAATAATAGACTATAAACTAGCAACAATACACGATATTAGGCTTCGCGTTGCCCTCTTGTTTCATAACTTAGCATGCTTCCTGTACGTTTTTCCCTTTTGCAGATCAGAACCGAATCACATGCAGCTACCAAGTTTCTCTTTAAAAATCAGGAGTAAGGTGGAAGATCCAGTTGAAAAGGGGAATAGCATAATAACTGATGATGGGGATTCAATATTGGTAGATCTGTATGATGGTGGTAATCTTATCGACCGTGATCATACCCTTGCTTCTGCAAAGGTTATGATGGTTGTTCTTGATGGAAAGTTCAACAGCAGTCGAAACAATTGGTCCAAAGTGGAGTTCGAGAACAGCATAAAGAGATCACGACAAAGAAATCCCGCAATAGGAGATGTGAATCAGGGAATTGAATCAATAGTGAGTGTCTGCGTATTTAACCTGAATGGCGGGACTGGACGTTACCGTGGCGCTACAATTTGGGAGAATTCCGGTAACAGCAAGGTTAAGCTTGGGGTGATGGTACTGCCGGAAGACTCGTATGGGGAATATAAGAACGAACGAGTTCTAGAAGGAGTATCAAAGGAAAGTTTCCTTGTGCGGGACCCACCTAGGACGCGAAAGAAACAGAGTAACTGCTTATCCTTTCTGAAATATTAAGAATTAGCGGAAATACCAGTGCAATTGCTCGGTCATATCTTTTTATATATATAACTCTAATCTTTACCATTATAATCTCACTACTTATTTGAATTTGTATAGATTAACTTATTTTCTTGAAAGAATTTAGATTATATTGAAAAATTGATTATTTTTTCCCAGAGGGAGCAGTGGTGCATTTTCAAAGTCCTTTAGCAGGTAAGGGTCCACACGTTGCATATAATAACACAACTGTTCTGGTGAACTTCTTTCGGAATAAATATTTTGATGGACTTGGTTTTGGTAACATTATTTTTACGAGGAAAATTTTGGTAAAATTCTGACTAGTGGCATTTTCACAGAGCAAGCCCTGGTTGGCTATGGTCAAGAATGGAATGGTCCAATGCCTAACACGCAATACTCATCACGGCCAACTTTAAATACTCAGACCGCGGGAAACAGTTAAGGCTTAAAGCCTTTGTTTTCTTCCCTCCCTCTTTCAAATGATGCAGATCGTAATGTTTCCTGTTCAGTTTCAGGACAACCACAGCTTCAAGCAGACACTAATATGCCTTCTAGTTCAAGTACACCCTGGACACTCGGAGCAGTTCCACCAAATTGGGTAGCACCATCGACCAATGTATGTAGTAAAATTTAAATGTTCACCTTAAACTTTCGGATCAATGCTATATTTTTTTTGGAGGAAAAACAGCTGGGAAGGCCCCAACACAATTGGATCTCTCCGCCTCTGCATTCTTTTTATATGTAGTGGGAATATCAAAAGACAAGGTTAACTCACGCAGGGTTTTGATATGATAACTTCTACCATGTCAATAATTCTCAAGGCACAAGTTTAAGATGATAGAGGACGGTGCTTTATTTTACTTCCAATCCATAGTTTAAATTACACTAACTTTCTTTTGACATAGTTTAAATTACACTAACTTAAGATGATAGAGCACGGTGGTACACTAACTTTCTTGAGTAACCCACATAGGCTGGCTCTGGTCAAGAACGAAATGGCACAATGCCTTACTCATCCAGTCCAACTTTTATTCAGACCGCGGGAAACAGTTAAGCCTTAAATCCCTTGTTTTCTACCCTCCCTCTTTCATATGATGCAGATGTAATGTTTCCTGTTCAGTTTCAGGACAACCACAGCTTCAAGCAGACACTAATATGCCTTCTAGTTCAAGTACACCCTGGACACTCGGAGCAGTTCCACCAAATTGGGTAGCACCATCGACCAATGTATGTAGTAAAATTTAAATGTTCACTTTAAACTTTTGGATCCAGGCTTTATTTTTTTAGAGGAAAAAACAGCAGGGAAGGCCCCAACACAATTGGATCTCTCCGCCTCTGCATTCTTTTTATATGTAGTGGGAATTATGATGACTATATCAAAAGACAAGGTTAACTCGCGCAAGGTTTTGATATGAAAAAAACTACTGTGTCAATATTTCTCAAGGCACAAGTTGACGATGATAGAGCACGGTGGTTTATTTTACTTCCAATCTATAGTTTATATTACACTAACTTTCTTTTGGGATATGTTCATTATTTTATTCAGCAACAACCGTCCTCGTTCTCTGAAGGTTCTGCTGGTGTACAGACGCCGATGATAAGTAACAGCATGAACCAAACTATGCATAACCCTGATGAAGGTGTACAACCGTGGACACTAGGTGCCCTCGTGCGCCAACCTATACGTAGACCAATCGGTATGACACCTTGATTTTATGACTGATGATTAGAGTTCGATTCAGTACCTGAAGGTGGGCTAAGTGGGTTATTATGTGTGTAGCAATATAATTTTTTTGAGAGTTGAACACATTGTTAAGGGTATTAGAGATATAATATAATTGTTTCAGTTGTTTTGTTATATGTCTGGGTTTCCTTATACGTATATGACATATTCCCCTGTAATACCCCCTTGTACTCTCTATATATATTGCTCATTAGACCTGTTCAATATACACATAATATTCATAACACACATAACCTCAAGGTTGAGAGTTTTTAAGATAACTACACAAGCCACACTCTCAAGAAACAAAGTGAGATCATTCGTAACTTCAAATTAGGCTGGTAGCATATGGACAGGTGTTGAATAGCTTTATAATTCAAGCAATAAATAAAAATTTCCAGGTAAAATATTACTGCAATCCATCCTACCACCCATATGTTCATGTTGAAATAATTATTTTTATATATTTTCTACTTTTGGGCGTTCATAAGTTAATTTTAGGGGAGAACTAGCTTGTTACCCCTATATTTTAGTCCTTTTCTAAGCTTGTCCTCTTACGTCTTAATTACCGAATGCAATTTTGTTGCTATCCTACTGAACCATTCGGCTCCATTGATTTCCTGAGTGAAGTCCATTAAGTTATTGTCACTGGATCGTGTGATGACCTTTTTGTCTCATCCATTAAGTTCGACATGCCTAGTTAAAAGGATAGGAGCATGTGGTACATGCATGCACAGGGGAAAATGAGAGTGCATAGAAAAGATGGGGAGAAAGAGAAAGGGGTAAAGCGGTCACTAATAGATGGGCTTTAAGTATTCGAAAACTAAGTTTGCACAAAAGCTGAAGCATCACTGTGGGGTGGTTGGTAATCAGACCTTCGACACCTCTTGTAAGCCACTTGATTATGTAATAGTTGCAGCTCCAAAAGTTGATATTTTGTGTGGATGGGTGTTTGGATCATCTTCCAGTTCACAAGCACAACACAAGGAAAGAGAACACATACAAAGAACTAACAATACTCGAAGAAAGCAACCTGCCTAGCAAAACAATGATTGTCTTGTGGAAATGTTTTGCAGGTTATTCTGAGCGATTATTTCCAGTGCGGCTCCTATGGGATAGGCCTGGTGTGGAGCCAAGCAAGCGTTGGAACCTTCTTGATCAGCTCATGCCGCTGTATAGCAGCCAAACAAAGATTCATATTGGCGATTTCCCTACTATGCGCCTCATGCCTGAACACTATGACTCACTGACCACATATTCACAAGGCCCATACCAAAGGCTGTTTTTTAATGAACAAACCTTATTTTTAAAGAAGATGATGAGGGATCTCCAGATTACCACCATTCCAAAGGAAGTCATGCAGACTCGTCGGAACAGAGGTGTTCTCATTCAGCCACTTGAACCTGATGATTCAGATGATGAGTGCGTTAGCTAACTCAATCCTTCCTCTGTTATACAGAGATATCAACCTATTGTACTAGGAATCAATCAGTACTTTCATTGGCTCGTATTATAGGTCACTCCTAACAACCATCTTGCTAACTGTTATCCACTTGTCTAACATTTTTCAGGCCACCACTAAAGAGGAAATTGCGCAATAAATATCAATTGCGATTTGTGAATGTGGTGTGCGAGGCCTATTACACAGGGGAGAAAATAAAAGCAGATGATGGAAATCTTCTTAGCGTAGCTCTGTATGATGAGAACAACGCGAAGATCACATCTGGTCCTCTGTCTTCAGCTTCTGTGGAGGTCGTAGTTCTCCACGGTGACTTCAATGCCACTGGTCAAGATTACTGGACTTCAGAGGAGTTCAGTAGCTGCGTTGTGTGTCCACAGTCTAGAAAAGAACCACCAGCCATAGGAGGTGATCGCGTCTTAGTTCTTGTTGATGGACAGGCAAGTCTTGGTGATGCCTTTTTCCAGAAATCCTCCATTTATGCCAGGACTGGAAAGTTCAAGATGGGCGTAATGCTGGCCAGTACCCCAGACGAGAGAGTTCAAGAAGGGATATCTGAACCATTTTGGGTATGGAATCGAAAAGGTACATTTTATCTTTTTCTTTCTTAAAAAAGGAAAGGTACTTCCTTCAGTCTCCGGTCACAAAAGAATATCTTTTTTGGATATGTATGGTCAAATTTTTAAAACTTTACCTATCAGTATCTTTTAAAATATTTAGATTGGATAGATAGAAATTATATATGTAGATTTATCTCAAAAAAATACTTTCATAATATTATAATTTTATTAGATTTTATAAATATATTATAATATAAATTAATGGTTAGAATTGTATTTTGGATACCATGTCAATGTTCAAAATGACATTCTTTTGTGACCGAAGAGAGTACGTTTTTATATCATGTAACATGAAATTTGCTGCAACTTTAAGTCGGGTACTGAACCCCCAATCTTTTAATCTGAAATATTCCTGCTTTTCATTTTATATATTGCAAATATATACTGTATTAGTGGTGTTTCATATGTTCAAACGACAACATATTATAGTATTTGATTATTGCCTACAAGCAAATTATTACCTGTAAGCAATAGTGCATCTTATTATTATTGTTTGGAAACAATGACATTATTATTATGATATTGAAATATCAGAGCAATAGTTTATGATGTTTCACTATTTTAGGTGGGCGTACATGTTGTACTGTTTTTCAACGATGGCACAGAGCTATAAACGCCATCATTTTTATTTTGAGATTACAACATGAAACAAATGGGACTATGTCTATATGGATGAGAAGACCCCTGTTGTCTAGGTGGCACAGAGCTATAAACGCCATCATTTTTATTTTGAGATTACAGCACGAAACAAATGGGACTATGTGGATGAAAAGACCCCTGTTTTATAGGTGATATGCTCTCACTTTCCTCTTTATTAGTCCTTTTCTTTCTGTCAATACATCCATTTTTCGGAACAAGATAAACTTTAACCAAGATAGGGATGCGTGATCGTTCTGTCAACACCCAAACAGTTGGACATGGATAGATTGGATCAGTTAATTTAACACAGTTGATTTTATCTACAAGTAAGTTTATCAACAGAACATTCCCAGGCAGCTTTGATGGGAGGTGCCTTTTCCTCCTTTACTTTAATGAATAGAAAGTACATCATGGATCAACAGAACATGATCGGCCCCGCTCGTTTCGGTTTTTTTTCAGCTTCTGCTTCTAGCTTCAGCTTTTTTTTCACTATTCAGTATTTTGTCTTTTTCTGATTTTTTAAAGATATTTTGGCTCTTTTGTATTATCTTTTTTTTCCCGTATTCCTTTGTATTGTCCCTAATGGGTTAATATATTTTTTCTATTTTTACATTTTTTTAAATTTAATTATGCCCAAAAAGCCAACTCAGCTACAGTAAAAAAAAGTCAGCTATAGTGAAATTTCAGCCAAAAACCAGAAACCATTGCTAAAACGAACGCCCCTACTGGCAAGAAGTTTGGTCGGTGCAATGTACTGATATTTCATAACCTTCTACATAATTCTCATGAGATTACTCATCAAATTTTATCCAGTGATCTTCCTTACACTCATATCACTCAATCGATCATATTCCTACCTACATTTGGATTTTCATCTGAAGAATTAGCAAATAGCAACCATGCTCATTTTAGTTTGAGAAACACTCGGCATGATTTTTTAGCCCTTCTGTTCTTATGTTCTATGTGCGCATGGCAGGGACTAGGGGTTCAAATAGTGGTAAAACCACATTTGTATCCAATTCATAAACGAATACTAACGCAAATATGCTCGAATACGAATATGAATTGATTGTTATTACTTACTACAAATTTGAATAAATAGCTACTCAATTCAGTTTGATTCACGTATACGCATAACTTGTGTAATGTCAAGAAATTAATGACACTTTTTCCTTATACACAACACAGTTAATCATTGTAATTTATTAGTTCAACCTAAAGAAACATGAATTCACATAATTTTTTTTAAAAAAATATCCAACTAATTAGAACACAAATAGATGGGATCAGGGTTCCAAATCCTGGCAGTAACCGGCTGGTTACCACTGGTAAACAGTTTTACCAGTGCCGATCGGTAGAAAAAAATCATCGGTTTTTTATTTAATTCAAATGTAAAATTTTGAATGTAAAAAGTAGTTTATCTAATAATGTTTGCATTGTTTAACTCTAATGGAATATATTAGAAAGATGCATGCACTTCCCATGCTTGACTTTATGCTTTTTGTCCTGAATGTATTAGAATTTTTCAATTTTTAAATGTAAAAATAGTTTCCTTAATGATGTTTACATTGTTTAACACTAATGGAATGTATTAGGAAGATGCATGCACCTCCCGTGCTTGACTTTATATTTTTTGCTATGAATGTATTAGGAATTTTCAATTTTTGAATGTAAAGGTTAGTTTCCCTAATGATGTTTATATTATTTAACACTAATGGAATGTATTATGAAGATGCATGCACCTCTCGTGCTTGATTTCATACTTTTTTGCCATGAATGTGTTAGGAATTTCTAATTTTAAATTTGAAAAACCGGTTTTTAGTGGTTTTTCTCCAGTTTTTTGGACGGTAATTGGCTGATTTTTTCGGTTACCAGTTTCAAATTTAATTTTGACCCTTTTTTTGTTACCAGCTGTCCGGTGGTATTTCCCCCGTTTTCGGTTTTTGGAACCTTAGTTTTGATCATATAGCATTTTGGATGGAAAAACCTAAACCATATCAGCATCCATATTCTTTTTGTTGTGAATTCAAATAGATTAGAAACTATTAATAGGATGGAAAAATCTAAATCATATTTGTGTCTATTTACATCCCTACCAGGGACACAGGTGATCCATGTCTGGAGCTACTCAAGGAGCAGCAATGCATGCAAGGTAGCTTACTAGATGCTTGGACGAGTGAAGGTGAAGGATTTGGGGTTCAACTTCCAAAAGCGGCGGTTATGAAGAACATCACACCGTTGGATCCTCAAAACAAGGGTAAGTGCGTGTTTGGTTTGTAGCACATTTCGTCACACTCTTAGGAAAGTTGGACTTTGCATGGCCATTATTTGGTTCATGGACACAAATACATTGCTTTGCCAAAATTTGTCCGCCACACTTAACCAAGTATGGTCTGCTACACTTGCACGCCACAATTTCTTAGCATCCATCCAAACACCCCCTAAGTCTTTTGTTTGAATTGCATATGTCAAGTTTGGTAGAACCTTGTCTGGCATTGCAGGGTATCCTTAAAAAGCGAATTCCACAAAACACTTTAGATACAATAATTGATTAATTTAACAGAGGTTTCGATTTATTTCTATTAGAGTGCAGGCATGAAATCTATGTGATATGTTCATTTAGATTATTTTTGCACCATTTCTTTCGCATTAGCCTTCTTCTGAAAAAACCGATGGTGTGAAGGGACTATGTTTTCAATCATAGCTATTAAAATTGTATAACAAATACAATTCTATCTTTAGATATAAATATAAGTATTGTAATATCCAACAATGCAATTGCGCAGGCAGCTCGGCCAGTTAATAAAAGGATAGCAAAGATATAGCACAAATAATTCAAACAGTGCTGTCAAAAATTTCATGTCGTGTGGTTATTGAACTTAATCCGGCGTACAAGAAATCATCCCTCCTTTAGTGCAATTTTTAAATACATGAGACTGATAACAGGTACACCTTACCACAAGATGCTTAAAAAACGGGACATCCTCGATGTGAAGGATGAGGAATATCCACCATTCGCTGATATTAAAGAAAATGACAACGAAGATGCAGCTGAAGAAGCTCATGATGGTAACTCTGGGAAAGAAAAGGTAACTAAGAGCTTTCTTGCTCCATTTTTATCTTCGGGAACATAAAAATGACACATGCACCTTTTTTGTCCATTCGATGCTTTATCTATGAGATCATAAGAGTTCAGAGATTTATTAAGAACTACTCGTAATTTCAAGCATCGAGCTTTTTAGATTTTGAAGATAGTTTGGTTATTATAGGATATAGGTCCTTTCCTGTGGTATCAGCTCTAATTTCAAATACCATGTGTTGTTATTTAGTATTGTTGAACTGTTCTTGAAGTTGCAGTACTGGATTGGGGATTTTTTTGAATTTTTTTATAGTGCATTATACTAGTAGTAGAAATAAAATCTGACCGTTGATTTCTGAGGATATTATAGACTTTTGTTTTTCGACCTAGTTTTTTAAGGATATTTTGGACTATCTCATATGAACATCTGTGTGTAAACCACAGTTGATCTTCATTCCCTGTGTGCTATGAATTGAATCATTTAATTCAACTGAGGAATTAACCGGATCAATTTCCCTTTTTCGTTTCTAGGATGGCAAGACCGAGCGCGCCATCGTACTGAGGCAATTCTTTGATTTGCTGCCGGTTGAGATGGCGATGGCGTCGACCACGCCGGCCGCGGCGTCCATGCTGAGCGCGGACGACGTGGGGCTCATGAGCTCCAACTTCCTGCCGTGCTCGTCCAGCATGGCCACCATCTTGGCCTCCGCGCCGTTCCCGACGGTCACGCTCGACCTCACCCTTGGCCCGCCCAATGTCGTGCCGCTCAGCGCCGCGCCACCGCCCGCGGCCGGCAACAGCAAAGCAAATAAAAACAGCAACAACAGCATCACGAGCAGCAACAGCACGATTACAGACATCACAGACAGCAAGACCCAGTGAATGGCTTCGATAGCTCAAACGAGTCCAGAATTGATATAGATCACAAGTCACACCGAACAAACAACTTTAACCCTACAACAGTTGCAAAAATTAATCTTATGCTATTTGTTTTGTTTACAATTTTACTCTGTTAAAGACTCTGCTGTATTTTAACTGTGTAATAATACTAGTCATCAACTCACTCAGCAATCCGATCGGCAGGATCGGAACATTTGGGAACAAAAGTAGTGTGGTCTGGATGCAGATTTTAATTGTGCTACTTTAGCCTATTGGTTTTTCTTTTCTTTTCTCTTTTTTGAAAAGAGCCCATTGGTTTTCTTTTAGTTTGAGAAATAGGACATTAATGGCTGGGTTTTTATTTTAATTCGAGAAACAGGACATTAATGGCTGTGTGTCTTATTTAGGGATTGGAGGATACTCATGGTGTATCGAGACCCATGCAGACAGTGGCGGAACCAGGATTTGGTTACACCCCGGGCTGAACTCTAACAATCTAAAACTAACATCAATTTGTACCATGCCACGATATAACTAGCAATGTATATCCAACTGTCATTGGTTTTAGGAACATACCTTTGCTAGTAAGCCAAAAATTCCTGGATGATGCTTGATCTGGGATGTCTGGAAAGAAATCTGAGGCAACAAATCGCAGACCAGATAATTGGTTGTCCATATACAATCGAATGCATCCACCGAATCATTTCAATGTCCTTCCCTTACCTGCTGATCCTGATCCGCTCACATGCATGCGCACAAAGCAATCTGCAGGCTTCGTTCAGCGACGATCGCCAGAGGCGTCGGAGGAGCAGTCGCATTCGGCCTCGACCGCGCGCTTGTGGAAGCTCCGTGGCAGCCGCATGCGCGCGCAGAGGAGGGCGTTAGCGGTGGCCTCGCTCCCGACGCCATGAACTCGCGGCACCATCGACGGTAGCCGCCGATGCCGGGCGGCGTGGTTGCACCGCACTCCTTGTAGCGCACGACCTTGTTCTCCTTCCTTCCGCGCGCGCTGCGTCGTGCCGTTGGCGCACGCCTTGGACGCCGGGGAGGGGGACGAGGCGGTGGGGAGGGGGAGGAGGGCGGGGCCGGGGGAGGGGAGGAGGGGGGGGCGGGGGAGGAGGGCGGGGCCGGGCGGGGAGAGGGAGGAGGGCGGCGGGGAGGGCGGGGCCGGCGGGGAGGGGGAGGAGGGCCCGGCCGCGGGGAGGCGGCGGGGAGAAGGGCGGAGGTGGGGGCCGTGGGGGAGGAGGCGGCAGGGGAGGAGGCGGGCCGACAGGGGAGAGGGGCGGGGCGGAGGGGCGGCGGGGGAGGAGGGCGGGCCGCGGGAGGGGAGGAGGGCCCGGCCGCGGGGGGCGGGAGGGGCGCGGGGAGGAGGGCGGGCCGCAGGGGAGAGGGAGGGGGGGCGGGGAGGGGCGGGGGAGGAGGGGCCGGGCGGGGAGGGCGGGGCGGGCGGGGAGGGGGAGGAGGGCCGGGCGGCGGGGAGGCGCGGGGGGGGGAGGCGGGGGAGAGGCCAGACTGATGAGCGAGGGGGGTCGGCCTGGCGAAGTGATGAGCGAGGGGGGTGGGCGGCCGAGCGACGAGAGCGTGATGGGCCGAGGCGCCGAGCGTCGCGCGTGATGGGCCGAGGCGCCGAGCGACGAGCGCGTGAGGCCGTGATGGGCTGACGCCTGACGGGCACGGGCTGGCGGGATGTGGGCCGGGCTGAATGCTAATAAATTACCCTAGGTTGAGCTAAAAATACCCAGACTATACACTGTATATTTTTTTAACACCCCGGGCTGAAGCCCACCTTGCCGGGGGCCCAAATCCGCCCCTGCATGCAGACACTACAGTTTGTGCCCAACATTCGATTTGGTAGCTTTGCTGACACCGGAGCTAGGAGTTGCATGAAAGATGAACACGTCCGCATTGATGGCCTTTGTGCTCGTCTTGACTCGCAGTTGGTGTGTCCGTTGCCTAGTGCCTTGTATGGTGCAAGTGACATTCTCTGTAGACGCTTGCTCCATTTTATCACGTCGTTATTGTTGGGGAGAGGATCCCTACACTATCTCGGGTTTACAACTATCTCGGAGCGGCGGTACTCGTTGGAAGATCTACCTCGAGTCAAGTCTGAGATCAACTCCGAGCGAAGTATGCAGGATCGACCCTAGAGAGTCCGAGGCTGATCCCGAGCGGCGTACACAAGACCGGCCCCGGAAGCGTCCGAGGCCGACCCCGGTGAGGTGCGCAAAATCATCCCTAAGAGGACCTCATATCAACCCTAGAAAAAGTACACAAGACCGTCTGAATTCGTACCGATGACAGTTATATCATTAACAGCATGGGCTGAAGCTCTGCGAGCATGGTGATGCTTAGAACATGACCATATCCCAAATGCTCTGACCGTTGAGGTTCTTGTGCGATCAGAAAGTTCGGCGTGTTGGAAGATACCATTGCTGGCCAAACGCGTGAGTAAATACCATCGCAAATACAAAAACGCTAAAGAACGCCATCATCATTAGCTTTGCTATCCATTTTCTCCGTTAATCGCCATTTAGGTGAGAGAAAAATTCAAAAATGATATTTTTGCCCTTCAGCATTCTGGAGAGAGTAGAGAACTTAGGGCAAATGGCAGCGGCTCTGGTGGGCAGTGGCGCCGGCGAGGGGAGAGATGGGCGACTGATAAAATGGGTTGCCACAACCACGAGGAGGCTATGGGAGGTGGTGGTGCGAGCGTCGATGCACGGTGGTGGCATGAATGGTGGTCGAGGCGGTAGCTAGGCGCAGGTGGCGGTGGTGCTCCGACAATGGTCAGCAGAGGGTGGCGTGTGCATGTGCACAGCATGACCTCATGGAGTGCTCCTGTGTGGTCGGCTCAACTAGAGATGGCTAGCGACGACGGTTGGCAGCGGTGAAGGGTAGGGCACCGGTGCTGGGGTTCCATGGCAGTGCATTACTCGAATTAATTTGAGAAAAAGATAGAAGGGGCGGAGAGGATGGTTGATATGCAAGGAATCAAAGTTTGGCTCATCGGAGACGAATCGACGACAAGGAGTGAATTCGGTTGGTTTTGGGGAAAGTTCGATTCCAAGTGATTGGCCACATGAAAATCAAATTAACTTGAATGATTAATTTCTTGGATGCTAGAACACCATGTGACGCAAACAAAACTTGAAAAATTCCTGGTAGTGATTGCAAACATTTTCCAAGCATAAGTCACCAATGTTCCCATCGCTCTGCCACATTCTAGGCCAAATCACCCATGTCCCCACCTTCACCTTGGTCCCAGAAGTCTGTTCCATGTTGACCATCAATAAGATCAAATACGTGATCAACCCGGGTTTCTACAAGATCAAGTCACTATTTGTTGTGTCCATCTCCAAGGCATCGGTAGCTCCGGGCGCACGTGGCTCAACTGCACATTGAGCTCACCAAGACTGGGAAGAGAATGATAGAGGGGGTTCTATAAGATCAAGTTGTTGTTTGTCACATCCATCTCCAAGGTGTCAGCCGACCAACGCGTTGACCGCTCCGAGTGCACGTGACTCAACAGCTGCATTGAGCTCACCAAGACCAGGAGGAGGATGACAGAGGGGGTTCCGCAAGATCAAGTCATTGTTCAGCACACCCATCTCCAAGGTGTTGGCCAACCAATGCGCCGGCCACTCCAGGCGCATGTGGCTCAACAGCCGCGTCGAGCTCACCAAGTAAACTAATAAAATAATTCATCGCACTCATAATCAACGTATTGCTTGAGATTAAAATAGAGGTACATGGCATGCATACATTTTGAAAAAGAGTAACTAATGGAGAGACAATAAGGGTATGCAGCTACATGCTCCTCGTATGATGGAGAGTGGTTACATTTGTAAGAACCTCACCAACGTATTATGATCAATGATTTTCTTCTATCATAGTTCATATTTCAATTACATTCCTTAAGTTGTATTTTCTTCAAGATTTTATTGTCATTTTTAATGTTTATGATATCTTAAAAATCTAAATAGCCAATAAGATATGTAAATATATTATCAAGCATGTAGCTATGATGTTCACACTTAAAGGTTAGAAATTATCATGTTATATTAGAAAAAGGAAGATCTATATCACCGTGGATCTAGATTATAATGATGTAGATTAATTATATACAGGTAGAGTTGTAAAAAGGAGGGAGTATGCGTACCTACAAGATCAAGGAGTCCAAGTGCAAGAAGATACAGGTACTGCACGCGGACTCAGATAAACAGGCTAGCGGCCAGCTTGACGTGGTGATTAGTGATATGGAACTCACGCATGCATACAAGCATGCAAGATGTAAAGCCCAAGCCAACAGCAACTAGAACAAACATGCTCAATAATGACAGTCGGATAGAATCGGTATTCGGTACAAAGCATATCCCCTTTCACAACAATTTCTTGAATTTCTGGACCTCTGGACAAGATTATAGAATATCCATCTCCAACCAAATACGCCGGACTCCGTAGTGTGGAGATGGCCCAACAGCGGTGAGTACAGTACAAAGACAGCATACAACGCCCAATTTGTCGGTTCCTTTTGTCGATTCAAACCTGACTGGATTTGGAAGGCAAAGGTTCAAAACAAAATGCAAATTCTTTGCTTGGCTACTGGTGCAAAATAGGATTAACACGGCAGACAACCTAGCTAAGAAAGGCTGTCCTCACGATTCGGTGGGCGCTCTCTGTGATCAGGCACCCAAAACAGCTTTCCACATTTGCTTATCTTGCATCTTCGCAAAAGAGGTTTGGCAAATTTTACTGGGTGTGCGCCTTTTGATTTCAGCCTGAACAACTCACAAGACGGCATCCCTAATTGGTGGAAAATGGTGGTCTCTGTAAGCAAAAAAAAAAATGTGAAAACTATAAGATCACTTAGCATAATTCGGTTCAACCGAAAAGGCAACATTTATATAACCGAAAACCTTTATTACTTTATATGTGATACAACGCGAACCCACCTTGCCACAAATTCTACCTACCAACAAACATACAACCAAACACCATCTCTTACATCCCTCCAACCTGTCTCCGTAAAGCAACCTGGCCCAAGGCCAGCACCCTATCAATCACACCCTACATGTTCCTGGGGGAGCAAATTACGTGCCTCAATAGGACACCAAAAATTCTTCTCTACTGTATCCAATCATCCATGATGAATTAAGCTTAAGCTCCTGGTTGATTCTTCGCAGGAGAGGAGCCACGCGGGGACTCTGGACGGCTGCCCGGGCTCGCCGGCGATAAGCCATGGAGGCCGTCATGTGCTGCCACTGCAAGACGCCATGGCATGAAAGTTTTTCTGGGGAAGTTGCCGCGTAGTATGGGCCAAATTCCAAACAGCAAAGGCCTAAGCCGGTCAGCCCAATACCCTCACTCTTACCAAACAGCCCAACCCAGAAGTGGCCCACACCCCATGCCGCCTCACGCAGACGCGCGCCAGCCCAACCCAGAAGTGGCCCACACCCCACGTCGCTTCACGCAGACGCGCGCAGCTGGCTCGACTTGATCCAACGAATCGAGAACTCCCCAGTTCCCACTGTCTCTTCTCCGCTATGCTTCCTCAACACCCAAAGTCCCAAACCTAGAAACCCTAGCTGTAGTTGGTGGCCGGTGGGAACTCGGTGCCTCGGCGGAGCGGCAGGCTGAGGTCCAGCGGGCGGCACGATGGCCAAGGGTGGCAGGCGCAGAAGGACACGCCGTGACCGCAGGCCTCATGGGGTGCAAGGCGGGGTGAGGTCGCAGGGGCATGTGCTGTGGCCGCACGCAGCGAAGGGGAGTGAGGGACAAGCCGCGGTCACGCGCAGCAAGGGCAAGTAATTACGGTATAAGCATATATATATATATAAATATAATTTCAATATAATTATCCATACACAAGAATGATATCAATTCAAATGTAAATAACATAGCAAGTATGAAAACATATGAATTGACCATATCATTCAAAGCATAACATATATTCAATAAAGAAGGTATTAAACTTCTAATCATGAATATGTATGACAATGTATAAAGCATGTATTAATTAAGACTAGCAACAAGCTCAAATTTTAATTGATTTTAGTGCTCTCAGTTTGTAGGGTTACACAAGTCAAGTACTTGGCCGTCCCGCTACTAATGACTATATACTCTTCATCAATTGGATATGACTTAAAAGATGTTTGTACTGTGAGCTCTAAATTTCAATTGACTATTCTCAATTACAAAACTAATCAGTTTGTATGTTTTCGGCCAACTCAACATGTAAGCATGTGATCACTTGAAAAATAAGGATGTTTAACTTGATCTGACTGTCTAATTTTTAACTTATCAAGTTATGCACAACAGATTGAGCACTTCAACAAGTGATTACAGATTGAATTCAAGTAATCCTAAAACATGCATAAACCGAAAACAGTGAGACTAATTAATTGCAAGTAATTGACTGCAATCTATGATTCAATTTGTGATCATTTAACAGATAGACAACAGTCCAAAGAAGATTTAGAGCTCAATGTAAATTAATCCAATCTCAGATATGGTCACATGCATCACAGAGCAATTTTAATCCCACAAATTCTTTGCAATCTTCAATGTATGAATAGGCAGCAAATGCAAAGAATCAAAATCTTATACTCACAGACATGTGATATTCAAAATCACCGTAAGATCATCGGGCTAGGCGTGCTGAAAAGCACTGTCCCGTAAAACCTATTGCCCCACACCACCATGAGAGAGGCAGAGGCACGGAGATACAAAGCCCCACCTTTGCCGCCCACCAACCTGCAAAGTCGAGGTACAGGAGTATGCCGCACAAGCGCAGGGAGGAGCCGCCAAGCACCTCGCCGTCGAGCACCAGGAACCAAGTCACACACCACAGCTAGACAAAACTCAAAGAGAGAGGAGGAGAACTCACTTCTTTCGGGTGTTCTACCAAGAGAGCTCGGCCTCTTTATATAGCGGAGAGAGGAGAAGAGCGGAAGCACTCGCGCAGCGCCCAACCGCTGGGACCGAGTCCTCGGCACCCCACGCCCACTCCTCCTCTCCGCTAAGCCCGCTCCTCCGTAATCGAGCCAAGGCGAGGTCGCGAAAACGGATCGGGACCTAGTCCCACGGGCGCATGGGGAGGAGCACACGGAGAGGACCGGGTTGCACGGGAAGAGCGAGCGAGCGGGAGGCTGGGCCGCCAGGTGGGGCCCGTTGCGCGCCGTCGCCGGAGTTAGCCCCTCATGCCGCCGCCTTTTCCGCCCGGCCACCCAAGCCCTCCCTTGCGTGTGCTCTGGAGAGAATGGGGAGGAGATGTCCTCCCCCCACTCCTTATCCACTTTGGCCCACCGACGGGTAGACCCCACCATTCTCTCTCTTATCAAATGTGAAATTCCCTTTTTGCCCTTCGATCATACAACAAGGCCAACCGGTAAGTGAGGTACTTGTCCTATTTTCCTTTTTTCCTCGTCTATGGATCGTGTGTATTGGATCACACTTTCAGTTTAAAACCATTATGGTTATCAATTTTGCTCGTGTGATGTGTATATGAATTTACCCGTGCTTCTTAGCCGTAGGTAGTCTTGCCTATTACTAGTTCCCCCGCTTCGTAAAGATCGGCACTCTACGTCACTTACATCATTACATACGGGTGACCAATTAAGCTCATTAATTTACCATGCCTGTACGTACGTACTTATACGTCATTCATGTTCAGAGCCGAATAACCAAATAATTAATTTCATCAGCAGACTAATCAGTTGATGATGTAGCACTTCTTCCTGATCTCGCCCTGCGCCCCGGTGAGCACGCCGACGCGGCCCATCTTCACCATCGACTCGGCGAAGTCCCTGAAGAACACGGCGACGTACAGCCGGGTGGCCTGCCGCTGCACGTACCCCCGCGTGAAGGCGTCGGTGAGCAGCGACGAGTCGGAGTGGAAGAGCCCCCGGCGCTTGGCCACCAGCCGGTATCGAAGGTGAGGAAGCTGCATGTGGCGATTTTGCCAAGGCAAGCATGTGGGCCGCACAGTAGCCAATCGGCCCAACGCAGAGCAACCGGTGAGCAGCGACCTGCCGATCAGACAGAAGCCCACCGCCCCGTACCCATGGGCGTACGTCCAGAGGCATTATCCGATGAGCAAAATGCCGCTCTCAGCCCTAATCCCAGATTACCGGACACTCGCCACGCTATGACCATGTGTAACGCGGTCCCAAATCAACCAAGAGCCAGGAATTCCACTGTGTTAATTTAGGCATTATATATCGACCCGGGTGTAAAAAGCAATCTCTCTCTCTCTCTCTCTCTCTCTCTCTCTATATATATATATATATATATATATATATATATATATATATATATATATATATATATATATATATATATATATATATATAAATATAATTCCACTGTGTTAATTTAGGCATTATATATCGACCCGGGTGTAAAAAGCATTATATATATATATATATATATATATGAAAAATACTTTTACATCCAGGTGTAATTACATCCACCTCTAATATACCACCTAAACGAACTTGAAATACTTCTTTATCACTTTGGATATACTCATATACTAATTATAAGATACTTCAATGTGAACCACATGAAAAAATTACAAGGAAGTCCATAGTTTTTAACGTATTTTTGTAAATACCTTCATATACGCACATAAAAAGGAGTATGTCTAAAAAAATGTACATACTACCTCTGAAAAAATGTTCATACCACCTAGATGATGTTAAATACTCGTATACTATACGTACATACTCTCCGTTACGCGAGATACTCCCTACGTTGTGAGATACGATATAAGGTATAATTACACCCGGGTGTAGAAAAGAGGCTATATATATATATATATATTAGACAAGTGTTTAATCACCTTGGGTCCTACGCACCCAAATCAATATACACATTGAAGTGCTCTGTGCTTCGCAAGTTTAACATGAGTATCTTTACATATCCATTAAAATGTATATTCAAACTCTAAAATAAATAAATTTATCTCCAGTTTAACTAGTTTATGCTAGCTTCATAGTATATAATCATTACAGTAATGTTAAATTCAAAATAGATCAAATTAGTTTGAACTAGGTTCAAAACTCACTTAACATATATATATGAATGATATAAATATTTCATATTCAAACTCTGAATTCTATATCAATCATGCATGTATATCGGACAGTTCATAATTTGGGTGCCTAGGAACCCAGGGTGCTTATGTAATTTACCATTATATTATATATTATATTATTTTAAGATTGAAGGATTGCAATTGTTTAGAGTAGTGGTGTGGAAATTAAGAAATTATCTCATTCCTGAATAAGAGGTGCTTCTATACATCACTATTTCAAAGTTGCACACATATTAAAGCATAAATAAAGGATGTATGATGATTATTTATCCCTTCGTTTGATTTAAGATTTGTGCAAGTTGTATTAGGGGTTGATGCAGATTTGTGCAACTTGCATTAGGGGTTGATGCTGAAAGTAGTTAAAGTGCAAGACCGTTGGTTTTGCAGCCGAGTAGTCATAGGCCCAAGCTAGAGAGGCATCCACAAGCGGAGTGCTGGCCCAATAATCAGGGCTCGTCCACAAGCGGAGCGGTTACTGCATGTACACCAAACAGGTCAACAGGGCATCTCTGGCGCCGTTACCAAGGTAAAACCTGTTCTATACATGCACAACATTTGCCTCGTATTATTACAGATATATTGGAGGTAAAAGAGCAAATTTGTAAACTTAATTATATACCCATGGTAGTCAAAAGTTAAAGAAAGTCATCCGCACTCATATCAGTAATTGTGGCAAACATTTTTGAAGAGAGGGACTACATTAGACTCCTCGAATATCGGTATTTTCACCCGTCAGTATTTACTATCTTTGCTGTTGTCTTGATTAAATGATTGACGGTATGACAAATTAATTTCTAGCTCGCTTTTTCTTCTGACTGGCATCACGAAGAAATCTGCTTTATAGAGGGTCGATCTACATATGCACAAAAAAAACTTTTTTAGGGGGTGTTCGGAATAGCGATGGTTTTTGGTTTTTGTTGAAAAAACACTGTAGCTGGTTGAAAAAATATTGTAGCTGAGTTGGTTTATTGAGTATAATTAAATGTAAAAAATATAAAAATACCGAAAACAAAAAACGAAAAAAAAGTTATAAGTAAATTTTTTAAAAAAACGAAAAAAATTTCACTGTAGCATGCACTGTGCGCTCTACAGTAAAAAAACCGCCGTCGTTCACCGCTCAATGTTGGCAGAAGCCAACTTGAGCGGGGTTAGTTATTGTACGTACAGGATTGTACCTTAGGTCCGCACTGGATACAGCAACACTCGTTCCATTGTGGGGCACAGGGGCACCGGACAACAACGGGCGAGCGGTTCACGACAGCAAGATGCCATAGACGACTCGGAGTCAGGTGGCCACGGAGATCCATTCATGCCCATGGCAGGACTGACGGCGAGATTTCTGCCCTGTAATGATCCATTGATTGTGGGATGCCCAGCTCTAGCGGCGGACGTGATACGGAGGAAGTAACGACTAATGAGAAGCAGCAGCCAAGGTGGCATGTTGCTTTTACCCTAGACCATTTTCCATCGTGTCCGTCGAACTATCGTGTTTTTTATGATAAAATCTTCGAAACAACACTCACTTGCATACATTTCAACACTCGAAAGAACATCCGACATAGTAGGCCGGTCCTCCGGGTTTCCTTGGACGCACAGCAGTGCTCTCTGAATGCATCTCAGAACATCAACAGTATCGTCCGGAAAGAGACCACTGACCGAAAAACAACAGAGATAAGTATGTTTCTGCCAATCCGACATGCAAAGATCAGATGATGCAGCAGAAATGGCCAAATATCGCATCCTAAAGGGCGGCGGCGTACTCAGGCACTGCTAAGCAGAATGTTTGGGATCTGCAGGGCAGAGTTGGGCCTTGCTGGAATTTCTTTTGGTTGGGCTCGATTTCGTTGGGCTGGAATTTCTAACGTGCAGATGGGCTTGTCCATAGTAAACGAACCCGTCTATCAGCAGATTTTGCACTGGAAGAGATCTGCGAGAGAGGCCCAACTAATGCCCATTCAACGCTCCTCCCAAAAAAACACACGCACGCCCTCCTACACAATACACATACAGAGGATACACACTTGTGTTCTTTTTTTTGTTGCTTTTTTTGGTCTTCGATGGACTCCTAACACAAACACATACATTTTTCAAATTTTGTTGAATTCGGCATTGTGGTTCGAGTCGTCCGTAGTGTCTGTCTCGCTGCATACTCCTTCCTGCTGGCCAATATTGAGGCTGTGAATGTCAGTAGGATCAGTACCAGATGCCGCTGCACGCGCGGAATTCCCAGTCGCTGCCAGCACGCCTCCTGATGCATCGTTCGCCTGAATACTGCATTGCCAATTAAAAACCAACCCTTCAGTAGGTTGACATCGACGTACGCAGCTGCAATGTTGGATCATGTAAACAAATCATAATATACTACTATACTAGGATCGAACATCTGACCTAATATCTGGCAGACAAGGATTCGCTTGCATGATCAAGAGAAAGGCGTTGATGGAAAGGATGAATCCACAGTAGGACTCGACGACGTTCCGCATGTTGCGGAACTGGGCGGCCATACTCCTGCCCCTGCGGAGGCGGAACCAAAGTGTGCTCTTCTTGTAGGAGTCGACGAGGGCGTCTGCCTCCTCGATTGCCTTGCTAACCAAATCTCCCATCTCCGAGTGCTGAAGGACAGTCCAACCACCAGTCGGCCGCTGCAGTAGTGCACGGAGCGCCTGCACGCGCCCCTCGAGCTTCTGGCATCGCTTCTTGTTCTCGAGCTTCTGAGTAGCTTTGGTTCACCCTGAAAGCCATGTGTTTGGCCGTTCCTCCCCCCTCACATCCCTTGGACCCCAGAGTTAATTCCAAGGGACTCACAGGGAACATGTCAGCAGCCGCCTCCTCACATCCCCTGGACTCCACGGAGAGTTCCCAGGACCTCCGCGCCTTTCCTTGTTATGCCGCAAATGTTGACCCCGAAGGCAACTCCTCTCCAGCCGTTGGATCCCAATCCACCGATAAACGCTCCCTCTTAACACAGGGGCGGAACTAGAACGAAAATAACCGAGGTTCACTACTTCACCATATATATAACAACATATATAGTTTTCAAACAATATTATGCTAAATAGTAATATGTTCGATAATTTTTAGTATCAATACTTCAATGTAATCGATAACAGCGTATGATGATAAAAGAAGCAGTGATCGAAATGCTTACCAAAATACAAGAGCCTGATAATAATATTGATTAGTTGTAGCAAATTAAAGATATTAAAGGCGAAACCACAGATAAAAGTTGATCGGTATTAGTAAAATACATCATTCAATCTCAATGACCTATTAAAAGAGAATAAAATTACTTAAAGTTTTCAAATAAAAAACAATATAATGATCAAATATAAGTTAATACATTATCTTTTAGTATTTATATTCTAGCAAATTCATAAAGCGATGGACCATAACATCATTCATAATTTTCATCAATTCTTATTTCTCTACATAGCAAATAAGTATATCATTTATGAAATTATCACCAGTTAATTAAATGTTAGCTAGATATTTGTATGTTCAATAGTTCAAAAATAATATAATAGGAAAATATGTTCAGTGATTTATTTACTTGACATTGCGGTCAAATACTACAATTTCACTTCTAATTTGCAACAAGCTAGGTTGTTATTTCAAAAATCAAAATTGAAACACTAAATCTTAACCCTACAATTCAACAAAAATCAATCAATAGCCATCACATTGAAATCCTAACTCACAAATTAGTATAATTGAAAGAAATTTAGAGCAAAGTACATACTGATCGAGTGGACCTAAGCTTCATTCGGGCGGTGAGGGCATGAGGCAATAGGGACCAAACAATGCTATGGCGAGATGGTAGGCGAGGGTGGCGACATGTGCTGATTGAAAATTTAGGTTACTAGTACTTCTTTCATTGGATTTCAAGTAAAGAACGGGGTGCACTGAGTCTAGATTGAAGGAGTTCACACATGGGCTGAAAGTGCTAATCTCGGTCGAAAAGTTTTTTGGACTGGTATCCTGTAACACCGGGACCCACAACTTAGTTCCGCCCATGCTCCAGTGGTCGCACCACGCGAGTAGCTTTAGGTAGTGTTCAGCTTGGTGTTGACTTATGATTTTTTTTATTGTAACTAGTTTATTTTTTTCTGTAGCTAAGTTGGCTTATTTAATATAATTAAATTTAAAAAATGTAAAAATAAAAAAAATATATTAACCCATCATGGACAATGCAAACAAATAGGGAAAAAAAGAAAAGACAAAAAATCTCAAAATTTTTTAAAAAAATCAAAAAAAAAATAAAATTACTGAATAGTAAAAAAACAGAAATTAAAAGTAGAAATTAGTTTTAAGTCAACTTAGCCCCTCGTTTCACTCTGCAAGCCCTGTGTTTCGCCGTTCCTCCCTCCTCACATCCCCTGGACTCTGAGAGTTAGTTCCCAGGGTCCCTGTGCGACTTCCGCGCCTTTCCTTCTTACACTGCAAATGTTGACCTCAAGAATAACTCCTGTCTAGCTAGCGGTTAAGCGCAATCAATAAGTGCTCCGTCCAGCGCCGCACTTGCTGATAGTTGGAAGGTTGGAATTCATTTATCCTGTAGATAAAGTTTGAGAAAAATCCAAAACTTTTTGTCTAACTTTTTTTTTATCGGAGGTGGCCAGTAAATTTGATTTTCACCGGTTTTCACCAACCGATAGAAAGAATCCTATTCGCCTCCCCTGCTGACGCTGCCATCACCCTCGCTCCTCCTCCTCGCCTCGCCCCCTCGTCGTGGCAGCTCTGGGCAAATGCGGAGTGGACACGGTCCGTGGCGGCTCGAACAAGCCTTGGGAGCAAGGCCTAATGCACACAGAGGCTAAACGGTGCAGGTGAGGCTATTAGAGGGTGTTCGAAACAGTGATGATTTATAATTTTTTTATTGTAGCTGATTTATTTTTTTACTATAGTTAAGTTAATTTATTTAATATAATTAAATTTTAAAAAAATTAAAAATAGAAAAAAATATATTAGCCCATCATGGACAATGTAAAAGAATACGAGAAAAAACAAAAAGACAAAAAAACCTAAAAAATCTAAAAACAGAAAAAGACACATTACTGAATAGTGAAAAAAACAAAAATCAGAAGCAAAAGCTGGATTAAAAGCTAAAATGAACACTGCCAAATGGCATCCTATCATTTTTTTCAGAATTTTTTCATTATTCATATCGTGTTTTGGAGAGGATACACACAACATAGGAGTGTACCTAAGGGTGAACAAACCGGATATGCCCAGTGGGATAAATATCGAAGTCAACAGACTAGCTTGACCGCTAAATTACGAAAGCGGAATGTCATGAAAGTATGTTTTTTATGACTAATTTATTCAAATCATTTTTATATCTGTAAACTATATCTTGAAATGATTTCTTTGATCAAAATTAATTTAATTTGACTGTATGTATGCTGGAGTGTTACTTTTTTTAATGAATAGTTATGTCCACACAAAGTTACATAGACCGTCATGAAGCACAATCGGACGAATCCAGCGACTCAACACCTATGGTTTACGGCGCTGGTTTCCGCTTCGGTTTCTACTTTTTAGCTTCTAGTTTATTATTTTTTAATTTTAATTTTTTTTTCTGATTTTTTGGTTTTTCACTCTTTTTATATATATGTTTGTATTGTCTACGATAGATTAATCTATTTTTCTATTTTTAAAATTTTTAAATTTTAATTACACTAAAAAACCATCAATAATTATAACACAAAAATAAATCATAAACCATAAAAACCTAAATGAGCAACATCAATCATGTGCACCGAAGAGATGCCCCTAAAAAAGGGTTAAATAGGAAATTTTTTCTTACTTCTTTTGACAATTCACTATGTACTTGCAGGCGAGGGAAACGTGTTGCATTGCAATTGCTAGCGTGCTGATCTTATGGCCGTGTTTAGTTTCTCCTATCGCCGCGTTCGACGATAACTTCTAGCGTTTTATTTACTATTTATTTTTTTATTTTATGTTTTTATGTGTTTTCTTTTTTAGTATTTTTTGTATTATTTATGGTGAGCTAATAATTTTTTTATTTTAATTTTTTTAAATTTAATTATATCAAATAATCTAACTCAGCTATAGAAAAAATCAATCAATTACAGTAAAAAATCATAAACCATCATCATTCACGCTACCTATATTACAAGCTAAAGTTTTGTAAACTTGGAAAGATCTTCTATTACGTCATAGGTTTGCTTCGTTTTCTTCGACCTGGGGTCCTCGACTCACTCACTGGTCGCTTTTGTTTGGAAAAAAGGATTCGAGGCTGGCGTTGGATTCAGATCGGAACTGACCGCGGAAGTGAACTGTAATTTTTTACGGTGGAAGCAGTACAGTTACTATAGTACCATTTGCCAACTCCACTGATACAGGGGGTGATCAGAATAGCGATGGCTTTTGGCTTTTGGCTGAAAAAACACTGTAGCTGGCTGAAAAAACACTGTAGCTGAGTTAGTGGATAGTGTAGTGAATAGTGAAAAAAAAGCTGAAGCTAGAAGCTGAAGCCAAACCGATCACCCCCATAGACATGCAAGAGGAATAAAATGCAAAAAAAAAAGGCCTAAAAGGAGGAGCTGCGCCTGTATTGTGCCTCTACTGTAGCTCACATCACAAGGAGGGGACGAATGGGGAAGAGAAGGGAGCGGCGACAGAGGGGGGACGACCCATCAAGCTCCTCCCATTCGAGGTATGTCTCCGGGAGAAGGGGAGGGTCTGATGGTGTTATTTCATAGCGATATGCATGCATGCATGCTTCCTGATTGAGCTCTTATTTTGCCTCAAATCTTGGCTAACTCGCTGGGCACCAAGCAGCTCAAGTGATGGGATTTCTACACCTACAAGATCTTCAAATATCCATGCTACAATTGAAGAAGCGATAAGAAAAGCTAAAAGCGAAGAGGTACTTTCACATGTTCTTAGTTTGGTGTTAGACAAATATTATGCAAGCAATATATTGATCTGGGCATCTTGCTGTTGGGCTATGATCTGCTTCATACATCGCACGATTTTGCACAAGTGGACTTTGGGTTTTGTTTGTTGGCAATTTTACATAAATAAAGAGTTACAGGGCAGCATCTGCTGCATATTTGCATACATATGCTATAATGTTTTTTTGTTTTAGGTTTCAAGAGGTCATAGATCTGGAATTGGATGTTTCACGTTCAAATTGTTGGTAGCAATTAAATTATTGAGTTGGCCAAAGTTCAGATTGGAGCGGGCAATCAACGCAGGCCCGGGTTCATCTAGGGAACTTTCTCATTTTTGTGTAGATGTTCTTTTTGTGTACTGTCTGATTACATCAACTTCTTAGTCATTTACCAGATCAGTTACTCGGTTGATTACCTCGGCATAGCTTTCAGACGTACAATTTAGCGGCGAGGCCCTGTCATTCAGTTTTACCAAATCTTCATTGTGTATGTAATTAGATCATGTATAATATAACACTACTACAGAAAGGATCATCACAGACGGTTCAAAACCGACATCACAAACGGTTTCTGAACCATTTGAATTTATGTGTCAGTGATAATAGATGGTTATCACAGACGGCTCCCAAATCATCTATGATAGGTTAAAACACAGACAGTTTTTCAACACAAGCTGTCAATTGCTTGTTGCACATGGGTGAAGTCATGTTTACTCCTAAGTAAGGAATCAGGGGATATTACCTTGCTCTACTTTGATACAATTACAATCAGAATCCAATGAGATCTAGTCATGTATATCTCCATAGTGATTAATACTAAGTTTATATTGTGTATAAGGTACAAATGGAATTTGTATGGTAACTAGTAAAGCACTTACACGTGGTTGCTCCTAAGTAGGGAATTATCACAGACGGTTATTAATAGAAATTGTCTATGATAGGTTTACATTATCACAAACGATTTGTACGAATAACCGTATATAAAAATATCACAGACGGTTATTCGTATGAACCATCTATGATAATTACAACACAGATAGTTCCCTATGAACCATCTGTGATGTAGTTGTTCAGTATATCCTTTTTTGTAGTAATATAAAATAAAGTTTTGAAGTTCAAATTTGAAATCCAGAGGGCATGACAGCTTGGCTAGAACCAGCCAATGTCAGAGAACTCCGAGGGTTTAAGGGTTGCAGGGGTTAAAAGCGAAATTGTAAAAAAAATGCTTCAGATTTGAATTCCATTTGATATTTTTCTTGTGAACATGAGAATAATAAATTTCACTTGTTAGAAATTCAGATAATCAGTGTTATCTGTTTTGCATGTTTCAAAAAAAGTGTTACCTGTTTTGATTGGGACTAACTTTACTGTAATCGACATCTCTACAACAGTAATAGTTTACAGAGTTAGAATTCAAATTTTCAGCCCATTTGATTAGGAGCTATATATGATCTCTCTCTCTCACACACACAGGCTAAAGGGGTTAAACGGATGTTCAAAGAGCTCAAGGAAGAGCTCAATGAAATAAAAAAACAATTGAAGAATCTTAATGAAGACAAGGAAGAGCTCAATGAAACGAAAAAACAGTTGAAGAAGCTTATAGAAGATCACATCATACTACACAGACAATTAGAGCGATTTAATTGCTCAAATGGTGATGTATCTCCTGCTCCAAGGTAGTCAACATAGCTTTGTAAAGGTGCACTGCAATCATATTTTGTTTTGGTACAAGCTCAAATGGTGAACACATATTTCACACGATATTGAATGTGTTTATACTAGACTCTAATCAAGTAACACTACACATTTCCTTCTTAGTGTTGTTCTCTTGTTTCATAACTTGGCATAGCTTCCTGTACTTTTATTCTTTTGCAGATCAGAACCAAATCAAATGCAGCCACCAAGATTCCAACTAAGAATCACTAGTGAGGTGGAAGAGAAAGTTCAAAAGGGGAAAAGCATACAGACTAATCACGGGAATTCCATAGAGGTAGTTCTGTTAGATGGTCGTGACCCAATTGCAACTGATCACCCCCTTGCTTCTGCATGGGTTATGATGGTTGTCCTTAACGGAGAGTTCAACAAAGATAATAATCAATACAATTGGTCCAAAGAGGACTTTGAGAAAAGCATAAGGAGACCACGGCAAGGAAATTCAGCAACAGGAGATGTGAATCACAGAATAGAATCAATAGTGAGTGGCTGCACATTTCAATTGACTGGTGGGAGACAACGTCACAGTGATGCTAAAATTTTGGATAACTCCGGTAACAAGAGTGTTAGGCTTGGGGTGATGGTACTGTCACATTCGGAAGAACGAGTTCTAGAAGGATTATCAAATCGTTTTGTAGTACGGGACCAACCTAAGAAGTCAAAGAAACCAAGTAACTGCTTATCCTTTCTGAAAGTTTAAGAATTAACTTCTTTTTCTTGAAAGAATTTAGATGATTTAAGAAATGAATCTTTATTTTTCGAGGAATTCTCATAAAAAAAATGAGAAAGTAACAGAACATTTTCCAACTCCTTTATCAGGTGAGTGTCTAGACATTTGCATATAACACAACCATTCTGGTGAACTGCTTTTGGAATAAACATTTCGACGTTCTTTGTTGTAACTTTTTTTTCTGAGGAAAGTTTTGGTAACATTTTGACTAGTTGCATTTTCACAGGACAAGGTCTGGTTGGCTATGGTCAAGAACGAAATGGCACAATGGCTAACACACAATACTCATGGCCAACTTTAAATACTCAGACCTCGGGAAACAGTTAAGCCCTAAAGCCCTTATTTTCTGCCCAAATGATGCAGATCATAATGCTTCATACTTGGTTTCAAGAATTGTTTCAGTTCCAGGACAACTACATCTTCCAGCATACAATGGGAATAGCACACTTGAAGCATATCTACAACAACCGGTAGAATCACTGGTCAGTGGAAGTGCTCCCTCGGTTTCTAAATGGATTTTACACAACCAATGCACACCTACAAAAGGCCATGTTACCCTCATTCAAAACCTTTAGGTTAGTTATTGTTCTTAGGTGGTGTTCCTACCAGCTTTTGATTTAAGCTTTTGGCTTTTGGCTAAAATAACATTATAGCTGCTATTAGTAGTTTTGAGAAAACTGAGGAAAAAATGAGAAAAATAAAAAATGTTATATCATCATGATAATGCAAAGGAATAAGGGGAAAAAGCCAAAAAAAAGTTGAAATTAGAAACCGACATGTTCCGAGTGGCTTCTGTCTTAAATAAACTGAAAGCAAAAAAAAAAAAAGACAGAAGTTCAAGCCGGTTGGAGTAAGATCCAAAATGTGGTGTGATACTTTCGTTATACTAGTAATGAATGACATTGAAAATAAAAATGGATCACTAAAAGTGGAGGGGTATGTAAGGAAAAAGGGTAAGAAGTCATCTCAAATCGTAGCGTGATGAGTGAATGGTTTTGCCATATTGAATGACGCACTGATCAAGTTTAGGTGGTTGATAGGTGGGGCATAAAAGACCTTCTCTCCCAAATAGAAATAGAGAGAGGAAACTATAGAGGACGGTGGCCATAGAAGCATGACTAGGAGCTCGGTGGAGGAGAAACTCTATGAGCCCTACATGTTATTGACATAATTTGGCCGGTGTGTCATCCTACGTGACAAAACACCCACTTATTGTGCCACGTGGGCAGTATCACCATGCGAAACCGGGTCAAGATGTTATTTGAACCGGATTACAAAGTTTGAAGTGTCAAATATCTAGTTTCATAGTTCGGGATACTGGACGGACTTTCAAACATGGGTGTTATATTGACTTATTCCATTCTAGCGTGTTAATTATTCTAAAGGCATAAGTTTAAGATGATAGAGCATAGTGGTTTATTTTACTTCCAATCCATAGTGTAGGTTACACTATCTTTCTTTTGGCATCTATTCGTTATTTTATTCAGCAACAACTGCCTTCGGCCGCTGAAGAGCACATGGTGAGGGACTTACCCATGAACCAACCTTGGCGTAGCCTACATGGTATGGCACCTTGATTCTCTGGTTGATAATTATAGTTCGATTCACACCAATGGTGGTTTTAATGGGTTATTTATGTTGATTTTCACTGTAATTTTCTGATATTTAGACATGTGACCATAGGATTGTGAGCCTTTATGATAACTACTCTCAAAAAAGAAAGTGAGATCATGTGAGATCTTTATGATTTAAGCAATAAATAAAAATTTCTAGTTAAAAATATTACTGCAGTCGATTCTACCACCCACATGTTCATGTTGAAATAATTATTTTATTTTTATACTTTCTACTTTTGGCGTTCATAAGTTAATTTTAGGGGAGTACTAGCTTGTTACCCCTATATTTTACTTATTTTTAACTTTGTCCCCTTACATTTTTCATTTCCGAATGCAATTTTTTTTGCTATTCTACTAAACCGATTGATTCCATTGATTTCCTTAGTGAAGTCCATTAAGTTGTCGTCACTGGCTTGTCTCGTCCAACTCCATATTTCAACACGACTAAAACAATAGGACCATGTGGTATTCATCCACGTGGATCCTCAATATCTCTTATTATGTAAACAAGTACATCTGCACCAAAAAACTAACAATACTTGAAGAAAGCAGTCTGCCTAGCAAAACATTGATTATCTTGTGGAATTGTTTTTCAGGTGGTACATATTCGGAGCACATAATACGTCCAGTGCAGCTCCTATGGGATAGACCTGGTGTGGAGCCGAGCAAGCGTTGGAACCTTCTTGATCAGCTCAAGCCAAAGGAAGTCATGCAGACTCATCGGAACAGAGGTGTTCTCATTCAGCCACTTGAACCTGACGATTCAGATGATGAGTGCGTTCACTAACTCAATCCTTCCTCAGTTATACAGAGCTATCAAACTTGTACTAGGAATCAATCAGCACTGACTTTCATCTGCTCGTATTATAGGTCACTCCTAACAACCATCTTGCTAACTGTTATCCACTTGTCTAACATTTTTCAGGCCACCACTAAAGAGGAAGTTGCGATATAAATATCAATTGCGATTTGTGAATAAGGTGTGCGAGGCCTATTACACAGGGGAGCAAATAAAAGCAGATGATGGAAATCTTCTTAACGTAGGTCTGTATGATGAGAACAACGCGAAGATCACATCTGGTCCTCTGTCTTCAGCTTCGGTGGAGGTCGTAGTTCTCCACGGTGACTTCAATGCCACTGGTCAAGATTACTGGACTTCAGAGGAGTTCAGTAGCTGCGTAGTGTGTCCACAGTCTAGAAACGAACCACCAGCCGTAGGAGGTGATCGCGTCTTAGTTCTTGTTGATGGACAGGCAAGCCTTGGTGATGCCTTTTTCCAGAAATCCTCCATTTATGCCAGGACTGGAAAATTCAAGATGGGCGTAATGCTGGCCAGTACCCCAGACGAGAGAGTTCAAGAAGGGATATCTGAACCGTTTTGGGTATGGATTAGAAAAGGTACTTTTTTTATCTTTTTCTTTCTTAAAAAAAAGAAAGGTACTCCCTTAGTCTCCAGTCACAAAAGATATCCGATATATATATATATATGGTTAAACTTTCCAAAATTTAGCTATCGATATGTTTTTAAATATTTAGATCGGATAGATGGAAGTTATATGTGTAGATTTATCTTGAAAAGTACTTTCATAACATTATAATTTTATTGGGTTTTATAAATATATTATAATGTAAACTAGTGATCAAAGTTGTGTCTTGGATACCGTGTCGATGTCCAAAACGACATTCTTTTGTGACCGAAGGGTGCACGTTTTATAGCGTGTAACATGAAATTTGCTGCAACTTTAAGTAGGGTATTTAACTCCTAATCTTTCAATCTGAAATATTCCACCTTTTCATTTTATCTTCTGCAAACATATACTGTATTAGTGGTGTTGCATATGTTCAAACAACAACATATCATAGTATTTGATTACTGCCTGTAAGCAATAGTTCATCTGATTATTATTGTTATTATTAGTTTGGAAACAATGACATTATTATTATGACATTGAAATAATAGAGCAATACTTTATGATGTTTCACTATTTTAGGTGGGTGGACAGGTTGTACTGTTTTTCAACGATGGCACAGAGCTATGAACGCCATCATTTTTATTTTGAGATTACAATCTGGAACATGTATGACTAGATCGATGAGAAGACCCCTGTTGTCTATGTGGCACAGAGCTATAAATGCCATCATTTTTATTTCGAGATTGCGATCTGAAACATATAGGACTACAAAGATGAGAAGACCCCTGTTGTCTAGGTGATATGCTCTCACTTCGCTCTTTATTTGTCCTTTTCTTCTTTTTGTCAATACATCCATTTTATGGAACAAGATAAACTTTAACCAAGATGGGGATATGTGATTGTTATGTCAACACCCAAACAGTTGGACATGGATAGATTGGATCAGCTAATTTAACACAATTGATTTTATCTACAAGTAGGTTTATTAACAGAACATTCCCGGGCAGCTTTGATGGGAGGTGCCTTTTCCTCCTTTACCTTAATGAATAGAACATCATGAATCAAAACTTAATACTGGCAAGAAGTTTGTCGGTGCAATGTACTGATATGTCATAACCTTCTACATAATTCTGATTAGATTAGAATTTTATTCAGTGATCTTCCTTAGACGCAAATCACTCAATCGATCATATTCCTACCTACATTTGGATTTTCATCTGAAGAATTAGCAAATAGCAACCATGCTCATTTTTGTTTGAGAAACACTCGGGATGATTTTTAGCCCTTTTGTTCTTATGTTCTATGTGCGTATGGCAGGGACTAGGAGTTCGAATGGTGGTAAAACCACATTTGTATCCAATTCATAAATGAATACTAACACAAATATGGTTGAATACGAATATGAATTGATTGTTATTAGTTATTACGAATTTGAATAGAATAGCTACTCAATTCAGTTTGATTCACGTATCCGCATGACTTGTGTAATGGCAAGAAATTAATGACACTTTTTCCTCATACACAACAAATTAATCATTGTAATTTATTAGTTCAACCTAAAGAAACATGAATTCACATAACTTTTTTTTAAAAAATATCCAACTAATTAGGATACAAATAGTTCGGACCATATAGCATTTTGGATGGGAAAACCTAAACCATATCAGCATCCATATTCTTTTTGTTGCAAATTCAAATAGAGGAGAAACTATTACTAATAGGATGGAAAGATCTAAACCATATTTGTATCTTTTTATATCCCTACCAGGGACACAGGTGACACATGTCTGGAGCTACTCAAGGAGCGACAATGCATGCAAGATAGCTTACTAGATGCTTGGACGAGTGGAGTTGAAGGATTTGGGGTTCAACTTCCAAAAGCGGTGGTTATGAAGAACGTCACATTGTTGGATCCTCGAAACAAAGGTAAAGGTGTGTTTGGTTTGTAGACATTTCGTCACACTCGAGTTAGGCAAGTTGGACTTTGCATGGCCATTGTTTGCTTCATGGACACAAATACATTGCTTTGCCAAAAAATTTCCGCCACACTTTACCAAGTATGGTCTGCTATGCTTGCACGCCACAATTTTTTAGCATCCATCCAAACACCCCCTAAGTCTTTTGTTTTAATTGCATATGTCAAGTGAACCTTGTATGGCATTGCAGGGTTTCCTTAAAAAGTGAATTCCACAAAACACTTTAGATACAATAATTGATTAATTTAACAAAAGTTTCAATTTATTTCTATTAGAGTGCAGGAATGAATTCTATGTGATCTGTTCATTTAGATTATTTTCGCACCATTTCTTTCACATTAATCTTCTTCTGAAAAAAACCCCGATGGTGTGAAGGGGCTATGTTTTCAATCATAGCTATTAAAGTTGTATAACAAATACAATTCTATCTTTAGATATAAATATAAGTATTGTAATATCCAACAATGCAATTGTGCAGGCAACTCGGCCAGTTAATAAAAACGATAGCAAAGATATGGCACAAATAAATCAAACAGTGCTCTCTCAAAAAATTTCATGTCATGAGGTTATTGAACTTAATTCAGTGTACAAGAAATTATCCCTCCTTTAGTGCAATTTTTAAATACATGAGACTGATAACAGGTACACCTTACCACAAGATGCTTATAAAACCGGCCCACAAGATGCTTATAAAACCGGACATCCGCGATGTGCAGAATGAGGAATATCTACCATTCGCTGATGTTAAAGAAAATGACAATGAAGATGCAGCTGAAGAAGCTCATGATGGTAACTCTGGGAAAGAAAAGGTAAGTAAGAGCTTTCTTGTTCCATTTTTATCTTCAGGAACATAAAAATGACACCCGCACCCTTTTTGTCCGTTCGATGCGTTGGCTATGAGATCATAAGAGTTCAGGGATTTATTAAGAACTGCTCGTAATTTCAGGCATCGTTCTTGTTAGATTTTGAAGATAGTTTGGTGATTATAGGATATAGGTCATTTCCTGTAGCATCAGCTCTAATTTGAAATACCATGTGTTGTTATTTAGTATTGTCGTACTTTTCTTGTTCATGACGTTTGCAGTGTTATGAATATTGTATGTTATTCATGAGACCCAAGGGCTCATATATATAGGAGAGTACAGGAGGATATACAGAGAATATGCTATATACAGATAAGGAAGCCGAGGCATATAAGAAAGCAAATAACAATCCTATTCTATCCTTAACATGTAGTACTGACTTGGGTTTTTTTGGGGGGTATTTCCTCCCCTTCAAAAATGAGCTCCGTTTTTTGGGTCATAAGGTTACGGTTGTAGGGCTGTACGGTGAGGACTTTGGTGATTACTGGGTCCATATCTATGTGTATAGTGATGGTTGTGTCGGAAACGTCGAGGAGCGCGTGGAGGTTGGCCTCGGTCTTCTTGACGGCGGTGTCGAACTCCTTCCCGCAGTGGCTCATCTCCATGATGCTCATGTCAGAGCCGCGGTAGTCGATGAGCTCCTCCTACGCCTTCTGGAGGACGAAGAGCAGGAGCATGGCCGGGCTGGCTGCGAAGTTGTAGACCCCGTGCTCGGTAGCGCCCGCGGCGGGGGAGGACTGCGACGGCAGTGCAGATCTTGCCGACGCGGGTGGGGACATTGGAGGAGGCACCGACCTTGTCAGCATAGGGGCTGGGGCTGTGGAGGAGAGGTGTAAGGACGTGGTAGAGCCTGCGGCGGCAGAGGAACCAAACGTGACTGAGGTCGCCATGGCTGTGTCGACATGCGCTCTTGGAGCAGAGGAGCAACCTGATGCAATGCCACGGTTGCTTGGAGCCGCATCGCCGCATTCGCCTCTCCAAGTAGTGCTGCCACCATCACGGGGTGCGGCCTGTACCCTGTGCGTTGACCTTGGAAGATGCCACACCGGCATCGGTTGAAGTCGCACCACTGCCCGCGCTTGATGGAAGAGTAGCAGTAGTAGCACTGTTGCCGTGGCACAGCCACTATTGCTCTTGCTCCTTGTGCCGCTGCAGATCGTGCAGCAACAACTGCTTGTGCCTTCTCCTTTGCTGCCATCATCTTCTTCAACATGCTCGCTATATTCTTGAGTCTAATGATGATTTCTTCATAGCCAGCGATGATCTTGCCACGTGTTAACTCGGTAGCAGAAGCTATGCTGTTGGCTCTGATACCAAGTTGCTATGAACCTAGTTCATAGAGGGCAAACACTTTTAGCGGGATGGCCGAGCAGCGGCGTAGAGGGAGAGGGAGAGACTATAGATGAGAGTGACTTTGTTATTTCTTACTTGGTTCCAATAGCATGCAGCAACCCCCTTGTATAGATGGGCTCTCCCTAACAAAAAGAATCTAATCGTAATCATATATCTAACAAATAGAAACTAATATCATATCCCTAACAAATAAAATCTAATCTCTAACTTCCTAATAATGAATCGGTTGAGCCCAAGGCCCACGCCCATGACATAAGGACTAAATTTTCTTTCTGATCTTGCTTTTAGGAACTTCCATGAGTTGGATTGGGTTTGTGGAATGAAGAAGTGAATATATTTACAAATCGGTGGTCAATGGTTCGCTGATTTTACTAATTTCACAGATCAGGGGATCTTCATTTTTACCATGACATCGGCAACCGAACTATCTTGCAACGTGTGTTGTTTTGCTTACTCAATTTGGCTGGTGTCTTGCTTGATTTTTTTTGAGTCACCTAACAATTAATGTTCTTGCACGATTTTTAGATGACGGAACCTGACGAAAACCATGGAAATCGAGATGCGGAGAGGCCTGAAACTGCAGAGAATGAGAAGGAGCAGCAGCAGGACAAGCAAGACAAGGAGAAGGGGAAAAAGGAGGAGGCTAAGAAAAGAAAAACAAAAGCGCGAAGATCATATCTCTGGGAAAACTTTACAAGGATGGAAATTGGACATACGGTAAAGGCCAAGTGCAAACACTGCAGTCGTGAGCTTCACGCTGATCTACGTTATGGTACATCCCGTTTGCGTCATCACTTGGAAGGCTGCAAATGCAATCCTAATAGGAACACATACCCTAATCAAGGTACTTTGTGTTAGTGATATGCCCTCAAGGTAGTCATAGATACAATAATTGATTAATTTGACAAAAGTTTCGATTTATTTCTATTAGAGTGCAAGCATGAATTCTATGTGATCTGTTCATTTAGATTATTTTCCAACCATTTCTTTCACATTAACCTTCTTCTGAAAAAAAAAACGATGGTGTGAAGGGACTATGTTTTCAATAGTAGCTATTAAAGTTGTATAACAAATACAATTCTATCTTTAGATATAAATATAAGTATTGTAATATCCAGTAGTGCAATTGTGCAGGCAACTCAGCCAGTTAATACAAATATAGCAAAGATATGGTACAAATAATTCAAATGGCGCTCTCTCGAAAAATCTCATGTCGTGTGGTTGTTGAACTTAATCCAGTGTACAATAAATCATCCCTCCTTTTGCACCCAGTGCAATTTTTAAATACATGAGACTGATAACAGGTACACCTTACCACAAGATGGGAGACATCCTCGATGTGCAGGATGAGGAATATCAACCATTCGCTGATATTAAAAAAAACGACAATGAAGATGCAGCTGAAGAAACTCATGATGGTAACTCTGCGAAAGAAAAGGTAACGAAGAGCTTTCTTGTTCCATTTTTATCTTCAGGAACATAAAAATGACACCCGCACCCTTTTTGCCCGTTCGATGCTTTGCCTTGTGAGATCATAAGAGTTGAGGGATTTATTAAGAACTACTCGTAATTTCAGGCATCGTTCTTGTTAGATTTTGAAGATAGTTTGGTGATTATAGGATATATGTCCTTTCCTGTAGCATCAGCTCTAATTTGAAATACCATGTGTTGTTATTTAGTATTGTTGTACTGTTCTTGAAGTTTGCAGTACTGACTTGGGGATTTTTGGTTACCATGCAAAAGACTATTTCCTCCCCTTCAGAAATGAGCTCCGTTTTTTGGGTCGTAAGGTTACGGTTGTAGGGCTGTACGGTGAGGACTTTGGTGATTACTGGATCCATATCTATGTGTATAGTGATGGTTGTGTTGCAATATGCATGCTTTTGTAAAAGTTTAATCTACCAGATGGAATTGTCTTAAGGTTCTCAGGGGGTGATCGGAATAGCGATGGCTTTTGGCTTTTGCTGAAAAAACACTGTAGCTGGCTGAAAAAATACTGTAGCTGAGTTGGTTTATTGGGTATAATTAAATGTAAAAAAATGTAAAAAAAACAGAAAATCAAAAACGAAGAAAAAAGTATAAGTAAATTTTAAAAAAAATCCAAAAAAACGAATTTTTTTTCACTGTAGCGTGCACTGTACGTGCTACAGTGAAATATCCGCTGCCGCCGAACGCTCAGACTCATCGCTATATTGATCGGGGCAATCTAGCCAAGTAGTGTTGCTGCGATTGAAAATTTGTAGCTCTTCATTACCTTGTTTGAGCAGTAGATAAAAGTAGGTGAGTAAATATTGGAAGTGACATGCTCTCAGCATTTTAACTGTGTAATACTAGTCATCAACTCACTCAGCAATCCGATCGGCAAGTTTGGAACCTTTGGGAACAAAAGTAGTGTGGTCTGGATGCAGATTTTAATTGTGTTAGTTTAGCCTATTGGGTTTTTTTTTAAAAAAGAGCCCATTGGTTATTTTTTTTAATTGGAGAAACAGGACATTAATGGCTGTGTGTCTTACTTAGGGATTGGAGAATACTCATGGTGCATCGAGTATATCCATGCTGACACTACAGTTTGTGCCCAATATTCGGTCTGGTAGCTTTGCTGACACCGGAGGTAGGAGTTGCATGGAAGATGAACACATCCGCATTGATGACCTCTGTGCTCGCCTTGGCTCGCAGTTGGTGTGTCCATTGCCTAGTGCCTTGTATGGTGTAAGTGATATTCTCTGTAGACGCTTGCTCCATTTTATCACACTTTTATATCGTTAACAGCACGGCCTGAACTGATCGTCTCGTTGCTTTTTTATTGTGTTTTAGGTCTTTGATGGCCATGGAGGTCCGGATGCTGCAGCCTACTTGAAGCATGCAACGAAGTTCCTGTTTGAGGATTGCGACTTCCCAAAAGCATCGCAAGTAGACGAAACATTCCTTCAATCTGTTGAGGAGTCTGTTCGCAGAGCTTTCTTTCAGGCAGATCTTGCCATGCTTAAGGACATTCGTCACTCTTCTGGAACCACAGCACTCATTGCTCTAGTCTTCGGAAGGTAAGATGTGCAGTGCCAATAGCGGTTCCAACATCTTGAGTTGCATGCTTGTTGCTTCCACATGAGTGCTGACTTAGGGTCTTCCCTGCCTTTCAGGCAATTGTTGGTTGCAAATGCTGGGTATTCCCGTGCAGTCCTATGCAGGAAAGGCGTGGCTATTCAGGTGTCTCGAGATCGCAGCGCTCGCTGGGCCTTAGGGGACTGGGGCATTTTTGACCCTGAATTCCAACGGATCGCCCTCACAGGGGATGACGAGTTCCTCATTCTGGCCTGTGAGGGGCTATGGGACGTCATGACCAGCACGTCTGCGGTGCATGTCGCCCGCCGGGAGCTCTGCAAGCACGGTGACCCTGAGCGATGCGCGAGGGAGCTTGTCTCGCAGGGATCGAGACTTGGTGCTGCCGATAATCTCACCGTGATCGTCGTTTGCTTCTTTAAAGAGCTTGCCTCGCTACAGACGTCGACGACGAAGAGGAAAATTACATCCCCCATAAATCCTCATGGTTCTAAGTTTCCAAGAATCGAAGAGGACAAGCAATTCCTTGATTTCTTTGAAGAGTTTGCCTAGCTACAGACGCCGACGACGAAGAGGAAAATTACATCCCCCATAAATCCTCATGGTTCTAAGTTTCCAAGAATCCTCACGGTAGAAAAGTTTCGAAGAAAACGAACTTGTAAGTTTAAGTTCTTGTCTTGTTGCTTCTCACATTGGGTATATATAGGCCTGATTGGTACGATGTATAAGCTTGGACCAGGCTCCTCAAATGGAGAATCTTTCTGGTTTCGCACGATTGAACGCATAAGGCAACCTGGCTAAGCGGATGCAAAAAGGTTTCTCCGGGCCAGGCTCTGCAGAAACGCTCTGTTTTTCCGTTTCTGTGGACGCAGGCTGTGCTAATGACGTTATTAAACAGTGATTAGTGAATATTATGCTTTTAAAGTGCGTTAAAGTGGATTAAGGTAAAATTGGAGTTATCTATATATCTTCTATCTAGTATATTATTGAAGTGCTAGAAAAAAAGGCACCACATTCACTCTCAAGGGTTAGAAATTTCTATATTAATCTATGAAAAAAGAGAAAGATTTATATTATCGATTATGGTGGGTCTAGATTAAAATAAAGAGTCTATATTAAATACAATTTAGAAATAATTACAAAAATAAAATAAGCACTTTGATATCCTAGAGAAGGTGAATGTCAAGTTTTAAATTATTTTTGATAAACGGACCAAAATACCATCACTTTCCTTGTCTTAACACCAAAAACATTCAGCCAGCCATTAAGAAGCTGATGAACATCTGCTGGAGGAAAGGGAAACCGAAGGTGCAGCAAACCACATTCCAAATAAAGCGAGCTAGGGGACAGAAAACGAACAAGCGACAGATGGACTCGTTAGCACCGCAGAACTCACAATTTTTGTCCCCCTTCCATCCTCTTTTGATTGAGTTGCCCATGGTATGCTATGTTTGAGTCTACTTTTTGACAGTAGAAGGAAGCACTTTGCAAGACCCAGTATGTAGTTGTACAGGTAGAAGAAACTACTTTACTGCCAAAAAAAATGTTAATTAAAACTCGATGATGTAGAGGCGAACGGCTGGGGCCGGATGGACGATGGAGATACCGGTAAATTTTTGCTGATTTTTTTGGTTTTCTAGGTTTTTTTACCTTTTGTCATTTTTCTTTTCATTATCTGTAATAGGTTAATCTATTTTTTAATTTAATTATGTTAAATAAGCTATCTCAATTATAATAAAAAAATAAACTAGCTATAAAAAAAAATTATAAATCATCACTATTTTAACGTGTTCTTCGGATACTACTGTTTTATAGCTTGTTGCCTTACTGGCAGAGAGTCTGTAATCTGAAGTCTGTACAGACAGAACGATGAGAATGTAAAAGAACATTCTTTTTGGGAATCTAACAACTTTTGAACCGTGTACCTGGATACTTCGTACTTTTGAGCTGTGACGTTCCATTCTCCCATAATTCTGAATGCCGCTCGTTTCAGTTTTTTTTCAGCTTTAATTTTTTTTAATATTTAATAATTCATTTTTTTTATTTTTTTTAGATTTTTTAGACTTTTTTGCATTTTTCTTTTTTTCGTGTTCCTTTGCATTGTCTGTGATAGGTTAACATATTTTTTTTCTATTTTTTAAATTTAATTATGTCCAAAAAATCAAATTAGCTACAGTAAAAAAAGGTAACTACATTAAAATTTTAACTAAAAATCAAAAGTTATCACTAAAACGAACGCCCTTTAATGACAAGTGAAAGACCGGAGTTCCAAGAGGATAAGAAGACCAAAGAATCAGTGAAGTCAACGTCATAGCACCATTTTCTGTGGTTCGCAATGAGAAGGATAAGCACGCACTCACCTAGACGGATGAGATGCGAAAGAAGAGTGAATTCTTCCTAAGTTTAGAATTTTCAAAAGGGAGTATCCTCGGAAGGGGACATTTTTTTTTTTTGGAAGAAATGCGCACTTTGGCCGGCTGCGAAGCTGCAACGGTGAAAGGGTTTACTAAAAACGATGCAGCAGTTGCGCTTACCATGCCACAACAAGGTAATGGAATCTCCATGTGCTTGCTGGAAAAAACGTGGTACAGGTGGTGGTTGTCTGTCACAGTACATGATTTCGGCGTCAGCGTTAGGGGTGGTTATTCGGTTTACACAGTTATCGATCGATTGAGTTTATTCAGTAAAAAAATATTTGTCTTTTTAGTTTGGCTACCGAATTAACTAACTAAAATAAAAGGAACATAATAACCAAATTAATTCGGTATTTCGGTATACGGAGATATTAGCACTCAACAGGGTAGCAGTAGTACGAGCCATTGCCTCCGTGAGTGTTACTGGGGCGTTCGTTTTAGCGATAGCTTCTGGCTGAAATTTCACTGTAGCTGACTTTTTTTTACTATAGTTGATTTAGCTTTTTAGGTATAATTAAATTTAAAAATATAAAAATAGAAAAAATATGTTAGCCCATCATGGACAATGCAAAGGAACACAGGAAAAAAATACAAAAAAACCTAAAAAATCTAAAATAATTTAGAAAAAGATGAATTACTGAATAGTGGAAAAAAAGCTGAAACGAACGGGCCGGCCGAGGCAGATGACATTGGTGCGGTAAGGTGCAGAGAGTAGCGGGTTAAAAGCCAATTACCAAAAACCAAACAAACGGAGAATTTCGGTTCATACGTAGTCCAAGTGAAGCAGTGAAAATTTTAAGCTAATAAAAGCAGAGCCAACAGTAGGCTGAAATAAGAAAAGGCTGCCTCTGCACACGCCCAACTCGCTACTTCCTAGCCGAGCGCGGGTAGGCCGTGCCTACTTTCATGGAATCACGGCCTCACGGGCGAGCCCCAAGCTACCTGAAATTCTAGCCCATTATCATTGGATAGGGCCGATAAAATTCCAGGATTTCAGCAGACCTTACTGGGCCGTGCCCATCATCTCCAGTCGCCCAGCTTCCTGAAACCGAAAGTTGTTAAGTTCTACAATGCTTAGCCCCATGATGGTGACGTATCGTAACTCTAACTGGTCACGGGCCTGATCACGGCCTATTAGGCCTTATATGGTCCTGGACACTTTGTTTCTTTTTTCAGATGATGGCCATGGCATTTCACCCTTCTCCTCTTAACACTAATGATGATAACATCCTTCACCCTTCACTATATATATATATATATATATATATATATATATATATATATATATATATATATATATATATATATATATATATATATATATATATATATATATATATATATATATATATATATATATATATATATATATATATATATATATATGATCTATTCCACCGCTATGAGAATCAAACTCGTGACATCCCCTCATGACAATGCGGTTTATGAAGTACCAAGATATCACACGGTTCTCATGCAAAGATTTCTGGAGGTTGCTGGCTTATATTACCTATTCTTTACTTACCGTGTTACGACTGTTATTAGGTACTTGCTAAGATTTTTAAATCACACACTTGCTCTTTCCATTCTCAGGTAAAAGGTCAGTGAAGTGATAGCATTATGCATGGATGGGAGGACTCACTCCCATGCAGTTGGCATAGCTGAGCCAACGCAAAGTGAGCCGTATCCTACACGGTGACTCTGAGGGTGTGTGATACGGACGGTGAGGGAATGGATTTCTCCCTCCCTAGCGTACACAAAAACCTCCATGTTCCGGACTTTACGGTCCAAAACCCTCGTCCTCCGCCCCCATAAGATGGGTAGCTGATGATAGCTGAGGTACTGAAGAAGCTGACAAAACAAGCCTATGATATATACATACATACATACATACATAATGGCAGTACAATACTACAAACTAAAAATTACGATAAAATAAATAATTACATAAATATTTATTTCATGACAGTACAATACTACAAATAAATAATTACATAGTTATTTATTTCATGGCAGTACATTACTACAAATAAATATATATAATAGCAGTACAAATTAAAAATTACAATGACAAAAATAATTACATAAATATACACATGTATATATGTATGTACACACATAGGTATTACACAAAAAGTATAAGCTAATACTACTGCTAACCAATTGCGAAGAATTGCGAGACTCTGAGAGCAACAGTGAGAGGGCGCACAAATGCGGCAACAGTGAGTTTGCTAAAGAGGGATTACGAGAGCGACTGTGAGGGCGCACAAATGCGGCAACAGTGAGTTTGCTAAAGAGGGATTACGAGAGCGACTACGAGAGCGCACAAATGACGTATATATAGATAATAACAGGAAAGAACGAGGAGACAGACGTGGAGACCAATTAGGCAGACAAAGAGTACAACTGTAGGTTCAGAGCTCCCGTCGAAAGGCTACAGTGCTCCCGTCGAAAAGGCTACAGTGTGCTCCCGTCGAAAAGGCTACCGAAAATAGCAAGGGGCCGGAGAAAGAGGAGGATCCGGAAGCGAGACGGAAAGCGAAACGACAGCACGGCACGGCACACGCTTAGGTTTTAGATTAACACGGCAGCAGAAAACCAGAGCTATTTCCTACTTTCAGCCTTGTTTCCTACTTTCACGCTTTGGCGGGCGCACACGCGCCAAGCGCGGAACGCACGGACGCGACGTGGCAGCGACGAGCGCCCAGGGAAGATACCACTAGCCACGTAGGCGCGGCGGTACGCTCATGTGGACCGAAATAAAAGAGTCAAAAATTCACAGCAAAAGGAAATAGTAGGGATTTTTTGGGAAAAAATCGTGGGCCTTTTCACAATTTAAAAAGAGCGGAGGGGTTTTTTCGAAAAAAATCAGGGTCCTTTGCGTAAGAAGTAAGGACCTGTACGTAATTTCAGAAACCGCGGGTTGTTATCCAGCAAAAAAAGTATGTAGGGACTTTTTTGAAAAAACACAGGGGTCTTTTTGTAAAAACCAGGAACCTATATGCAATTTCAAAAAAATTGAGGGACCTCTTGGGGGGTCCCGACACGTGGGTGCATTGAGGGGGCGGGAACCCCCGGAAATAATATAGGGATTATTATATATATATGTAGGAGAGTGAACCGGCTTACGTGGTTTTCTCCTCAGGCCAGACTGGTGCTAGCGTGATACATTTCTTCGCGCTGTATATATAGTAGGACTATAAACAGGAGGAAAAAAACGAAGAACACTACCTTGGTGAAAAAAAAGGCTAGAGAAGACATCTACAGAATCTAGTGATTGGAAACCTAGATTTTTTTTTTCTGAGCTACGTGTGTACAGAAATTGCTCATACAACATAACAAAGATGTAAAAGGATAAATCCTGATACTAATTTCCATGAATACTAATAGTAACTATACGCTGGAATCTCCTGTTGTCTTGTGACCTGCATGGGAATCATCCTGAGGCATGATTTCACATCCTGAGGCTGTAGCATCTGGCTCACTGCACATTCCTTCATGGCCAATATTGAGCCTGTGAATGCCAGGAGAAGTAATTGGTAGTCTCTCACTCTCTGATCCATCGTTCACTTCAATCCTGCATTGCCAAACATGCTTAATTTTATATTTGCAGCAGACTCACATCCATTTGTTTTGATTGTTTTATGTGAACACAGAACGAGTATCTCACCTGACTTCACGATTGAAAGCAGTAGAAGCTCGCCTCTGCACCGCTTCTGAATCCCCGACCTAAAATAGCAAAATGATTCTATCAGGGGGATCAGAGTTAGAAAGGTGAACGAGAGGTCAGCGTCAGTTGCCGTACCGCTGACCATGCAGGATGGAGGGGCCAGCAGGAAGCTTGCATCAGAAGATAGGCTGCGCCGGTGACGAAGAAGAGGGCGGGGAGGTAAGAGTCGATGGTCTGGCGCATCTCATGGAACTGGCCTGCCATCCTCCTGCCCCAACGGACGCGGGACCAGAGAGAGCTGTTCTTGTAGGAAGCAACGAGGCGGTCCGCGTCCTCGAGGGCACCCTCGAGCCCGTGCAGCTGGCTCTCCGTGGTGATCCCCGGAGACAGCAGCACCGTCGCCGAGGTCTGCTGCAGCATGCCGCGGAGAAAACGCACGCGGACCTCGAGCTGCCGGCATTGGTGCTTGTTCTGGGGAATCCTGAGCCACCCCCTGACCGCCGTGACGAGCACGTTGGCGTCCAGCCCGGACAGCTGCGCGAGAATGGCTGCGTACCCCAGGACGTCCCACAGCGCCACCATCTTGTCCCTGCTGCTGATAAGCCGTCGTGTCAGTGGCTGCACGTACAAGCTAGCTGATGAAAAATCGACAGAAGGAAGTAATTACCGCTGCTTGATGCCTCGATCGGAGTAGGTGAAGGCGGTGGTGCTCGGTGGTGGTCGATGGACGAAGAATAGAAGCGGCTGTGAGGCAGTGTGGAGGTGTACAAGCAAACGCAGCAACTGCGAGTTCGGTTTATACTGCGGCCCTCAAGCCGTCTTATTTGGACTTACGACAGCGTTCACGACAGCTTCCGGCGTTAGCTTTTTGTACTATTTGACCTTTTTTTGTACAGTGCGTTTTTTTTCTGATTATTATTTTTATATTTGGTTTTTTCTTTTTTCTGTATTTCTTTGCATTGTTTGTAATAGATTGAGATGTTTTTTCTTTTTTTAATTTTTTAAAATTTAATTATACCAAATAAGCCAACTCAGCTACAATAAAAAAATAAGCCAACTATAGTTAAAAAAAAGCTATAAGGCATCGTCATTCCGAACGCTACTTAAACTTTTAGCTTAAAGTTTCTAGCTTCTTAATTTTATTTTTTCTGGTTTTTCAGTTTATTTTAGGGTTTTTAATTTTTCTTTCTTTCTATTTTTTACATTGTCCAAAATAATATATATTTTTTCTTTTAAATTTGATGACACTGAAAAAACTCACAATAATTACAATACAAAATAAGTTCGAAACAGTATAAAATAGTGTCAAAAAAGCTAAAAATCATAAATTTTAAATCCAAATAAACAGGATCAACTGTGTAGCGACGTACCAGCCACAAAGGGAAAGAAACTACCCACGACGGCGTAGACTTCGACCCATGAGTCGACGACGTCGTCAGCGGAACCAGCGGAACGAAACTACCTGTCGTAGACTTCCACCCATGAGTCGACGACGTCGTCAGCGGAACCAGCGGAACGAAACTATCCCCACGACGTCGTAGTGCCACAAAATGACGTCGTAGTGCCACAAAAGGAATGAGATGATGTGGCTCCCCACCCCCCCCCCTCCCCCCCTCCCCCCGCGACGGTGTATCTAGCATCCTCATATATAGCTGTATCTTTCACGCTTCACGATAACGCGTGCGCTCGATCTCCACATAAATTCCAGGCGTCCCGATGGAATTCCGACTTAAAAAGCCGAAGAACCATGTGACTATAGATAGCGCTCAGTTTAATATTAAGTTATGATTTTTTTACTGTAACTAGTTTATTTTTTTACTATAGCTGTGTTAACTTATTTAGCATAATTAAAATAAAAAATAAAAAAACATGTTAATCCATTACGGATAATGCAAAGGAATACGAGAAAAAGAAAAAGCAAAAAAAACCCAAAAAACTAAAAAAATAGAAAAAGACGAAATTACTGAATAGTAAAAAAAGTATAAGCTAAAAGCAGAAACTGATTTTAAACCGTTTCGAGCACAGCCATAGTTTTATTGTAACGAACTATTGTTATTTTAAATAAGTGAAAAAATTAGAATTTGCAGATTCACATATTTTTCTTAACAAGTTATGGAAATGGATAATTTAGAGAAGTTTGAGTCATGAAATGATTTGGTGATCTAGGTGAGAGATTATAGACTGCATGAGACAAGTTATTACTAATGTGGGTCAAATTATGAAAAACTTGTGTCTAGAAACTTTTTTTTATTTTTAGATGCATAGAGTCGCTTGTAGTCAACCATAATCAATGGTGAGAATCGAGGCTATGCACATAGAGAAGCCAAGACCCAAAACAGGGCATGTTTAAAACCGCTTTTAGAAGCAGTTTTTTTGTTTTTGCTACAGTACCTAACTTTTAAATGAAATATTTTTTCAAAACAGGGTCTACAATTTAATTGTAGTACATGTTAAAAACTCAATATTTGTACCTTCCAAAATCGCAAGCGAGTCTCTTTTTCCGTAATCTCTGTCGTAAACAGCTAAAATTCAAAAATTTTAGCCAAAACTATAAGCCACAGCCATATCAAACAGGCTTACAATCAAGATCCAGGTGAGATAGTGCGCTTAAGCATAGCACGACAAAGACAGAAAATGTTGAAGAGAAGTTCGAACGGTGAGTTTGCATCATGTGACTTGGTCGGTCCAAGTGAGGCATGGTCCGGTGGAACCGGAATGAGAGAGAGTTACCGATGCATGGCAAGCCAGTGGTGTATCTACACATGGCAAACATGACGATTTCTTGCAATGAAAAGAGATGACATGGTCAAGAAAAAGTATTTTAGTAGTTTGACAAACATATCGAAAAAGGCTTTGAAAAAAACCGCGGTGCACGAGCGGCGTTTAGAAAGGCAATTTAGGTCATGAAAAAACTAGTTTGATCAAGATGGTTTAAGGCTTTGATTTTAGTGGATCCGGGCCTATACATTTTGAAAAGCATGCATAAGTGATAAAGGTGAGTAAAACCCGTGTATGTGGGGTTACCGGATTTCTCCCATTGTGCTAAGTGTTGGAAATATATACAATATTTTAATTTTAAATTTTATTAGAAGACAAATATAATAAACTGGTGACGTAAAACACATAACTAACAACAGACTACTCATTGTATTTCAGAAAAGAAAACAGAACAAAATACAGTATTAAAGTCGATCGAATGCGCGAACGACTTACTATTGGGCTTCATGAAGAATGGAAAGCAGCGCATGCTCGATGTAGTGCAGGCTTGACGCAGTGTAGGACGTAGATGAAACCTTATTGTTGTCCACGTGCAAGTCTTCATGGCAGCAACGGCTCGGAGATACCGTTCACTCTCCTTTCAGGTGCACGTCGGGAAGAAAGGTCGGTGAAATTCGAACGGCATAGTACCACAACACAATATCACCAGAGAGAAAGAAGACAATAAAAGAAGAAAAATGAAAGAGTTCAATACGTCAAGCCTAGACATCTCCAAGTCTTTTGTAAACGTGCAAATTACTCTATAGTAACTGCCCCCATCGAACTGAAATAATTCACTCATAACTGCTCAATTATCCACTGGTAATTGATAATATTCAAAACCAAATAATGATAATTAAACAGTCTCATGACTAGTTAAAAGGAGAGAGATGGTATATGGTTCAGCAAAAACAAGGTGGACTTGGTCTGCCAAGTGGCGCGCCATGTCAGGCACGGTTGCGCATCGAAAGTCACATGTAACACGGTTTTCACGTGAAAATACGTGAATACACGCGCGCGTGTGTGATTAGTCAAAGCCATCCTCATCCATAATGCAAAGAGCGGCATTCTTAGTTTTTAGCAAATACACATAATAATAACGTGTTGCGTCATTAATAAAAATTAGAAAATATCTTTTGCCTTCTTTTGTCAACAATCCATTCATTTGACATAAATCTAAATGAACAAGATCTAATGGTGCCAAGTTCTTTTCATCCTCTAATCTCTTAAAGAGTTTTTGAGGCTGATTTGCTTGCACACAAAATTGACACTTTGATCCTTTGACAATTTTATATTTTGGAATTAAATATAATCTAAACATTCTAGCAATGCTATCAACACCAATATGACAGAAACGGGAATACTAAATATTTGCCTCATATTTATTTAAACTTGTTACAACATTCAGAATATAAGAATACTCTAAAGTACTTAGGCAGAGTAAGCCTCTGCTCTCATAGCCTTTACCAACAAAATTTTTGAACTTGGATACTACAATTTTATTTGACTCAAAAACTAGCTTATAACTATCCCTACATAGGAGATAACTACTAATGAGATTCTTGATTATTATAGGAGCATGTTGTACGCTCTTTAAGTGGACAATTTTTCTTGAAGTAAGCTGCAGATACACCATGCCAACACCAAAAATAGAAGCATGCGAGCCGTTTTCCATTAGAACGGAGGAAGCCCTGTTGTCTGGTAAGAAGAAAATAAGAAAATATCAGAACATACGTGAACATTACCACCAGTATCAACCCACCAATCAGTGTATTGACATGCTGAAAAGACAATAGGTGGATTACCATACCCTCTTGAAGTCGAGGCCTCGTCTATGATCACGTTGACAACCTTCTTCTTTGGCTATTCACCATCTCTAATTTTGCGAAAATGACAACCCTTTGCCATATGACCATCTTTTCTGCACACAAAGGAGGTGATGTCTCTTAAATCTTTTTTCTCAGTTTTCTTCTTCTTAAAACTAGTTGTCTTGTTCGGTTTGTTAGATTTATACTTCTTTGCGGCAGTTTTTTTCTCTATGAAATTTACATTATTCTGGCTAGAGGTGCTCGGTGCATCATTCGCTCTTACTTTTTCTTCCACATCGTGGGTAGTAATGAGATTCTCAACAGAAATCTCTTCTCTCTTATGTTTGAGGCTAGTGGCAAAATCTCACTAAGAAGGAGATGGTTTAGCAACAATACCCGCAAGCACAAACTTAGGAGGCAACACATAACCTAGATGTGCAATCTCACCGACCGATAGCTGAAGGTCATGAGCTTGTCCAACTATGGACTTTGCCTCATCCCTGCTAAAGTCAAAACATTGCTCATATATGTAGAGCCAGCGACCTGTCTCTGCCTCAACATATTTGTGCTCTAGTGCATCCCACAACTCTGCGGTAGACTTGTAGTTCATGTATATATCGTAGAGCTGGCCTGCTAGAATAGTCAGAATGCAACCTAGAGCAGCGTTATTTACATTATCAAATTGTATGAACTGCTCAATTGTCAATGGATATTGTGGGTGGATAACCCACCACAGCCCCAGAAACATGAGCTAAAACTTGGCTTTAGTCTGCCATCTACGGAAGTTCTGACTAGAAAACATCTCAGGTTTCATCGCATTAGAAGCACAAATCATTTCTGTATTGCAACAAATTTCATAATAAGGTTTCTAGAATGTTGGAAATATAGGTAATATTTTAATTCTAAATTTTACTAGAAGACAAATATAATAAACTAGTGACGCGAAACACATAACTAACAGCAGATTACTCATTGTACTTCAGAAAAGAAAACAGAAGAAAATACAGTATTAAAGTCAATCGAACGCGCAAGCGACTAACTATTGGGCTTGATCAAGAACGGGACGTAGAGCAGGCTCGATGCAGTGCAGGACGTAGATGAAACAGAACAGGAGCGATCGTGCAGATGTGTGCTGCCCAGAAACCTTATTGCTGCCCCCGTGCAGGTCTTCACGGCAGCAACGGTCGGAGATACCACTTACCCTCCTTCCAAGTGCACGCCGGAAAGAAAGGCCGACGAAGGTCGAACAACACAATACCACAGCAAAATATCACCAGAGAGGAAGAAGACAACAGAAGAAGGAAAATGAAATAGTTGAATATGTCAAGCCTAGGCGTCTCTAGGTCTTTTATAGACGTGCAAATTACTCTCTAGTAACTACCCCTATTGAACTGAAATAATTCACTAGTAATTGCTCAATTATTCACTGTAATTGATAATATTCAAAACCAAATAATGGTAACTAAGCAGTCTCATGATCAGTTAAAAGGAGAGAGATGATACATGGTTTCGCAAAAACAATGTGGACTTGATCTGCCAAGTGTTGCAAGTCACAAGTCACGCGATTTTTATGCGAAAATACACGAATACGCACGCACGTGTGATTAGTCAAAGCTATCCTCATGCCATCTACATCCATAATTCAAGGAGTGGCATGGACTCTATCTTATAAATTAGTCTTCTCTACCTTGGCTTAGCAATATGATACTAAACCTTGTATGCTTTAGAATTAAAAAAAAATGGGCCTCATTTTATGAGTTTATTTGTAACACTAAGTGGATGGAATCTATTATGGGTTACATGTGGCTGGTTAGCCCATCTATTTAAGGTATTGGGATAGAGATTTGTAATTAACTATCCAACTATTCTCTCTTGAAATAAAGTATTCATGAGTTTTAGGGTTATGATTTTAAAAAAAGTTAAGTGTTGTGATGTACTCTCTTGTACTCTAAGTCTCTCTTGTACTTTAAGTAAAGTAGTTGTAAAACTTTTATTATCAAATAGTAATACATCAATCTTATCCAACTTTATTTGGTTTGGGGATAGGATTGTATGAGTTAGTGTTCGGTTGATGCATGGGAACGAATGGGATGATTCAAGTTAGTGTTCGATTGGGTTGATGCATGGGAACAAATGAGATAATTAAGTTTGTATTTGGTTGGATGGACGAGGTTAGATAAACTTACCTTGAGTAACCTCCAGGGCAAGCTGAGTCACAGCTAGTTGAAGTTAAGTTCCCGTACGTCTTCACTCCTATCCTCCTCAAGTTAAAGTAAAGCAAGTTCCGGTAAGAGAAACAGTTGATTCTCAGGGTCGTCGGTCTTGCGGGCAGTTGGTGCTCACATTTCCTTCCTAGTTTCCATCCGGTAGAGCGCATGGTTGGCCAGTCGGATCGAGACCGGAGATCGACTAGCGCAAAAACGCAAACCCCGTCGACCTCGAGTCCTCTCAATGGACGGCAAAGGTATATTCCGTTACATCCACATGCAACAGTGGAAAGCTCCATAATAATACCTGTTCAAAATGGTTTTTGTTTTCTGACTTTAGTTTACAAAAGTCAGAAGTTATTTCGAATGTTTTCTAATATGGTTTTTTTCTTTTTATTTTATTTTTTATCTTCTTTTAATTGAATATCTTAGCTAAAAGATAACAGTTACTATCGTGTCTATTTCAGTTAAAAACTAATAGTTATAGCTAAAAACTATCAGTAAAGATAATTTTGAACGGAGTTGATAAGGGATCGCTCGGAGAAAGTTGCCCTGGATGCACAGCTCCGTTAAACTTGCCGTCCACCCTCTCGTTTTACAAGGAAAAAGGAACTTGCCCTCTGTGATAGTTGAGTGCTACTCTTCAAGCAATTAAAGTACGTAGGGTTATCAACAAGTTGTGCTACGTGCGTCGACATGGTGGAGCTACTGCGCTTGGTACGATCTTTAGAGCTGTAAAAATTGCTTAAGACTTATAAGCTACTTAAGTTTAACTTATTTTAGATTTAATTCAAGTTTAACTCAAGTTTTAAACGAATTAAACTCGAGCCTCATTATAAACTCGCGAGCTTGATCAAACTAAGCTCGAATAGTTCAACCTGACTCGGCTCATTTGTTCATGGTTACTCAGCTTTTGATCCAATGAATAAACGGCTAGGATTCCAGCAACCCCACATAGATCACAGTCGGAACATTCGAGCCTCCCCTCCTAAACTATTGCCCGTGCCGCCGGCGTCCACCAAACAGCGCGATCAAGAAAAACCCTCGCTGCTCCGCCACCGCCTCAGATCTTCCCACCAAAAATTCCTGGAAAACCCGAGCTCCCACCATGGCGGCGATGATGGTAAGAACCACACCGCTCTCCATTGACGCGGGGCTCGGAGCTGAGAGGCCGCGCCACTGCCGCGTGCTTGTTTCGTGGGTTTTTTTTTCCTTTTTGGCGATTTGCAGCAACCACATATTATCTGCTCAAGGAGGGGACGGGCACGTCACAGGGGCGGGCACAGGTGAATTGATCTATCTGCAGCCTGCAACATACGTGGGTAATTGGAAAATAAGATGGATATTATATATCTTGTTTTCTTCAGGTTGGTGATGGAACACTACTGTGGTGCTTCTTGCTGCTGAATTATTAAAGGAGGCAAAGCAATATTGAGGATGGAGTACACCCTCATGGTCTAATTCGTAGCTATAGGACTGCAGGTCATTTGGTTAGTATGCTTACCTTCATCTTCCTCCTTGAACACTTGGGCATTTGGTGCCCTACAAACTGTTAAACCTGGCTTTTTAATCCCATGAATTGTCATCAGGCAATTGAAAAGGTCAAAGATCTGGCGGTTAGCATCGAAGGGAAAAAGCCTTGAAGACAAGAAATCATTGTTAGCCAAGTGCGTTGCAACGACGCTCTCATCAAAGTTAATAGGTGGCGAGAAAGAATTCTTTGCTTCTATGGTTTTGGATGCTGTTCTTGCCATTGGCAATGATGACAAACTTAACCTTATTGGAATAAAAAAAAGGTAATTCTCGAGAGATTTGTACCATTAGCTTCAAGTTTAAGCTCCATGTTACATGATGTCTGCTGTCCTGATTCAATACCAGCTCTTATTTCTTAGATGTTTAGCATCTAAATTTCACACTGAATAAGGATGCTTTGAATTTTGAGCTGCTATTAGGTTCCTGGAGGTACCATGAGAGATTATTTCCTTGTTAATGGTGTTGCCTTCAAGAAGACATTTTCATATGCTGGATTTGAGCAACAGCCAAAGAAGTTCTTGAATCTGAAGATTCTTTTGCTGAACATTTGAGCAACGAGTCTCGACGACCTTTGTCGAGCCGAGCTCAAGCTTCGTCCGAGCTGAGCTTAAGCTCAGCTCAAAGCTTGACCGCCATCTTAGACTCGCTCGAGCTTCTGTTGAACTCGAGTTTGACAGGCTGAGCTTCCTGTTTACAGCCCTCACAATCTTTAAGATCCGTAGGAGATCGCCAAGGCGGCGAGCACGACTCGCCGGAACAGGCGTTGGTGTCTGGAGCTCGCCAAGCGCGTGCGCACCGTCGGCGACCTCCTGCGTGACTCCAAGGCGGCCAAGGACACGGACACGGACACGGACACGAGGAGGGTGGTGCTGGACAAGCTCGGGGACGCCCTCACCGACGCGCTCGAGCTCGTCGAGTCCTGCCGGCGCGGCAGCTTGCTCTCCAGGCTCCTGGCCGCCGGCAGGTTCGACGACGTCGAGAACAGGATCAACAACTGCCTCATGGACCTCGACATCGCCAACGATGCCCACCTCGAGAGGACCGTGGCAATCATCCTGGCACAAACGCAAAAGCCGGCTCGGTAAGCACGATACATATGTAGATATCCTCATGTATATATGGATTAATTCTCTTCTCTGTAGTTGATCGATCTCCTTCGATCTATTTCATTTGAAGAATGAGGAGATTAGCCGCAACGCAAAGAAGAAAGACGTCACCATGAGCGACAAGAGTAGTGCTGCAGCAGGTGGCTGCAAACAGAACAAGGGCATCGCCGGTGGAAAAGGGTGACAGGCCCGAAGCTTCACTGGTGTTTTCTGAATTCTGGTGGAACTACTCTCGCACTCAGCGGAAGGATCTGCAGACTTCTGAAAACAAGGGACACACACAACCAGAGAGTTGAAGTTTGCGACGCTTAACAACCTACGTCTTTTTGGGTTTTTCTCTCTTATTTATCTTAACTGATGCTACTAAATCGGAGTACATACTGTTCACGATTTGGCTACTGAAACAAAACCAATTTGCAAAAATTTGAATTCTTGCTTCTTTTGGGTTCTTGCTTGCTCCTAGCCCTTCCCAGCCCAATCCCGCGCCCAACCGAGCCCAGCCCAGCCCGTCCTCGCTGCCAGCCAGCTCCCAGTGGAGAGCATTCGCGCGGCACTGTTCACCATCCAAAAAAGCAGTCGTCGCCCGATCTTTTCGTCGCTCGCTCGCTCTCGCACCTTCTCGCGACTGCCCGACCCTGCCAACACCCTTCCCCACCTATCAGCAGTCGTACCAAGCCCTTAATTACCTCCCCATCGCTGTCCTGTACTCCCCGACGAAAATTGGTCGCCGCCACCCCCTTTCTTCCCTCCCAAGCCGAGCGCCCTCTCACAGCAACCCCGACCAGCTCTGACATGCTTGACCACTGCCAAATCTTCTCTGACACCCGCATTAACTCGCCCCTACCAACCACACCACCTACCCGCGCCAGCTCGAGCTCTCCCGCACGTTCCCCTCACCGCCGGAACCAGGGCAGAGCCACACCGCCTCCCTGCGCCTATTTAAACCCCCGAGCCCCCTCCATTGGATAGCACTCGCCTACAGCGACCCCCAACCGCGCCCAATTGGCCCCAAAGCCCCCCTGTCACCCAAGGTCCCAAAAATCCTGAGGTAAGCTTGATTTTGCAATTAATCAACTCGTTTGATTATAATGCAATTCTTTTCTGCTAGTGCCTCCTCAGGATCCCAGAAGCACCCTCCAAGACTCCCCCGAAGCTCTCAAGGTCACTACCACCCTGGCCATGTGCGCCGCCGCCTGGCCAAGACTGGCCACCGTGGACGGCTCAAACCAGACCTTTCCTGGCTAAAACAGTGGCACTACTAGCTTCCCTGAACTCCCCTAGTGCTTAGAAGCAAACAAACCCGTCCCAAGGAACCGTAGATAGCATTGCTTCATCCGAGAACCCCTTTCGGTCCTCGACGCCACCGCCGGTGATCGCCGGAAAGCTAGTGGCCGTCAAGCCCAAAAATGGGAACCTTATAGCCCCCTGAGTCCGACCCGACCCTCCGAAATCGTCGCAAAACTCCCCAGCCTCGCCACCGCTCGCCGCTTCTTCCTCTGTCTTCGGCTTGAGCAGCCGGCCGGAGGTAGACGACGAGGACGTGGCCCAATCCTAGCCGTTCACGCCTAAGCCATCCAACAGCCGTTAGAGTCCCCGCGCGCTGATCGTTCGATCCGGAATCGAACGGTAGCCGTTCGCGCGGGCGTTAGCTGGGCCGACCCACGACCAGTGACCGCGTGCGCGTTAACCCGACCGAACCCGACCGACGTGACTCGACCGAGCCCGCTCACCCGAACCCGAGGAATAGTAGCCGAGCCTAAGGAATAGTAACCGACCGAGCCCGATGAACAGTAAACCCTAAAATCGAGTTTATACTCGTTTGAACCGGTTCAATCCCACGAGTCTATTTCCGAGGCCCGTTTCCCCATACCAAGCTTCCTTAAACCAGAACCCTTTGATTTAAGTTTCTTTTTGTATTTTCGTGTTGTTTTTCGGTCTGATTTCGATCCCTCCGAAGGCGGACCTAAGTTATTTGTTTATTTGTTTGCGCTAGCCGCCGACCCGTCGACACAGGAGGAGGAGACATTGGTTCCAGCTCAAGACTCGACGGAATACGAGTTAGTTGAAGAGACCGATCCGCAAGGCAAGTTACATATACTTTGAACATGTTGATCCTACCTATTTCGAATTATTTATTTATATGTATTTTCATTATGTTATTTTCTTGCTATTATTTCATGTACCATAAGTATTTTAGAATGACTTGATATTAGGTATGTCCTACCACCCAAAAAGCCCCATTTAAATTGATGGCCACATTCACCTTGATAAACCCTTAGATACATAAAATATTGCACTACTAGCATGCCAGGATAATGTAAGAATCACTCTTTATATTGTTAAGGTTTGTCGTTTGGTTTAGAATTTGGAAAAGATGAGTCTGGGGTAAGTGAGGATCTCAGAAATGGATCCGAAGACCTTATCCGATGATGGAGGCAGGGTTTGGAATGGTGGTAGTACAGTGAGTACTGAATATGGGATTGTGCTTGGTTGTTGCCTCGGATAAAAGCGTAAGGACTAGACCCTTGTGCTAAATGAAAGACATAAGTAACCGCCCAACCACAAGCGTTGAATTAGTCAAACCTGGCTTAGTAGCTGCTCAACTTCATTTGAATCTCTGCAACTGGAAAGAGGGAGTCGGAGGGTGAGTTCGCATGGGAGGTGGTTAACCATACAACAGTAGGACTGCGACGAGTCGGACGAGGCCCGTGGGGTCATCCGAGCTTGTCGGGATAAAACACCTACTGGGCAGAGCCTATATAAAGAATTGAGCAGTGAACGTCCTTGTTTTCTTAACTCTGTCGCGGGAGTTTTGAAATCTTGTGGGTAAAGCAGGGCAGCTTTGCAAAGCGACCATAAATGATATCCGGATACACCGTGCTTCCGGTTAATGAAGTTGTGTCTAGTGGGTGAATCCAATAATGAGGCATAAGTAGTTTTGATGAGAGTTCAGTATTAATAATGATGGAAAATCAACTTGAGAAAAACCCCCTTAAGCTTTACAAGAAGTCTTTTAAAATCTTTTGGTTTGCTTCTAAACAAAGCGTGCATCCACATAAAATAATAACCTTGTTTCTCCTTTTTCTCGTTATACCATGCATATAGTTATCAGAAATTCCCATGTGACTTGTTGAGTACGGTTGTTGTACTCATACTTGCTAAAAACATAAACAGAAACCGCAACTTTTGAAGAAGCAGGTGAAGACGACGAGGTGGTACTCTACGAAGTCGACGAAGCGTGGAATTAGGGTCGTCCTCTGCTCAGGCATGCCTGTGGCATCTTTTGTGCAATGTATCTAAAGGTCGTAGGCCTCGCTGTAATACTCGGCTTCTAGCCTCTATATCTCAATAAAGTATGCTTTTGCTCTTAAGCTCGTGTTGGCAATGTTATACACTCGTCGAATGTACCCGCAGTTGAACAGTCATGGGCAGCTGCGAGGAATTCATAATACTCCCAAAAAGGGGGTGTTACAGCTACTGCCCAGACCTGAAAACACGCCACGCCTATAACTAACGCAAGCACTACTAGAGGTTTACTTCTTCAGAGTTTATTCAAACTACAAAGTGCAGTACGTGGGAATAAAACAGAACATGCAGCAAGATTAGAGTCAACAGTCACCCCCTTAATCTTGCGCTTTCTTCCTCTTGACTGCCTGAAGCCCAATCCTGTCATGCATCTCCATGAACTTGACATGTCCGAGAGGCTTCGTCAGAATATCGGCAAGATGATCACCGGTACTGACGTGCTCCACGACAGCTTTCCTTTCTTCTGTGCACTCACGGATGAAGTGATAGCGTGTGTCGATGTGTTTGCTTCGATCGTGATGAACTGGATTCTTGCAAAGTGATATTGCTAACTTTTTTTCCACCATGATCTTCACTGCTTGTGGTTCCACATTGGGCAGCTTTCCTAGCAAGCGATTGAGCCAAATGCCCAGGCAAGGTGCAATAGTGACTTTTTGGCTCTAATAGTTTTGAAATAATAGCTAAGAATTAAAGAGAGAATTTGTCTAGTGCGCTTCAGCTAGTATTAATGATTTTTATTTAAATAAACCATTCAAAGCTCGACATAACACTCTATAATAAAGTTGGGAATTATACGGCGTGTAGGGTTTGGTTAGGTGTATTTTTTTGTCTCACTACTCCTACGATAGAAATGGTAACATATATGAACCATCAACCCAAACTACATGTAAGATATATATGCGCCTTATAGAATGTAAATGACATTGTAGTTGTAGATCTAATAGGGCTTGTGGAGCGGTGCTCGTTAGAGCGGCGTGGACGTGGCTGGTTATCATTGTAGTGCAGTCACAATTGTAGCTTAGGTTGGCGTAGCAGCAATATGGGTGGTAGTCACTGGCGAGGTGGACCACCTCTTTATTGTTCCTCTCCTTGATCCTCTACTTGCAGAGCTCATCGTTGTTGATCCTCTTGGTCTAGAGCTCCTCCTACAACTCATTTAGATGGATGTGGTTAGTGTGGATGTAAACCTAGACATGTATTGGATACGGTTGATCCACCCACTAGGTAAACTTGCAATTCACGATCTACAAGGAAGACGGGGTGATTACAAGTGATGCATGCATGGAAGTTTAGATAGGAAATGAATTACTTACCATGAATAGAGGGCAGTGAAATAATCGACGTCCTGGGTTTCTCACGCCGTCGAAAAAGTTAACCACCGTGTCATGTTTGTGCTTGCATTGTGGCCAAGGCTCGGAGATGTGTGGGTAGTCGTGGAGGGGATTTTTAGGGGTGTATGACTCCCTAGTTTCAAGTTGTAGATCAGGGCTTGGGAGTTTGGGTCCAGGGGATTGTAGATGTTCGTGTCTTCTAGGTAAGGGTCACGGCCTCGAAACCTAGTCCTTGCCCGTTGTCGCCTCCCATACCTTGAGCTACCCGCCCTGTCGGCCATGTTGTGGTTGGAGGAGTGTGTTGAAGAAAATTGGGTTCTTTGCACGGAAATATTTATAGACCCTCTCAAATGTAGGTGATGGACTTCAAACACGTCAATTGAGTGGCATGCAAGGTGCGGTCTTTTCAGTCCAAAAAGTTGGTGTCAATGTGTTGTCACCTTGGTCTAAAAGAGGCTGATCGAAGTGTTGTCACTTTGGGCTGAAAAAGGTGGTGCCAATACGCTATCTCCTCGGTCTGAAAAAGGATTGATCAGAGTGTTGTCACTTCAGACTAAAAAAGGAGGTGGCATGATGTTGTCATTTCTAACAAAAAGGCTATGGACTCACCTTGTTATGATGCATAGTGTTACCATAACCCCTTCGCCGTGCTGCTGAGAAGGGGTCGCTATCTTGTAGTTATATCACAAATCATGTAATAGAACAATTTAACAAAGAAACCAGAATAAAGAGAAGCATAACATCGTGAATATGATAGCACATGCCAAACACATAGTAACTTATTACAAGAACCAACTAACTGTAAGGAACCTATGTGCGGTTCCTCCTCGGCACTACCCCACAAGTGGCGCCAGCCCTAGGTCAGCACTGTGTATGACCTAACGGGTAGGTCCAGTGGTCTAGTGCGTGCCATGACCTAGGTGAGCGAGCAGTTGGTGCAGGAGTCACAATGTCCTACCGGATCAGCTGGCTCAGTCTATTTGCATCAGAGAGCTGTGAACCCTATAGGACATGGGTGGTCTCATCCTCAGGGGCTCGACCAACCAGGTATCCATTGCAACATTGTCGTTGTTCGAGTGCATCGTGTGGCCTGCCGTGTTGTCATCCGCCTGCGTCCTGTGGGTGTACGTGTCCTCCACGTGGTCCTTAAGATGTGCATGTTGGCCTACAAAAAAGATAGGATACAATTGAAATATGTTCCCAAAGTTGAGCACATTGAACGAGGAGAGAATAATATACTTAGGTACATCCAAGCGTACTAAGTCGTCCGATGGAACCATGGTCTTGTTCAAAAAAGTAGTCATTAGTACGAAACTTCATGAGAAAGATTGTGTAAACATGTTTAACATAAAGCTACCTGAGACCCGAGTAGAGGCAGTACGGTGCAGGAAGAGCCCTCTACCATGTCCAAAGGAGGTGTGTTGGGAGTGTGTGACGTGAGCAGTGTGCGCTGACTGACCCCTTGGGCATGTACCATGGAAGCACATGGCAACCCCTAGACCACATCATTTCTAGGCCTCCTGTACGACGTCAGTGAGACGATGCACTTAGCCTTGTCCCTAATCTGGCCAAGCGCAGCTCTGAGCCCACTGTCCCCAATGCTAGACATCAGAGAGGTCAAGTCATTGTGAATACCAAAACATACAAAGGTTACTAATTACGTACGTAAGCGATGCCTCGTACTCACAGTCTTTAAGCTCTATCTGTTCCACCAAGGCTTCGATCTCCTCACCTTTATCTGTAATCCCATGGGTTCCTGTGTCTTGGCCATTCAAAGGTCTATAGTCTCAGCTTCAAGTAACTTTGTACCACCTCCCCCTTCTTCGCTCAAACAATATGATGCACTTTGGTTGGACTCCCCAGCTTCTTTAGCATTACCACCTATACCATTTTCTTGCATCACATCAACCAGACGGACTTCCTCATAGGCTTAGGCTAGCCAGACTAGCAGCCATCTACGCTCCTTCGTACATCCACGCTCCATCTCATGTATAAGCTTTATGAATTTCGCCCCCTTCATTTCCACTAATTCTCAGTACATGCGTTGTTATTCCCGGGTAGCAATGCCATGCAACTTGAGGTCTTGTGTTGCACGCTTAAGCAGAGAATAACTGGTACAATCCTCTCATAATAGTGCCCCATAGACACTGCTCTGCATTTGAAAGACTAGTCGTCACAAATGAAAAATCATGCAAATCGACTCCATCTGCACCTATCCGTAGAACCCCTTCGCTATAGTGTATTTTGAAAGCTACTTGTTTAGTCATACCTGCCGATCAATTCGACAACTAATTTGATGCTAACGATAGTTCCTCATTCGATTAAATAAACGCGAAATAAACCTAATTATAAATCCACTAGCCACTAATAAACTTGCATAGAATGGGATTTTCCAAATGTACAACACCGTAAAGAAAGACAATCAATCGTGTATGTCTTGTAAAAATCTAACATACCATGTGTGCTTCATCTATGTAGCGCACATAGTTAATCATAGATCCTATAGACATTCTACTCTCCATATTCCGAATAGACCTAACTAGTAAATCTAATATTCTAAAACTAATTGGTGCATTACAACTTACAACTATGAGAAATTTATAGTTATACAATAATTCATCTTACACATACTACCCTTCATAACTACATATCTACAGCTACACTATTTACACATCTACTTACTACCCAATATAAACTATACATCTAATCATTTTATTTGCTAACTTACTGTAGTTTCAAAATGAAATCTATAAAGAATCTGAAAACTCACATCTACCATGCGAAAATCACTCCTCTCATTCTCTTCTCCTCTTTCCCTCTCTCCTCTCTTTTTTGCTTCTCCTCTCCTCACCCCTCTCTCTATTTTACTGAATTGTTATGAATTTCTGCTGATTTTTTGGCCCTTAAATACACTGGCTTAAAATGGCGACAGAGGGTGCAGGAGCTCTGTCGCCATTTTAATTGGTGATTAGTTTCTCCATAACCAATTGAAATAATGACAGAAGTGTTGTGGGGGTGCCTAGCCCCTCAAGGCTCAGGATAGGCTAGTGGGCCTTAGGGTAAGCCCAATAGTACAGTGTTATATGTATAAAGAAATGTACCGATTTACCCTCGTCCTTTTGTAATTATTGAGGAGTAGGATGGAAATTTCTCATCCCGCCACATTCATGTACATAAACCCCCAAAGTGGATAAGGGATAGCGAGTTCTACTCATTTTTCCTACACACCGGCTCTTTCACTCATGTGGTAGTCTCTAGCTAGTTCATATCCTCCATGGTGAGAAGGATACTAACCTATGCTACAACAAGAAGCTTTGTCCCAAATTCCAATGTCGCCGTCTCAAATGATGACAGAGGCTTTGTCACCATTTATATAATTTTTTAAACAATGATATATTAATATAATATTAATAAAGAAATGCATTATTTTAAAAAATTCCTACGTTTGCATCCCTACCTTTCAGAATACCTTCCCACCTTGGACGCGCCTTTGTTCTTTCCGCCTCAACTAGCCTTCTTTCTCTGCTCCTTTCTCAGATTATCTCCCAGTGTGACTGGGCGGGAATGGAGCGGATCGGTTCAACCCTTGTGCCCAGAGTTCCGGTTGAGGGTAATGGTTCGGCCTCCTTGGCGTCCCTCCCTGTCGGACCCCAAGTTTGCTAACCTGGAATCCTCTGTGAATTAACTGCGCTATTCCCTGGATCAGTAGATAGCGCTCACAGATACAAGGCTGCATCATTTCATACAGACAAAACCATACATTACAATACCAGAGTTTAAAATAGACCACGTCGGGCTGAAGTTACAGTAGGGCCGTCAGGCCAAATGTCTTACAATACATAAAGAGCGGAAACGGAAGCAACATAGCGTAGGGTCCAACTCGCCACAGGCAAGCGACTGAGACTGTTAAGGTGCTTTCGCTATTAACCAGAGTCCTGACTAATAACGGAGGCACCCGCCAAAACTAGCCTGGTCGACCGGACTGAAACGAGAGGCAAGACTACCAAGGATTAGTCTAATATCCATCGTCTTCATTTCCCTCGGCACCCTGGTCCTCGTAGTAGGCGTAATGCTCCGATTCCCACCTCGAATGGGGGTTTAAAAGCGGTGAGCACACATCCACGTGCTCCACGAGCCAACACACGTGAATGCATTTAGTTATAGATGCAGAGTTATGTAAGGAGGCTCGGGTTCTTTTATTTTGCTTAAAGCGATATTTGACAAATACATAGATAAAATCCTATGACTTAGCAGATTTGTGATAATGCAAAAAAAAACTATTGTCAATGTGCAATGCGTATATTGTAGACGGTTCCATCCACCGATTACATGGCTCCATCCACCAATGCTAGTTTTTGGTTCTTGGGCTACATCCACCCTAACTAGTCAACAACCGAGTACATCCCTCCGGAAAAACTCAACAGGTAAGTACTTCCCTTCACCCGATTTTAATCCTTTCCACAACGCTTTTGAAATAGAACTAACTCGAGAAGTTCCCACGCATGCTCTTGACCGTGAGCGGCTATTCGAATAGTTTTAGACTCTGCGAGTTTGTACAAGCTGTACCCACAAGAGATAACCCAATTGGTATATTCCACACGTTTCTTTAGACATGCAGATCAACCGGATTACCACATGACCTTTACAATGTATCTAGTAAAAGATCGCACTTTCGCTAAGGTTTCGTCTCGTGTTAGCCCTTTGGGCCCCGGCCGAGACCCCTCTTGCGCCCGCCTCTATCCGGCGACACGACCATCTCCAGGAAACTGAGTCCAGCGAGAAAAATCATGCTTTCCTCCGAAGTGCATTCCCTTACTGGCGAGTACAAATTATTTAGTCATGCCTACACTTTGCCAGCTAGTGGTTTGTACTGTGTTACATGGAGAGGTCAACACATGATTAAGTCCTTAATTTGTCCGGGCGGCTTCCGCAACCCAATTGTTACATCCACCAACCACTCTTACTATCCGCCCAGACAAGTAAGCAAGTTTTAGGGTTTTGAGAAGCATAAGATAAATCTTTATACAAACTACCAATCATGTACATCCCATGATTGCCCAAAATAATTATTTGTTGAGAAAGATATGATCAGGACATGCTAATGTCCTGGGATTTTCACTAGACTTGCCTGGCGATTATTAATGTAACTTATCTTGAAAGCTTTGCTTTTAATAATATTACCTAAGGCGACAGTGGTAAGGTTAATAATGGTTTCAAGGGGTGGTTTAGCTACATAATGCTTAGCAAAGCAGAGTGGGTAATTAACTAGTGGAAAACAGTAAACTATTGTACATAAAATAACGCATGCAAGGTTGATAATTTAAAACAATATAACTGATTAAAACATAGGAGTTTAATATGATCAAAGTGTTGACTCGCCTGGATCAAGAGCTGGGTGGTCTGGTGCTGCTTCGATCTGGGGCTCGTTCGCGTCCTCGAACTCTACTCGGGCGGGAGAACCGGAAAAACAACAAAGAGCGAGCACGGAATAAATACCAAAACAAATAAACAAAACTCAAATGAACTCTAAACTGAACCAAAAATGGAATCATTAGATATATCTTGACTTTACAAAAATTTAGAAACTGGTTTCACTAAATTTGGAGTTAGGGTTAAGAAGTTATCACGTGTTAAAGTTTCAAAAGCCTGAAAATTCCGAAAATAAAAGGGGAGGGAGGGGGCTGCCGACAGGTGGGGCCCGGGACAAAGAAAAACCGGATGGAATCCCTTGACCCTTCGGTCATCCCAGTCCAGAGGCAATTAAATCCCCTCCTCTCTCTCCTCTACTCATCCGGCCGGGAGGGAGATGGAGCCGGCCGACGGCGGGGAGGCCACGGCGGCGCGCTGGAGGCGGCCTGGGGGCTGCGCGGGCCGGCGAGCCCCTCGGGGAGGGCGCGGGTCGGCGAGCCCCTCGGGGAGGGCGCGGGTCGGCCGGAGCAGGCTCGGCGGCAAGGCGGCGAGCTAGGCGGCGGCCAAGATAGGGGAGCTAGGCGCCGGCGGCTCGGGCTACCGGAGAGCGATCCCGCGACAGGTAAGCTCCCACAGCCCACCTTGAGCTCACCTGGGGTGCTTCTTGGGGCCGAAATGGGGCGGGGCGGGCCGGCGGCGGGAGTGGGCTGGACGGCAAGGAAGATGAGGCCGGCTTCTTTGGAGATGGGGCGGTTGCAAGCTTCGGTGGGGGTGAATGGTGATAAGGCTCCGACGCCTTTTATAGAGGCCGGGGGAGGAGTGAGGCGTCGGGGGGGAGGGGGCAAGGCGGCATGGCGCCGTGCGCGTGGATGCGTCACCACCGTGCGGCCACAGTGCGGGCGCGGCACCGAAGACCAAGGGGGCTACGGCCGACGGGACCCGTGGGGCCCACGAAGGACTACGGCGGCGCAGCTCGGGTGGGGGACGGCGAGCGGCGAGGGCTGGCCGGACGGCGCTGAAAAGAGAGGGCGGAGTGGCGTGTCCAAGGTCTACTGCGGTCGGGCGCTGAAGGAGAGGTGGTGCTGAAGACGAGGGCGGCGCTGAAGGCAAGGGCGTTGGCGTCGTAGCTTCTCCCGGCGTGGATTGGGGGCGGAGGGGGCCAGCGGCGGCACGGTCTGGGCAGGAGGGGAGGCGCTCGGTCCACCAGGGAAAAAGGAGAGCGTAGCAGCCAGGTACACTGGAGGGGGGGTTTTAATTAACACACACACACACACGCATCCTCTTGCTCTATCCTCCTTGAAAGGATTAAACACCACTGTCGCTGAACTTCTACTGATGACGTGAAATTCTAAGTCCAGAATTTTGAGGATCACTTTGAGATGTTAGGCTGGAGACAAAACAAGATTTTTATTAAAACTTAGTTTGCATTTTCTTGAAATTTTCCTTTTGGAAAGCACCAAGAACAAATCAAACTGGGAATAAAGCCTTCTGAATTATCATAAGCTTGAAAATTTACATTCTTACTAGACTTTGAAAATGGGGTGTTACAGATCCCACCCCCCTTAAAATGAATCTCGACCTCGAGATTCGACTAAGCTGGGAAAAGAAAGGGAAAGTCAGCTCTAAGTTGATCCTCTCGCTCCCAGGTTGCCTCTCGCTCGGAGTGGTTGCTCCATTGAACCTTACAGAGGCGAATGGTCTGGCGTCTGGTCTTCTTTTCCATAGTATCGAGAATCTTGATCGGACGTTCCGGGTAGGTCAGATCCTTCTGGAGCTCAATAGTTTCTACGGGGGCCTCTTCCTCGGGAACTCTGAGACATTTCTTGAGCTGAGACACGTGGAACACGTTGTGCACACCTGACAGGCTTGCTGGTAGCTCCAATCGATAAGCAACTTCCCCACACTTATCAATAATAGGGAATGGCCCTATGTATCTCGGAGCAAGCTTGCCTTTCACTTTGAACCTGTGGATCCTCTGAGGTGACACCTTGAGGTACACCGGTCTCCGACTTGGAATGCTAGTCCTCTTCGGCGGTTGTCGGCATAGCTCTTTTGTCTAGACTGAGCACTTGTGCGATCACGATCAAGCGAACCTTTTCTTACACTGTTTGAGTATCGGGTCCAAAGATGTACCCTTCTCCTGCTTTTCGACCAATGCAGAGGGTTCTACATTTTCGCCCATAAAGAGCTTCAAAGGTGACATTTGAAGGCTTGATTGATAGCTATTGTTGTAGGCAAATTCTGCGTAGGGTAAACACTTGCTCCCAACCCGAAGTGAACTCGAGCACACGCTCGTAGCATATCTTCAAGACTTGATTTATTCTTTCGGTCTCATCCATCTGTTTGGGGGTGATATGCGATCTTGAGCATAAGATGGGTTCCAAGAGCATTGTGTAGGTTGGCCCGTAAATGCGAGGTAAGCGGGAACCTCGATCTGAGACGATCCTCTTAGGCACACCATGTAGACACACGATGCGGGCCATATACAACTCAGCCAGTCGGTCCCCTTTGTAGGTGGTCTTTACAGGGATGAAATGGGCCACTTTTGTTAACCTATCAACTATTACCCAGATGGAGTCGTATCCTGACTTGGTGCGGGGTAACCCTGTTATGAAATCCATTCCTACTTCTTCCCATTTCCATTGAGGGATCTGAAGGGGTCGGAGAAGTCCGGCAGGTTTTTGATGTTCAGCCTTGACCTTTTGGCATACATCGCAGCAGGCTACATACTCGGCGATGTCTCTCTTCATACGTGGCCACCAATATAGGGCTTTCATTTCTTGATACATTTTAGTGCCGCCCGGGTGTAGAGTATAAGCAGAGCTATGGGCTTCTTTGAGTATCAGGTCTTTTAGGTCCTTCTGGTGGGGAACAAAGAGACGTTTCCCATACCATAGAACTCCATGTTCATCTTCTACCATTTTAGGGGCTTTTCCCTGGGCCATGAGGTGCTTGAACTTCTGGACTCCAGGGTGTCCTTTCTGGGTTGCTTTAATTTGCTCCTCGAGAGTTGGGTGTACTTCCATGGTAGCTAGAGTACCCTGCTCTACTATTTCCAAGCTAAGGGCTTCAAACTCTCTGTAAAGCTCAGGTCGCAATCCTCCCACCATAAGGTTATTGCAGTGGGGTCTGCGGCTTAGGGCATCGGCTACTACATTAGCCTTCCCGGGGTGGTAGTGGACGTCCAGATCATAATCTTTGATTAGCTCTAACCATCTTCTCTGTCTCAGGTTAAGGTCAGCTTGAGTGAAGATGTATCTGAGACTCTTATGGTCTGTATAAATATCACAGTGATTTCCAATCAGGTAGTGTCGCCAGATTTTTAGAGCGTGTATTACCGAGGCTAGCTCCAGGTCGTGAGTTGGGTAGTTGTCCTCATGGGGACGGAGTTGTCTGGACGCATAAGCTACAACTTTTCCCTCCTGCATGAGCACACAGCCCAGGCCTTGACGCGATGCGTCACAATATACTTCAAAATCCTTGTGTATATTTGGCAGGACTAGCACAGGGGCTGAGGTCAATCTTATCTTTAATTCTTGAAACCCCTTTTCACATGCTTCCGTCCACTCATACTTCTTTTCTTTCTTGAGTAGGTTTGTCATTGGCCTGGATATCCTGGAAAAGCCTTCTATGAAGCGTCGGTAGTATCCGGCTAGACCCAGAAAACTACGCATACGCGGTCGAGGTGGGTTGCTTCCACCCTAGAATTGCCTCTACTTTGGAGGATCATTGCTACTCCTCCAGTGGATATGATGTGCCCAAGGAAACTAACCTCATGCAACCAGAATTCACACTTACTGTACTTGGCGTACAATTGATGTCTCTTAAGTATCCCGAGGACTACCCTTAGGTGCTCCTCATGTTCTTTGGCATTCTTAGAGTAGATCAAGATGTCGTCTATGAATACGACTACAAATTTGTCCAAGCATTCCATAAAGACTTTGTTCATTAGATTCATGAAGTAGGCCGGGGCATTAGTTAATCCGAACGACATAACTGTATACTCAAATAGGCCATATCGTGTGGTAAATGCGGTCTTAGGAATATCCTCTGCCCTGATCTTGAGTTGATGGTACCCTGACCTTAGGTCTATTTTAGAGAAAACAGTGGCCCCAGTTAGTTGATCGAACAGGTCATCTATTCGAGGCAAGGGATACTTGTTCTTGATGGTTACTTCATTGAGGGCCCTGTAGTCTACACATAATCTGGCGGTGCCATCCTTCTTTTTGACAAAGATTACGGGGGAACCCCACGGAGATGAGCTGGGCCTGATGAAACCTTTGGCTTGGAGCTCTTCAATTTGAGTCTTTAGTTCCTCAAGTTCATTTACTGCCATCCGGTATGGCCTTTTAGCAATTGGGGCGGTCCCTGGCTTTAGGTTAATTACAAACTCTATCTCTCTGTCTGGTGGCATGCCTGGTAGTTCCTCTGGGAAGACTTCTGGGTACTCTTGAACTACCGGCGTATCCTTTAATGTTATTGCCTCCAGGTGATGTATTACGCGACCCGAGGTGGGGCGATCCATACCAACCTTTATCTCTCTCCCTGAGTCTTTGGTGAGGACTACCTTCCTATTAGCACAGTCTATCATCCCCTGGTTTTTGGCTAGCCAATCCATCCCTAGAATGACGTCCAAAGTTTGGTATTGCAATACCAAGAGGTCTGCGGGGAAATCAAAGCCTTCCATGGTGACCTTTACACTAGGGCTAACTAAGGTGGCAGTTAGGGGTCCTCCTGGGGAACTAAGTACCACAGGTCTCCTTAGTTTAAAGGTGGGCAACTTAACCTTTTCAACAAACTTCCCAGAAATAAAAGAATGTGAAGCACCCGAATCAAAAAGAACGTGTGCGGGTATTGACTTAACAGAGAACGTACCCATAAGTACTCCGGAGGCATCTCGGGCGTCTTCTGCAGTGACATGGTTGACACGGCCATGGTTTGGAGTTGATGCTGTCTGTGATGCTTGAGGTGTCTGATAGACCTTGTTTGGTGTTGAAGACTGAACTCGGGATGAGGTGATTCCAGGATTGAACTTCCCTTGGGTAGCTTGGCGATCCGGGCATTTGTTGGCAAAATGCCCCTTCGCTCCGCAGCTAAAACAGTGAAGATTTGCAGCAGGGTTGATTGCGGAGGACTGCCCTATGGGGCGGGGCACCTGATTTCCACTATTGCCGGAGCGGGGTGCTTGAAATGGGGTTTTGGGTGCGGGCGTTGCCACTTGACGAAAAGAGGGGCTGCCTTGGTAAACGGGCTTGGCCTGAAAACTGCCCTGAGGCCTTTGAGCTGTCCACTTCCTCTTCCTGCTGGCTTCTAGGATCTTCCTCTCATTTTCCAAGATAAGAGCCTTGTTCACCAAGTGGTGGAAACTGGGATGGTCATGCAGGATCAGTTGTGCTCTCATTTCCTCGTGCATCCCCTCCAGGAATCGATCAATCTTCTCTTCTTGTTTGGCTACCTCCCTTGGGGCGTAGCGAGCTAGTTGGTTGAATCGCGTAAGATACTCTGAGATGGACATATTGCCTTGCTTTAGGTTCCTAAACTCGTTCTTTTTCATTCTCATAATACCTGCTGGAACAAAGTTCTGCCGAAATGCAGTCTTGAATTCAGCCCAAGTGATGGCGGTCTTGCCTACTACGGGATCCTCTGCTTCATTGTGGTTCCCTTCATGCTCCTGCCCTTCCTGCTGAACGTCTGCTGGGTTTTCAACTTCCACTTCTTCTTCTTCTCCTTCTTGTTCTTCTTCTTCTTCTTCTGAGTCGCCGCTCAAGGGGTTCTCTTCCCCACGGCAGGCAAGGTAGTTCTCCCACCAAGCGGCCGCAGCGCCGTTAAGCTGATGGGTGGCGAAGTCCACCTTGTCATTATTAGAGCAACGGGCCAGTTTAAGCTTCTTTTCTGTATCCCGCAGCCAATCTTCGGCTTCTAAGGGTTCATTTGCTGAGGAGAAAGTCATTGGTCGGGTCCTCAAGAAATCAGACAACTTGGAGTTGCGGCTATCTGCCCTGGCTTGTTGACTAGAGAGCATTGCCTGAAGGATCTGCGCTTCTTTGCGCCAATACTTGTGCCATGGTCGGTGGAGCTGGTGGTGGTGGCGGCAAGTTCAACCCACGGACCTCTGCCTCGACCTCTTCCGCGAGCTGCGACCCCTAGGGTTTGACCCCTACCACGAGCAACGACCCTCACGGGAGCCATGAAACAACTAGAGCCTCTTTAGATTCTAAAGAAGAGTGAGGAGGATATATGAGGGTTTGCTAGCCCTCTAGCACTCAACAGAAAAACCAACGAGCGAAGGCAATAAAGCACAAGGCATTATGCCTAGGATAGTTCATTACATTAGGGGTTAGGTGTTACATGACCACGGAGCACGTGCGGGCGTACAACAAGTCATGTCACCGATACACAACGTCTACCGACTGGATACATAGGGGGGGTTAGGTGTTACATGACCACCGGCACTGCATGCAGCGTACAACAAGTCATGTCACCGATACACAACTTCTACCGATCGGATACATAGGGGTACAAGCGGGGAAGTGTGCATGCACACCAAAGGGACCGCCTAGCCATCACCTTTCAGACCTATAGCGATCTACACCTCCGGGAGTGACGCAGCCACGAAGATGCACTCTCCTTGGCCGCGGGAGCGAGAACAGCTCCGACCGACGCTGGGAGACATGGGCGAACGAGACCGAGAAGGGCTCGAGTTGTTCTTGGAGGAGCGAGAACGAGACGAACGACGCCCCGCTGGAATCTCGTGGTGCCACAGGCGCGGGACGACGTTCTTGCGTGCCGTCGGCAGTCTTGAGGTCCCTGGCCCGCGCTGAGCCGGTGTAAGGTAGGAGCCGGCAGATACCGTCTTGGAGCCAAGGTCAGTCCGAGCCGACACCGTGTGGGAGCCGCGTCAGTCTGCGGCAGAGCCGGAAGTGAGCCTGCGCCAGTGCTAGAGTTGGCGCAGTGCTTTGGAGTTGGCGTCTCGTGCCGAGCTATTCTGAGCTGCATCGTAGAGGGTAGGCCGCCGGCTTGAAGGTGCTCAAGTCCGCCTCGGCGGCGAGCCTCCCGCGCTCGCCACCGGAGGGCGTCCGAAGCGGTTGAGTGGGTCCGAGGGCGTCCGAGTGCCGCAGCTCGTGGTTAGGAGAATGCGCAGATGCCCAATCTCTGCAGGCGGCGAGGTGATCGACAACGCTGGGTGGTGGATCAGTGCGATAGCTGGGGGTCGTCCACCCTGGTGTCGAGGCGATCTGGGAAGAACTGCCCTTGGCGGATGCGAGGGAAGTGGGCGAAGGGCGACTGTCGCAGCCTCCCCTCGTACACCTGGCACAGGTGGGCTGCGGCGAGGCGTGCTGCATCCTGGACGGCGTCGGCGAGGCACATCCGTGGAGGTTCGGCATGGATAGTGTGGGAGCGGAGCTCCCTGTCACTGCCCCGTGCGTAGATGAAGACCTTCATGGTCCACAAGTCCGTCTCCTGGATGCAGACTCTCCGACCCTTGAAAACGGGCTGGCGGCGGTACCCGAGGTGTTGCAGCAGCTGCCGCAAGATCTCGACGAACTCCCCTTCGCCTTCCCCATGGGTGAGGTGATCCCATGGACCAGCTGGTTGTGCTCCGTCCATCTAAAATTTTGAACAACAATAGGTGAGAACAATTGAAAAATGCAAAAGAAAGTTTAGGTAAGTATTGAACTAAGAGAGTTAAGTAAAGCAGTATTATGCTATATTTTGTAAAATTTGTCACTAGTTTTTGTAAATGGTATCCAGGTCCTAGTGTCGTGACCAGCCTAGCTAAGGTTTCTACAGTCGTACGCTCTGATACCAGCTCTGTCGGACCCCAAGTTTGCTAACCTGGAATCCTCTGTGAATTAACTGCGCTATTCCCTGGATCAGTAGATAGCGCTCACAGATACAAGGCTGCATCATTTCATACAGACAAAACCATACATTACAATACCAGAGTTTAAAATAGACCACGTCGGGCTGAAGTTACAGTAGGGCCGTCAGGCCAAATGTCTTACAATACATAAAGAGCGGAAACGGAAGCAACATAGCGTAGGGTCCAACTCGCCACAGGCAAGCGACTGAGACTGTTAAGGTGCTTTCGCTATTAACCAGAGTCCTGACTAATAACGGAGGCACCCGCCAAAACTAGCCTGGTCGACCGGACTGAAACGAGAGGCAAGACTACCGAGGATTAGTCTAATATCCATCGTCTTCATTTCCCTCGGCACCCTGGTCCTCGTAGTAGGCGTAATGCTCCTGATTCCCAGCCTCTGAATGGGGGGGGTTTAAAGGCGAGGGTGAGCACACATCCACGTGCTCCACGAGCCAACACACAGAATGCATTTAGTTATAGATGCAGAGTTATGTAAGGGAGGCTCGGGTTCTTTTATTTTGCTTAAAGCGATATTTGACAAATACATAGATAAAATCCTATGACTTAGCAGATTTGTGATAATGCAAAAAAAAACTGTTGTCAATGTGCAATGCGTATATTGTAGACGGTTCCATCCACCGATTACATGGCTCCATCCACCAATGCTAGTTTTTGGTTACTGGGCTACATCCACCCTAACTAGTCAACACTGGAGTACATCCCTCCAGGAAAAACTCAACAGGGCGAAGTACTTCCCTTCACCCAGTTTTTAATCCCTTTCCACAACTGCTTTTGAAATAGAACTAACTCGAGGAAGTTCCCACGCATGCTCTTGACCGTGAGCGCGGCTATTCGAATAGTTTTAGACTCTGCAGAGTTTTGTACAACTGAACCCACAAGAGATAACCCAATTGGTATATTCCACACGTTTCTTTAGACATGCAGATCAACCGGATTACCACATGACCTTTACAATGTATCTAGTAAAAGACTGCACTCGCTAAGGTTTCGTCTCCAGGTTAGCCCTTTGGGCCCCAGCGAGACCCCCTCTTGCGCCCGCCTCTATCCGGCGACACGACCATCTCCGAAGGCGAGTCAGCGAGAAAAATCATGCTTTCCTCCGAAGTGCATTCCCTTACTGGCGAGTACAAATTATTTAGTCATGCCTACACTTTGCCAGCTAGTGGTTTGTACTGTGTTACATGGAGAGGTCAACACATGATTAAGTCCTTAATTTGTCCGGGCGGCTTCCGCAACCCAATTGTTACATCCACCAACCACTCTTACTATCCGCCCAGACAAGTAAGCAAGTTTTAGGGTTTTGAGAAGCATAAGATAAATCTTTATACAAACTACCAATCATGTACATCCCATGATTGCCCAAAATAATTATTTGTTGAGAAAGATATGATCAGGACATGCTAATGTCCTGGGATTTTCACTAGACTTGCCTGGCGATTATTAATGTAACTTATCTTGAAAGCTTTGCTTTTAATAATATTACCTAAGGCGACAGTGGTAAGGTTAATAATGGTTTCAAGGGGTGGTTTAGCTACATAATGCTTAGCAAAGCAGAGTGGGTAATTAACTAGTGGAAAACAGTAAACTATTGTACATAAAATAACGCATGCAAGGTTGATAATTTAAAACAATATAACTGATTAAAACATAGGAGTTTAATATGATCAAAGTGTTGACTCGCCTGGATCAAGAGCTGGGTGGTCTGGTGCTGCTTCGATCTGGGGCTCGTTCGCGTCCTCGAACTCTACTCGGGCGGGAGAACCGGAAAAACAACAAAGAGCGAGCACGGAATAAATACCAAAACAAATAAACAAAACTCAAATGAACTCTAAACTAAACCAAAAATGGAATCATTAGATATATCTTGACTTTACAAAAATTTAGAAACTGGTTTCACTAAATTTGGAGTTAGGGTTAAGAAGTTATCACGTGTTAAAGTTTCAAAAGCCTGAAAATTCCGAAAATAAAAGGGGAGGAGGGGGCTGCCGGCGGGTGGGGCCGGGACAAAGAAAACCGGATGGAATCCCTTGACCCTTCGGTCATCCCAGTCAGAGGCAATTAAATCCCTCCTCTCTCTCCTCTACTCATCCCACGGGAGGAGATGGAGCCGGCCGACGGAGGGAGGCCACGGCGGCGCTGGAGGCGGCGGCTGGGGTCGCGCGGGCGGCGAGCCCCTCGGGAGGGCGCGGTCGGCGAGCCCCTCGGGAGGCGCGGGTCGGCGGAGCGTGCTCGCGGCAAGGCGGCGAGGCAGGCGCGCCAAGATAGGGGAGCTGGCGCCGCGGCCGGGCTACGGAGAGCGATCCCGCGACAGTAGCTCCCACGGCCACCTTGAGCTCACTGGGTGCTTCTTGGGGCCGAAATGGGGCGGGCGGGCCGGCGGAGTGGGCTGGGACGGCAAGGAAGATGAGGCGGCGCTTTGGAGATGGGGCGGTTGCAAGCTTGGTGGGGTGAATGGTGATAAGGCTCAGCGCCTTTATAGAGGCGGGAGGAGTGAGGCGTCGGGGAGGGGGCAGGCGGCATGGCGCCGTGCGCGTGGATGCGTCTACCACCGTGCGGCCACGGCAGGGCGCGCACCAAGACCAAGGGGGCTACGGCCGGCGGGACCGTGGGCCCACGAAGGACTCGGCGGCGCAGCTTCGGGTGGGGACGGCGAGCGGCGAGGGGCTGGCGGACGGGCGCTGAAAAGAGAGGCGGAGTGGCGTGTCCAAGGTCTCTGCGGTCGGCGAAGGAGAGGTGGTGCTGAAGACGAGGGCGGCGCTGAAGGCAAGGGCGTTGGCGTCGTAGCTTCTCCCGGCGTGGATTGGGGGCGGAGGGGGCCAGCGGCGGCACGGTCTGGGCAGGAGGGGAGGCGCTCGGTCCACCAGGGAAAAAGGAGAGCGTAGCAGCCAGGTACACTGGAGGGGGGGGTTTTAATTAACACACACACACACACGCATCCTCTTGCTCTATCCTCCTTGAAAGGATTAAACACCACTGTCGCTGAACTTCTACTGATGACGTGAAATTCTAAGTCCAGAATTTTGAGGATCACTTTGAGATGTTAGGCTGGAGACAAAACAAGATTTTTATTAAAACTTAGTTTGCATTTTCTTGAAATTTTCCTTTTGGAAAGCACCAAGAACAAATCAAACTGGGAATAAAGCCTTCTGAATTATCATAAGCTTGAAAATTTACATTCTTACTAGACTTTGAAAATGGGGTGTTACACTCCCCTGATCCATGGGAACCTTTGGATAATCTGGTTCGCCCCCATGCCGCTGTTGTCTTGCTGCTGTAACAGTACGTGCTGCTAGCCCAACTAAACAGATGGACTATTAATTGTGTTTATCAATACTGCTGCTGCTGCGTGTCAAGTGGTGAATTACACAAAACCGGCGCTGCACGTGTTCTGGGTGTCCTGGGGGAAGAGGTGCTCGGCCAAAGCTAAAATGGAAGCTGCAAGGGGTACGGAAGACGAAGGTGGCCTCAGCGTGGCTTTATAGGGTAAGACGGCAGCGCTGTTCCTCTTGAGGCGTCACGTCCGTGAGCCATAGCGCTCCTCACGTGCTGGCAATGGTAGGACGTCTCGGCGTATCGGGTAGGGAGCTCGAGGTGGTGCAGGAGACGTGACTTTTGCAGGTGAGCGTGAGTGCGCTGCGTGTGGGAGTGGGAGCTCGACTCCAATGGTGTGGTCGGGGGTAGAAGACGACGTCTGATGAGCGGGTCCGGCCTGTTAGCGACGGCAACGGTCGTGTGAGAGAGAAAGTTTGTTCCTAAAATACGCCTCCGCGCGAGAGAGAAGCGGTTCGAGTGGGAGGACCACAAACAGGCTGAGATGGACCAAAGTTGGTGAACAGTGGTGGGCCTTAGCGAGATGTGCCCAAAAGAGCTTCGGGAATTTTAAAACATTTCTGAATTGATTAAATCCAAAATTTTAGTTTTTTGCTTTGAAAATTAGCAAGAAAAAACTTTAAAAATTCTTATTATTTTTTTTCTAAATTCACTTTTGAAATATGAAGATTTTTAATAAAATATTTTCAGGTCTTTACCAAGCTCAATATATTTTTTAGAAATTCATTTTTACTTGCCAAAAATAAGGAAGATGGTTTAAAAATTTTCCAATTTTTTTTTGAAAATACACAAAATACAGGAATGAGTTTTTTACTCTACTTTAAAATAGGTTGGAAATCTGTTACACATATCTCCTATTTGCTTGTGAAAATTAATCCCTCCCCTCCTAATTTTCCTCCTAACTAACTCAGGATTTCCCCAAAATAATCCCATTGGTGGCGAGGAATCAGTTCACTCCATGGTTATGTATTTATTGTGTGTTTATTTGTGAACTCGAACACATAATTTTTGTTATCGCCAATGTAGAAATTTTTCAGAATTTTTTGCTATTTTTTAAAAGTTGGAACGCATCGTGATTGCACCATAAGTTTGAATGTATAGCATATGATCGCAATTATGAAAAGCTTAATATAAAATAAAGAAGCAAAGAGCTAATATAAGGGCCTGATTTTATGAAAAAAATAGTTTGTATTGGTAGACTTTTCTAGACTATAGGGCCTAAATTTAGCACAAGGCCCTCAAATTCTAAGGTACGTCTCTGATGGGATAGATCATCTCCTCAAAACCATCCTCTCTGGAAAATTGATCTGTCATCCGTTTTTGAATCAGATGATCGGTGTTAGCAAGCTCTCACAAGGATACTCTATATATGTATTAATGTTCCGTTTCAGCATCGCTCAAAAAAACGGAACATGCGTTTTACCCTGCACGAAAAGGACATCAAGTTTTCAACTCTTTTCAAACTCAAACACCAAACAACCTTCAAATTCCATTCTAAATCAAACCGAGGTGCCAATTACTTAGCACCACAACATGTGGTCACACGTGATCCTACATGACACGTGCGTGGGATGGTCAATTGGTTGTACAGATTGTGCATAGTTTTCAACTCGGAATAGTATGCACGATATGCAGAATACACCAATTGTGCGGACTGAAACAATGAAAACTAATGTCTTCGGAAGCAACACTATACACATTTATATCCTGATCAGTTTGCCATGCAGGCACGGGCGTTCTTATATTTGGATTAGTAAATTAAGTTAACTTTCAATGACTAGCGGACCTATATTAATTATTGGTTTGCTAAGATAATTAAATTAGTTAAGATTTCGTTCAACAATAGACCTTAGACCATTGTTAAAAAAATAATAACTGATTAACTAAGTTTATTGTGCTGTAATGAATTTATATTCGATAGGACCCACATAAGTTTTAAAAGATTTAAATGAAATTAGATAATTAAATTATGAGTTATTGGCATGCAGGCCCTTGCTCAGTAGCGTGGGTATTATAATGATGAGAACATGACCCCTATGAATACAACCATATTTGCTATGCTTGCTATTCCAATTATAAGAGCCCGTACACTTCACTTAAATTATCAGGTGAGCTCATTTTTAGAAATACCTTTATATTATATGAACTCTATGATGCTATCTAATGATGAACATGTATATTGGTGTAGCACCATGTCACTCTTGGACGAATTCAAGAAAGAGTTCAAGTGGAACACATTTTGGAATTCAATTCGGCCTCCAGATCAATTCGGATTCAATCTGATAGGTCCGATTTCAAACATGCATAACTCTCACATACAGAGTCTGGTTGAGGTGTGTGAGTACTTGATGGAAAGTTTATCTTGTCATCTTTCCTATGGATCTAGGCCGTACCTCCAAATTCATTACAGAGCACATCGCAATCACTAAAAGAAGATGTTATGTCACATGTTTGGGCCAAATTAGGTTTTGTAATGCTTGGGCCCAAGAGAAATGTACCCCCACCTCTTGGCCTGCACTATTTATGGCTATACTATTTACGTAAACCATACCATAAAAAGTATCACCCTATATTCCTTAGTTTTATGCGGCTTTCCCTCCTCTATTTAAGAAGGTCGCACTCCGCTAGTTTTTTTTATTTCGTTTATGTTTAGTTTGCCTTCATTGTAACTTATATTTTTTGCATGTGTCTACTAGACCATCCGGTCAAGATTTTTATTCAAAATCCTATCTTATCATTAATTCATAAATATTTGCAATTTCAGATTGCTTGTTATTTTGTTCTTACGTGTTCTTCAGTTGCATGTAGTAATAGATCTTCGTGGTTATGTCAACCGCATTTTAGGTATAGTTGATAATGACTCGGAGTGTCGTTTAGTGATTGCTTGGTGTTCTGGCCATGACCGGTTATAAGCCTGCAACGTCAAAGTCACTCTCGTCCAAATCGAAGTTATCATCCTATTAGAAGATCGAGAACCCATCGGCTCATCAGGTGGTATCAGATCTTCAGTTGACCAATACAATTTCTTGTACCTCTAGTTAGTAGATTAGTTTCTATTTTCTATAGTCTGAAAAACTGCTCTACAAAAAAAGTTAATTTTCATTATCCAAACCCCGTTGTGCTTTTCAATCTATTAGTTTTTGTTTACCAAATTAAATTTGTGTATGTCTTTGATGAAAGGGTTCTTTTAGGCCCGGTCTTCCGATGAAAACGATAACTTCGATTGATTGATATGACGTTGATGAATAGGCTACTTGACCGAGACAACCAAATCCATCCTGCAATCAATACACCACACCCTAGTCGATATCAACCGTACCAAGAACGCGGTTGACCTGAACACGAGATTCAATTTCTACGAGTAATAGAAGAACAAGATAAAGAGCAATCTGAATATTGCAAATATAAATGAAGAATACAAAGAGCTGAGGTCTACAATCGTAGTTGTTGGTTTAGTCAATACAAGAACATACGATGAAGTTTCACGGTGGAAAACTAATCTACACAAGCCTGTGTTATATAGCCAATTAACCCTCTATTTATAGGGGTACGCAGGCCCTTACTTATGGAAAATTTTCAACATATGGAAAGTAATCAAATCATATATGATTCTATCTCTGTTTTCAAAACTGAAAGATTGTTTTGATGATTTCGACGTGCACAGAAGGAATTTTTGGATGGGGCTAGATCCATTGGAAAGAGGGTAAGATAAAATTTCCATACTATACTCACACATTCTAAATGGACTCTTGAGGCAAATTCTATGAGCATTTAAAGTCGGTCCTGTCAGGCTAAATCAGCATCAGATTGTTTTAGTAGTTGTAGTGCGCACAAAAAGAATTTGGAGATGGGGCTAAATCTATTAGAAATTGAACGAATTCTTCTTTCTATTCTGTACTTGCACAGCTCAAACGGAGTTCGTATGCAAAAGTTATGTATATTTGAAGTTGGACCTATCAAGCTAACTCCGAATTGATCTAGAGGCCGAATTGGATTCCAAAATGTATCCCACTTGAACTCTTACTTGAATTGAACCAAAAGTGACGCAGTGACCTTGAGCAAAAGTTGGAGAAAATGTTGACTTGGTCTTGATATATTGGTCGGCTTCCCTTTAGGTGGACCCCAACCACGAACGCGTAGCGTTGATGCAATTCTCCTTGTATAGCTGCACAAATATATATTTTTCATCTTTAGATAGCATCATATTCTCATTTAAAATAGATTAAAACCGAAGAAATGAATTCACCTTTTGTTTATTCTATGGTCATAAGCGTTTGTGGCGTGTCATATCAATCTTAGTATTCTCTAGTTGCTGGTCATATTCTTGTTCTTATAAAAATTCGGACAAAAAAAATCTCCATGTCAAAATACATCAAGAACACCCCACACCATCATTTCCAATTTCGGCCAGATCAGCGACTTTTCTGCCACATCCACCAAAAATACCATAACTTTCTTTTCCTAGATCTTTTTTGAGTGAAACCACTGCCATTAGATCCATAACTTCCTTATCTGTCCCTAAACTTTTGCTACATTCTAAAATGGTAGTTAAAAGATCTACGCTGAAAGTTGACCCAAATTTCTGGATTGAATCTACAACATTATGCACTTGTGATTTTTGTATGAATTTTTCGGTCGGTTTCCAGAATTTGACCCCAAAAGAAAAGTTGTAGAAAAGCCATCAGAAAACAAAGAAAAAAACAATAATTGAAAAATAGGCAATTGACAAAAAAAAGTTATGGCTAAAATACCAACATACTATCCAGTGGATAGAAATCTTCAGTTTTTAGATTTGGATCAATCCTTGTGCTTTTCAATTCTAGATTGCATTCTATTGAATTATCTTGTGGTTATCACTCCCATACATTGTTATACACCTGATTTAGCCTTCATCTATCCTTGTTTGATCAACAACATAGGCTAAGTGACATAGACTAAGTGCTAAATACGAACTATAATTCAATTTTGTGTAATTTCTAAAATTAACTGATTATTCTCCATTGCTACATATCTTGCCTTCCAAACTACTTTTACTAACCGAGCAGATCACGTCGAACCGGCCCTTGCAATTGCTATACTCATCACTTAAGTTAAGTTATCATGAACCAGCCATCAGTTGGACTACCTGTTTTGCATTGGTAAGAACTCGTAAAATCTTAGTAAAAGTTTGAGAGATGTGTGACTTGTCAAACTCTATCTCCTAGTAGTTAATAGAAACTAACACATCTTTCTTGTGAGTTTCTTGTTTTCTATAATGGCAGTTCACAAAATTCAAAACATGATGTCAATAATGATGATAAATCTTTTCAACTTGAGAGTGTCAGACCTTTCACTCCTCGCTCTAGGATTCTCATGCAACATTTTAACCATGAAGTGAACTATAAAACGGAGAAGATCTACAACATTTCAACATTAGCAACATTTCTAAATTTTACTCAAAAATCCATTCAATTATACTGTTTATAGAAATTTTTAATAAAATAAGCTCCTAAAATTATAATTTTTTTAAAGGATCTTTACACAGTGAACTTGATTATTTAACTTTTTAGAATTTTAGTGCCCTAAAATTGTCTCAAAAATTAAGGATTTAGGTGTCAAAAATTAGGATTTTAGGTGGAGAAAACTAGGGTTTCATGATTTTATATGACTTAGAATGTAGAAAGATTAGTACACATGACTACTCTATGTAAGAGGCACTTATTTATATGTGGGAGTATGTCATGCTTAGTTAAAGCAACTAAAAGACAAACACACGTGCATTCAATCCCCTCGCTACCCATAGGCCTTGCCATGCCATCGCCCGCTGTTTGTAGACATATAGATATCGATGTAATATTTTGATGTTGTTAGTATAAGGCATCAGTAATTTGTTATAGTACAACTCAGGTATACTCCTTTTTCTGTTTTAGAGAAATAGCAATACAAAATCGTATAACACAGGATCCAATATGGCTCACTCGTCTGAGCCACTACTCTTTGCTTGCTGCGTCTGCATCCGTGTGTACGACTTTGTTTTGCATTAAGCATGTCCCGTGGGATATGTCAGCTGGTCAGGAGAGCGCGTATCGGATTGAATGGGGTATGAAGACCTTTGAGTCTGTAGAATGGCCGAAGGTGTAGCAGTTAGTTGAGTCGGAGCACTAATGTCATCCTGTTGAGACATGCCGAACTGGGGGCCACCTACCATGAAGTTATGAACGAGGGGTTGTACAAATGCACTGCCCCCAAGGTACGATGTCTGCAACTCCAATCGTCCGATGGAGCTCTGGCCTTCAACGTACGGTGTGCTGGCGAACCCGAAGGAGCTCTGCCCTGCATACGCTCCAAACCCTGTGTACGCTCCAAACTCTGGTGCCGTATACTGCTCCCTGATAAGAGCTAGGAGGCCTATATCCTCATCGGTGGACTGACCATCATTCCCACGGTCAATTGAAGGCTACACGACAGAATGATGTTAGTCAAAATAAATACTCTGAACGTAAACTGAGAATATTGCACCGTGTGTCGTCTGTCAACGACCGCAGCACAAGTTCGTTATTATTGGCCTATAAATACGATAGGAAACCTTCACATATTGCACGCCTCATCCTTACACTCCCAAACAGATGAAAAATGCTGGCTCTAAGGATGCATCTCTCTCTTGTGTTCATTGTTTGCATCTATTATTGTGATTGATCTCATGTGCACGATTGTAATTGTTGATCTTTAATTTGGGTCGGCATTACGACTAGCTAATTCGCAACATATACTTCCGTCCTCTTGAAAATTAGCCCAACCTAATATGGGTGGATCAGGATCGGACCAACGTGGAGGAAGTTAAAAATGGTCCTAGGCCGACCAAAATGGACCTGAAGGGTGAATTACAACCCTTTTTTTCCTTTCCTTCTTTTTTTTCTTTTACCACAATAGCCTTGTGCGTTTACCGTAGTCAAACCTAAGAACCACCACAATTTTGCCAGATCTAACAACGGCGTCCAAAACTTAGCATCACTTTCATTATATCCAAATTTAATACGTAAGATCCAACATATACACACCTGGAAATCCAATATTGCTGGGTAAGTGTAACCTTGATGCTGCAAATGATTTAACATTGGGTAACCTGGAGGCTGCAACTGATTTAACAGCGGCCTTGTACGATCATCCGTTGCGGGCACTGTGAGCAAGGAGATATATATTAGCATGTATATCATGTGCCATAACAGAATTTCTTTCAGCCGACTGTTCACCAGTATTACCAAGGCCAAGGCCAGCTTCACCTTGTACTGCGTATAAAACTGTGATATTAGCGTGTATATCATGTGAGACGAGTGGTGGAAGATGGATTTCAGGCCCTCACCGTTATGCACATTGGGAATAGTAGCTTGCGCTGATGGGCGCATCATTTGAACACTTTCAGCCGCCCGTGGACATCGTTTTTCATCATATCTAATTGTAGCTTGCGCTAGAAATGAACCGGAACTGTTTCACTCAACATAAAAAAGAGGACAAGAAAAAAATATATATATAGGTGTTTCAATTCAAGGCCCCACCTTCTTCCTGCATCTGAGCAGAAGTTGGCACTGACGAACCTGCTCGCTCTATACTTTTTTCGATGAATGAATTTGATCCTTGTAGCCATGGTTTAGGTCGGCCATTTTCCATTTTATAGTCAAGACACCAAGCCGCTTTGTGTCCACGCGCGTTGCTTACCGATTCTCTCACCTTATCCTGCAAAATTGAACTGCAATATCATTTAAACTTGCCAAAAGGGGCATAAGAAACCTTCGGTGAAAGGGGGATACAAGTTCACTCATCAACAGCGTATATACAATTCTAACGCCTGATAAACTGGAGGCGTGTATCAGTTGATTCAACCGTGCCAATATGTTTTCCTATTTACGTTAGTCATGGAGTAATAAAGTCACCAGTTTTTGTACAGTCAATGTAGGACATAAAGTTTTGGCCAGCCTTCAGGAACATATGCATAAGTAGAACTTCTAGAAGGAAGTCTGCAAGTTAGGAACAAACCTTCTCAGATTCCGAAAGTGAAGGAATATCCCCCATTGTTTGATAGTGATCGGACATCTGTACCCCGACCAAAGTCTCTCTGCAGTTAAAGAAAAGTGTGGTATCCCCCATTGTATAAGACCAAAGCCCATCTTTGCATTTCTTAGCATGGTCAATAATGGCATCAACATCTGCACTACGGTGATAAGAACCCTGAAGAATCTAGATGCAGGAAAAAGAGGACGATTTTTATTAGCAGTTAGGCTATTCTGCATGGACAAGCATACATTCGTGAAGACTGTGATTCTTACCTCAAGCAGCTTGTTATTATCCTCATGGTATGAGATCAATAAGCGTCCTACAGTATCGATTCCTTGTTTCTCTATTTCTGAGCAGGCTTTACTATTCCTTGCAATTCTGCGCAAACGCCATATTTCACTATCGACTGACGGTATATCATGCTTTGCATTATCTACACAAAACAAACGTCACATTCATAAAAATCAAGTTGGAACAGGTAGTTAGATCTATGCAGAATGTTTGGGCATTTTACCTCTAAAGATGTTAATTACAGCAAAAGAAAAGTACAAACTTCAAAGATTATTCAAGACTAAAGTACGAACTACTGAGACATGGAAAAACTAAAAGATGCAAATTGATCAAAGAAAAACATTGAAAATATAGCGAAGGTTTGTTTCAAAATCTCATGACAAACTTGTTACAATGTAAGGCCAATTCTTGTATCATAAGAAAGATCGCAATCTTTTCCTGACAGAAAAGGGAAGGAGCTCAGAAGCACAACAATTACCTCTTGTTTTGTCATCAGAAAGATCACATTTGTTTTGACAGAAAAGGAATGAACTCAAAAGCACAACAATTACCTTTTGTTTTGTACTCCTGGACTTTGAAAGGGTTTGATATTCCTTCTAAAACTCTCTCTGTTGCATGCCCCACAAGCCTTACTCCAAGCCTAAATTCCCCTCGGTTAGAGTTCCCCATAATGCAAGCGCCAAAATGAGAACACCACCCAGAAGTCAGTTTAAATGTAGACTTTTTTATCATTGGTCGACATCCCTGATTATGCTTTCTCTTTTTCTGATTCATTTTTCCTGTTCCTGATTTTTCCTGTTCCTGATCTTCAAACTCTTCAGCAGCGTTAAGGATAAAAAGCTCAACCTCCGCTGAAGAAAGGCGGTGGTCAGGCGCAATTTGATCAGTACCATCATACATAGCAACCACCACACAATCCCCGTCATCGGTTTCTATTGGCCTAGTTTTGTAAACAACACTGTTCACCGTGCTTGTGATTCTTAGTTCGAGTTGACTGCTTTCATGCGGTTCTGATCTGCAAAAGCAAAAAAGTTGGTTATACTTGTGAATTTTAAAGATATTAGTCGAGCAAATTTGTACTTGCAAGAAGCAATCAAATTATGGATTGCTATAGAAACAATTAAGATTTAAAAAGACATTATGGTCAACATTTCTATCGAGATCAGATTACACCGGCCGCCCACCGTCTTAGGCTCTTAAGATGATGATTGTCAGCCATGCATAAAACACCGGCCAAGTAATCCAGTCTTCCAAACGGATTTCTTTGAACCGATTTTTTTTTGTTGAAATCCACATGAGTAGTTTAGCCAATTTTATGATAAAACTTGATATTAAAATATCAAGGTGTGATCTAACGTGTATACACACACTCGTTAGTGATATGCCCTAGAGACAATCATAGAGATGATTGTATCACTTCTATATTTATGATTTTTAAATAATATGGTATTTTGTCCTTTGAATAAATATCTTTTATATTGATCAACAAGTATATGACTTATTTGTGAAATTCTTTATTTATGTTTTGGTGTTATTCTAAATTATCTCGATCTTATATCATTATATATGACAATTATGATTTCTGAGATCAGCACATGTATTGATTGATAATCATGTTTCACGGATTATAGATATAGAATATCAAATCAATAATGTGGACACATATTAGAGAACATGATGTTGATTTGACTCACCATGAGACACTATGAGAATTGTTATATTCTTAAGTGTTATCAGTTGGTCTTATACTTAATGTATGTAGGATCCTTAGATCTGAGATTGTCATTGTTTTCTACATGTGTAATAGTTTACTTAGGGGTTACCAAATACTACTTCGTGATTGAGTAGTCACAGAGAGAGCTTTCGGGTTTACTATGAAACATGCGGAGGAATATGAACGATCAAGATGGAATTTGCCCTTCCTATATAACAGGAGAGATATCTCTAGGCCCCTCGATGTAGTTGGATTAAGAAAATACATGGTCATACCGAATGCAGTTGAAGAGTCAATCACAACTGAATAATCCACTACAGGTTCGAGTGAAAGATCGAGCTATCATAGGATAGTACGCTTCTCGCCTTGAGTTTGATCTGGTATCATGGACAAAAGGATCGATATAAAAGCACTATATAGGTTCGTGACTTGCTAAGGACCTCTACCGATTTATGGATCGGAAAGGAGTTTTCGGTCATGACCAAATATACATGAATCTACAGGGTCACACACTTAATAGGCTGGAATGATAAGGATTCGGATGATAGTCTCCGAATAGAATACGATCTCTACTTGTATCGGGTAAGGATCCGATTGTAGACTATATAAGGAAAAGTAAGGGGGCTAAGAGGTATCTTGAAACATATCCATCAAAACCCTAGCCACCACCTCTCATAACCACGCCATGCGTATTGGTGCTAGCACACCGACATACGGTGTTCCCTCCCTGGACGTGTGGACCTCGGTAGAGGCGTTGCTACGACTGCGGCGCTGATTGAGATGATCGTAAGGAGGAGATGGTTGGTCGGAGAACGATCGACTACTTCCACTTCACCGACGCGCTCTTGGTTGAATCATTGCTTCAACTCTATTTACATTGCCTAATCGCGTCTAGTGATAACGATTTATGATCTCTTACTCGTATGACTTTCTGATTTACATGGTAGAAAATTTTAATTTATGCTAGTGTAGCTTACTCGTATCTTAACACACACTCTAATGGCATTTGGATCCCAAGTGAGTTGAGAGGTGGCTGACGGCGCGCGGAGGCGGACTGGACTCGTCACATGTGGCACAGATTCTAACCGGAATAGACTTACAATTACAGAATTGCCCTCTGGCAAACATAAGTACGACGCTTTAAATTTCTAAGGTTTTTCGGAGGGCTCTTTTATCGTACCTTCAAATCGATGTGAGCCTGCTAACGTTTTTTTTTACCAAATGGAACAGATTAGTTATGATTAGATTATACTTCCCTGGTATACTACCAGTATTGTAATTATCAAATTGAGTTTGAAATGAACACGGGCAAACTAGTAAATTCTGCCAACGCTACTCCTAAAAATCAGGATGGCCACATTTACAACAAAGTCTATTATGCTCTCAATAAATCAATAAACAGATTTAATTTCTACTTACCACCTCCCACCTCCTTACTATTAATAGAAGGTATTGTAAAAAAAAAACCTCCATGGCATGCAATGCTTATTTATTTTTTAAAAAAACAAGAGAGGTTGATATGGGGCAGAGCTTATGTCGCTAGTTGATATGACAACAGAGGCTCTGTCGCAAAATGGAGTGGCGATAGAAGCTCTGTCACCATTCCATTTTACGATAGAGCTCTATCGTTGTCACCGGTCCAAACGGCGATAGAGCACTGGCCCAGCTGAACCTAGGATCCATATCACCAAATCGTTTGGCCACAGTTCTATAGCCATTTTTAATTTTCTTAAAAGGGCATTTATTTATATAATATTAATAAATAGATGTATTATTATAAAATTCGAATGTTGCCAGCACCAAGCACAAAGCTCACATGACAAAGTAAATGACAAGTAAATATCTCAGATCATTTGAGGAAATGACAGGGTGAGTAGCTCGGATGATTGAGTTGGTCCGCTCATTTCAGCGATTGTGATAAGCTTTTAGCTTATTTTTACAATTTCTTTATTTCATCTTTTTCTGGTTTTTAGTTATTTTGGGCTTTTGCCATTTCCTTTTCCATATTCCTTTGCATTGGTGTGATGAACTAACTTGTTTTTATTTTTAAATTTAATTATATCAAATAAACTCTACGATGGAGATATGCCTAGAGACAATCATAGAGATGATTCATTTATTATGTTCATGAATTATTAGATAATTTATCTTGTTCATTGAATAACATCGTCAATATTTATTATCAAGTGTGTGATTTGATTGTGAAACTCTATATTGCTGCGATGATTATTCTTAGATGATCCCTAGTCAAACATATGAGGACACATATTAATAGACTAGCATATGTATTGGTTGATGACCATGTTTCACGGGTCATAGATATAAAGATATTAAACCAATAATATGGACACATGTTAGCAAACATGGGGTTGGATAGACTCATCATGAAACACTGCGAGAATGTTGCGTTCTTCATCATCATCGTTGGTTTCATTCACAATGCGTATGCTATATCCTTAAGACTTGAGATCGTCGCACGTACTCAAGATGCATAGTGACTGACTTAGGGGTTGCCAAACACTACTCCGTAACTGGGTAGTCATAAAGGTAGCTTTCGGGTTTTGTTATGATGCGTGCATTGAGGCATGGTCGATCAAGATAGGATTTGCCCCTCCAAGCAACAGGAGAGATATCTCTAGGCCTCTCGAGTGATTGGATTCCAGAAATGCATGGCCATGCTATTCACGGTTAAAGAGTTAACCGTAGTCGGGAATTCAAGTCACGTAATCGAGAAAGAGTGGTTGAGCTAACCAAACAAGGATGACACATACTCGCCTTGAGTTTAACCGATATCGTGAGGCAAAGGGAAATGCATGAGTTTTGTTGAGGTTCGTCCGATATGATCTTTGCATATACTTAGGAGTCAGCATGTCTTGCTAAGGGGCCGCTGCCGATTAGTGGACGAGTAGGAGTACTCGGGCTATGTCTAAGTGTATGTGAACCTATAGGGTCGCACACTTAAAGGGCTGAGACTTAATTCGGATAATGATCCGAATTCTTATAGGCCATGAGTTCCTAATGGGCCTCCAGTTCGAGACCCATTGTGATGGTTGCCTATAAATAGAGGGGAGGTGGCTTAGGGTTCAAAAAGAGAATTCGGAATTCCCGAAACCCTAGTTGCCACACCTTCCTCATCTAATACCTGTATTGCGGCGCTAGTACTCCGGCGCGTGGTGTTCTGCCCGTGCGTGTGGATACCTTGGAGGTGTTGATGCGAAGCTTCAACACTAGGGCGATCCGCAACTTGTGATGATCGCAAGGACACGAAGGAGAGAGACGTTACGCTAGAACGACTACAAGCTGCATCAACGCGCTACATCGACTCTACTTCGCTCGAGTGCGCGTCTAGTGGTAATCCCGTGATCTATTACTAGAGGAGGTTCCTTTTACGTGGTAGAATTTTTGAAATTTTGCTTGCATAGCCTACCCGTAGATCTTCAGCTACTATCAGGTACAGTGAATAATAAGCCAATTACAATAAAAAAGTCATAAGCAACCTCTATTCTGAGCACTACCTAAATGGCATGTTTTTAAGCATCTTTGACTTGCCTTTAGCAAAGATCTCAATTTCCAATACTGTCTATTCTCTTCCTTCTTACGCAAAAGAAATTTCGCTCTCAGTTTTCCTAAAAATATTCTTCTAGGACTATGCTATTAAGGAAACAAAGTGTCTTACCTCCGAGCAAGAGATGCATCATCAGGACGTTCTTTAAGCTCCTCCAACTGTTTGATAATGTTTTTGTTCTGCTCCTCCAACGTCCTCAAATTTTCCTTCCGTCTCCTGAGCTCGTCCTTAACATCTTTGAGCTCTTCCTTAATATCTTTGAGCTCTTCCTAAAATGAAAAAAAAAGCATGCAGATAGTTCAGATACTGAAATGAACTGAAAATTTAGAGCTCTAAATGCTACACCCATTTTTTGAGAGGTAGAGGGTATAGGTTGGAAACCGAGCCAAAATACCTTTTTTAAGTAGTCGCATTAGGGAGCGCTCATTCTAGCTTCCAAAAGCCGCAATAGGCGATTATTTCACTGTAGCAGCACTGTAGCACTTTCGTCTATATTTAATTTTTTTGTTTTTTGGTATTTTCATGTTTTATTTTTTTCTCGTATTCCTTTGCATCGTCCGTTCTAGATTAGTGTGCTGTTTTTATTTTTACATTTTTTAGATTTAATTATGCCCAATAAGACAACTCAGCTACAGTAAAATTTCAGCAAAAGCCAAAAGCCATCGCTATTCCGAACGCTCCCTAAAGGTATTCCCCAATAAAAAAACATTGCTTTCTTCCCGGCATCCCTTCCCCAATTACATTGTTTATTAGAAGACAAGGGTGCTTTTTTTTACTTATGACTTATGCTACGGTAACAAACTTTCAAACGGTACATTTTTTAAGACGTGATCAACAGAAAGATTGTAGTAAAAAGTATACTAAATTCAACCGTACCGGCCAAAATCGTATATGACTATTTTTCTATATATACTGCCTCTCGTGAATAGACAACTTTGAAAATTTTAAGTTATAAGTTATAGTTCAAAAGAACCCACCCCAAATCAATAAATTTACATCTCCTACCTTTGTCTCTCCCATTTTTTTCGCTCAACTATGCCACAGATTTAATGAAGTAGACAACCCTCCTTCCTAAGCCATATCGCTATGTCTTTTTTATTAGTTTGTATGCTCTGTCTCATACAAGACATTGCTTTTCTCTCTCTTCTTCAACTCTTTGCTATGTCATCTTCTATCTTATGTAGATAACTAATTATAAGCTATAAACATTATGCAATATGAAGGATTGGGAGTACCCTAATGGTTAGGACGTACTGGTCACGGGAATCCAGAAAACCAACAGAAGCTACTTTTCTTTATTAAAGATAAACTAATTTGATGCCAAGTACGTGATCAAATTCTTATACAAAGATCCCAATAAAAGCTATATCTAGATCTGCTAGTGCCCGCACATAAACAAGAAATACTGCTTTTGCATAGCGAACTGAACAATCGATTCATGTGAGGAATCAGAACCAAAAATTGATGGGTTTCGAAATCGGAAAGCTGTTTTTTCAACTCTTCAAGACACGAGGAGGAGGACGACGTACAAGTATCGCCTCGAGCGCATCTTCCTCGAGGGACGCCCGGTTGCCTTGCCGGCTTGACTCCCTGCGAAAATGAAAGAAACCCAAATTAAATTGAAGTGCCAATTAAGACCAGAATGAAGAGGATCGACCAATCATGCATGCATCGCTCACCCAGCTTTACGCCGAGACATATGCCGCACGGTCCCTTCTTCTTCGTCGTTGATAATATGAGCACCTGTTGAAATCGGTTGGTACCTTCATTCAGTGGAGTAGAGGAGAATGTCTTCTTCTACCTCCGGACAACTCTCTCTACAAATGATACAGGCACTGTAGAGGATAAGCCCAAAGAACACTTTATATAAAAAACAACAACATGTAGAGATGCTCCCTTTTTTTTAAAGAGCTCTTTTCTTGAGCAGCGAGTGGCGGCGCGTATAACAGCAAATGGTCAAGGTTACCTTCAACGAAAAGTAGAGGTGTATTTTTCATGTATTTACATTCTTGTAGAGACGCTACTAAAAACGTCACATAAGCGTCTCCTCGTGCACTGTCGCTACGACTAAAAAACGTTTTATTAATATGCCTTTATATTGTTTACAGCATTTCATAGAGACTTTTTATTTTGTCTTCGTAGAGATAGGTACATTACATAGCAGCGTTAAGATGTACGAATTTTTTTAAATAATCTTTTTTATTTAAAAAAACACGTTATATTGATACACGTTATCACTTCAAACGGGCGACAGAGCAAGCATATTGATACACGTTATCATTTCATCTGTGAATATGTTGAAAATGGCAAGATACCAGTAAAACATATAAAGACTGAAGATCAGCTTGTCAATATTTTAATTAAGCCTCTTGGACGAGCAAAATTTTTAGAAAAGCATCAAAAAATTGGGCTGCAAGATATGAAGAAGCAACAGAATTAAAGGAGTTAATGTTATTTATAATCTTGTTGCATATGCATATTAGCAGTAGATACTTGGAGAAATATCTAGCTGGCATGTCGGCAATGGACGTTTGGAGAGCCATCTAGCTATTGTGTATGAACACAATAGCAGTTCTAGCCGTATAAGTAAGAAGTTTTTGGTCAATGCTGCAATAGTGTTTTGGTTTTGCAAGGACGTAAGAAAATACCTATCCTAAATTGATTGGTGGGGATTTCAATATTATTATATCATGCTCTGAGAAGAATAAACCTACTGTACTTAATAAATAGAGTTTTCTTTTTCGATGCGATTATCGAAACAGTTGGGTTAAAGAACTCCAATTAAGTAGCAGGAAGTTCACATGGTGTAATAATCATGAAGACCCTTATTAGAGAAATTGGACAGAGTTTTAGCTAGTACAGGGTGGGAGCTTCAATATCAATTTGTAACAGTTAAGCACTGGTGAGGATCTTGACTGATCGTGGCCCTCTCTTGTTTGATAGTGGTCATGCTTACCAGTCACAACATCAATTTAAATTTGAGTTGTGCTGGTTAACCAGGGAAGGTATTTTTGATGTAGTCAATGAAATTTGGATGAAACTTGTGAAGTGTAAGACTAGCATAGATAATGGCAGAGCGAAGTTAGAAAATTAAAGAAATTCTTGAGAGGTTGGAATATTAGTTTTGACGGTACTTACAAGAAACTTAAAAAGGAATTGATTGACAAGCTTTATCAATTAGACCAACTAATTGAGCAGAATGGTTGTTTGATGGCTGACATGCAATTAAAGTTGGAACTAGAACGTAACAAAATTCTCAGAGAAGAGGGATCAAGTGGCTTCAGAGGTCTAAGGAGAAAAATCTGCTGGAGGAGATGATATAACTTTGCCTCACATGCACACTTACCAGTTACCACAATGCACGTGTGCACACGAGTACGCCTCCTACCACATACCCCAAACTTTAAATTCAAATTTAAAACCACTCAAAAATCTCATATTTTCACGGTGGGCTTACTTCCTGTCTTCTCTGGTGTCTCTCGCTCTTCGCTACACAACATGGCGCCGCTGCCACGGTGGGTGCCGGCACTTTCATGCACGGCGCGCGGTCGGGAGGCAGCGCACGCGGCAGGCCAGCCCCTCGCGCACTGCGGGGCGCATGGGAAGTTCACGTGAAGCCCATGGGAGTTCAAGCAGTGAATGCCTTGCGCTGATGAAATCCATCGGAAGTCCATGGGAGTTCCCCGGCAAACGTACGGATTCTGATCTCCGATTTTCTTCAAACGAAAATATTTGAAAGTAGTGAATGTATTACACACATGAAGCGGAAGGCTGGGCCAGGGGAGTGAGTTCGCCAAACCAATTGCTTAAACACAGATGACCTACAATTTTGCACTGCTAGTAAATTCACCAGTGAAGAATGGGAAGTTGTCGCGAGCAGGAAGGCGTGCAGCACGTGCAAGAGAGCAAGAAGAGCCCTCGACAGCCTGGTTATCCTGGTACACTTGCCCACCTGGAAGCAGAGGAAGTAACGCAAGAATTTTCCTACAACTCCGCCGACATAGGTGCTTGGGGGTCAGAGAATAGGGTAAGTTTTGGCTTTGAACTATGAATAGTAATAGATTATAGAAAGCTTATAGAGAGAGCCACTTGCGTGGACTTTAGTGATATAAATAAAGCTATTATAGTATATATTACAATCGATTAGTAGACCCTATTTTAAAAAGGTAATTCTTTTGAAATCTAAGTATTATAAAAAATCTATTTAATATGAAATAATAATTTTAGAAGCTACGACGAATAGAGCCAACTCTCGCGCATGAAGTCCATGGGAGATCACCCCGCAGCCAAGAGCTGGATGCTCTCCAATCTTCTTCAGATGGAGATACTTCAAGCAGCGAACGCCTTGCGCTGATGAAATCCATCGGAAGTTCATGTGAAGTTCCCCGGCAAACATACGGATTCTGATCTCCAATGTGGGTCGGCCTGCGTTAGAATGCTGGAGTCTTGGTGGGTTGTTGCGGACAGTTTTGCGGCTTAGTCAATGGACCCGTCCCACTTGCACTCCTAACCAGAGGATCCACATAAAAAAAGGAATCAAACAAGCTCCTAAGCCAATCCAAGTACAACACATGCAAATACTTCACGCCCGTCTCCACCAAGCAGACGATCGAGATGGTCCCGCGCCGCCACGTACTCCCGACACAACGCCGTCCCACTTGCATGTGAGGTGCCCTCCAGTCACACGCTACAAACTCGCACACTGGCGTGGTCACGCATCAGCAAAAAGCGCGCACGGCGAGGAATCAAAGACTAGTCCCTCGAGCACATGCGCAAGATATCACATATGCAAGGATTATCCCATGACGAAAGGAATGAACCGACCCAAATTGAAGTTTTGATTTTTGATTTTATATTGTTTACAACATTCATATAGAGACTTCTTATTATGTCCTCGTAGAGATAGGTATGATACATAGCAGCGTTAAGATGTACCACTAGCATGGCAAATCGGAGAAAGAACAAAATGTCTTGCGCTGAATGCGCATGAAGTCCATGGAGATCACCCCGCAGCCAAGAGGTGGATGCTCTCAATTTTCTTCAGATGGAGATCACCCCCTCTTCTTCGCCGTTGATAACATGAGCACCTGTTGAAATCGGTTGGTACCTTCGTTCAGTGGAGTGGCAGATCAATGGACTTAAATGGAGGGGTTTGTGGAGAATGTCTTCTTCCTTCTCCCGACCAAATAACTCTCTCTCTCTCTCTCTCTCTCTCTCTCTATATATATATATATATATATATATATATATATATATATATATATTATTGGTGCTGTAGAGGATAAGCCCAAAGAACACTTTATATAAAACAACAACAACATGTAGAGATGGTCCCTTTTTAAAAAGAGCTATTTTCTTGAGCAGCGAGTGGCAGCGCGTGCAAGAAAACAAGAAGAGCCCTCGACGATCTGGTACTTGACTACCTGGAAGCAGAGAAGTAACGCAAGAATTTTCCTACAATCGAAAGCAGAAGAGCCCTCGACGACCTGGTACTTGTCCACGGAGACATAACAGTTTTTATTTCTCTTATTTTCTCTTTGCAGAATTCCGTTCATCATATCATCCATGAATTTGTTGAGAATGACAAGATACCAGTGAGAATGACAAGATACCAGTAAAACATATAAAGACTGAAGATCAGCTTGTCAATATTTTAACTAAGCCTCTTGGACGAGCAAAATTTTTAGAAAAGTGTCAGAAAATTGGGCTGCTTGATGCGAAGAAGCAGCAAAATTAAAGGAGATAATGTTATTTGTAATCTTGTTGCACATGCATGTTAGCAATAGATACTTGGACAAGTATCTAGCTGGCATGTCGGCAATGGACCTTTGGAGAGCCATCTAGCTGTTGTGTATGAACACAACAGCAGTTGTAACCGTATAAGTTAAAGAACTTTTGGTCAATGCTGCAATAGTGTTTTGGTTTTGCCTAATTTTCCCAAGTATGTAAAAAACTAGCTGCGTATGCATGGCGAGATGCCACGTAAGTTAGTTTGTATAAATAGTTGGTTATCACTGACATATTCATGTTGTTCATATTTTTTGTATGATTTGGTCAACATGTTGTATACAGTGAGTTTATGTAATATGAAGCGGATTGTTGGGGCTATTTTGTCTATGATATTAGAGTAGAAGTATGAATAGCAAGAGGCAGTGAGAATCGTAGAGGAAAACACAATATATAAATAAACTGAAGAAGGTAAGTCAGCACATAGCCTTTCTCCAGATGCTGGTATATGTTGTGGCACATGAGGAAGCGAACGTTTTGCTAAACATATTGACATTAACTAATACAGTGTCTGCTATAAGAGAATGTCATTTAGTGACGGCAACTTTGCCGATAGCTATAGCATAGTCGGTGAAATTCTATACAACAAAATAAGTTTGGCTGGTAGAAATAAGTTCTGGCCGAAGCAGAAGCTGGTGGTGATGTTGGTTCAGTGTGTAGAAAAACTTGTGTCAGGCACTGTGAGGCGTTGAGGTGGAGAGGACGTATGTTATTCGTTGGGAGTAAGGCACGTAGTCTTCCTGTAAGGATGGTATGAAAATAGTAGTCAGTATCTGCTAGTTTACCAGTTTTTGTGGCAAGAGTATGTAGTACCGGCAACAACACGGTGCGGGAAAAACGCACGGCAGGCAGCGGCGACAGCCGGCGGCGCCGGAGGCGCGCGCGGCGCCGCTCGACGGGCGCGGCTAGCAGAAGCGGCGGCGTTGGCAAGGTGGTGGCAGCGACAATGGCTGGCGCCGATGGCGCGAAGGCGCGCAGAACGGCCAACCGAAGGACTGTTCGTGCGAGTTTTCACGAGCGTGAACGTATTCCGCGTTGTTTTGGCGTTTTGGTCGTTGGCCAGCGAGCGGCGATGCCGCAGTGGAAGTTCGGTAAACACGTTTTGTCCGCCATGTGTCCTATTCGGTCCTTCCACAAATGTGGTTTAACCCGCTGATTCCGTCGGTCTGTCTTGCGAGTTCTCTGCGTGGCGATGGCGGGGCTTCCGGTCAATCTCACGTTTGGATCCTTCATGTAGCGGTCTCGCCGAGTGTGCTCAAGGTAAGTATCTCACGGTCGTAACCTACGTTTCACACACCACGTGTTCCTGGTTATTTGTCACCCTTGCCATTGATTACAATTATCATCTCACTAAAGTTTACTTGGTTATTATCATATCACTTATACTCACCTGTTATTATCACTAAAGCTTACGGGTTATTGTCATATCACCAATGTTTGCAGTTATTATCATATTGTTAATGCATGCTTGGTTTAGATCGCTATTTTAGTGCTATATCATGATGTTCTAAGTTACGATTTATATATACTTTTAGGTTGTTGAGAATACTCCGTTAACGATGTTATGAAATTCATGCTTGTATTAATATTTAGAAATCATGCTTGAATCATTAAGGGGGAACGGATGATCATGTTGTAGACTTAGGTTTAAATCACTAATCGTATTTTAGTACCAATCTTTTATGTTTATTGTTTTGATACTATGATGTATTCTTGATATGACTTCTTATGTGAGTCATGGATAATTTATATATATTAATAATTGTTAAATTGACTAATAATCACTTATAACATAATAAAACTTAGTTGGTTGTCAACCCTTGTATAAACTATACTATAATATCTCTTTTAGAATAACTCTTATACCGTTATTGCCATGTTATCATTTCACACGCTTTCATATCGGAATTTATAACTTAGAACCGGTGGGGCAGAGATCTCTTTCATGGCGTGCTCGTTCCGGCTCGTAATCGCTCATCTTGTTGACGAATGGTGCACGAAATTGAGAAGCTTCTCGAAAGCTCCTGCCGCCTGACTTGCAACGTGTCGTTCAAATGTCGATACAATCTCCTCTCTTTCTTTACCTCAAAATGTTGATCTTTGAATGGTGCTCATATAGTCCGGACATATATGTATGGTTGGTGCATCTAGCTCTCAAGATAAAAAAAATCAAACCTTGAAATATTGGTCATGCAGTAGGATCGACCAGCCACCCATCGTAAAATTTTTACTTTTTAGCCCAAAATTTGAAAGTTTTTTATAAATAGACTCCTGGAAAAACGATTTCCAAAAATGGACCCCTACACGGCGCCAAAATGTATGGCCTTGAGTGGATACATACACGCGCCATGAGTTTTAGCGCCGTGCTATGCCATCGAGAAGGCATGTGTATTGTATTTAAAACATGTACCTTGACGTCGTGTGCTTTGGCGTCGTGCTATGTACCCACGGCGCCATGTGTTTTGGTGCCGTGTCGAGGGGTCCATTTTTAAAAATCTTTTTCTCAAGAATCTACTTATAAAAAACTTTTAAATTTTGGGCTAAAAAACACAAAAAATTTCCCACCCATCCTAGAACTAGGGACCAACGATTCGCTATGCTGCTCACAAGAGCATCAAGAACAAATCAAGCGCATGCATGAACGGCTCCAATACATGCGGCGGGGTTTCACCATGTCCTTGCGATGGATTCGAGTTATTGGACATCAATCCCAAATATCATTCGATATGCTCTATTCTGGTTTATAGGTCTTGGTCTATAAAACAATCACAATGCCATTTTGTCGAATTTCTTGAAATACCCTCATTCGTTAATTATCTATTAAGCGTGATTAGTATTAATCACGCGGGTTAATTAGTTAAGTGGTTAGCGGATTAAGTGCTAGTTTAAAGATTCGGTAGAATTCAAAATTTTGTTGTAACCATTGCACACAATAGCACAAGTAGTATAAACACTGAATAAATCCAATCTTTATTAAAACCTTGCATTTACATCAGAAGCAATTGTATTACAAGCAAGGATCATCTCATACATCCACACATACATTAGATTTGTTGCACACATGCTAGTACACAGCTATAAGGATACACAGTAGTACACATTTTGCATCTCATACATTAGAATTGCCGTCGAGCCACACCTCTTGCTTCATTTAATAGCAGTCTATAGTTTAGATACCAAAAAGACCGAACAAAAGAGCAGTCCAAAAGCGGTAGAAAAAGAAGAAGTTGTCGTCGAGCCCTCGAGGTTATCTCGGGCGGGGCATTCGTGTTCAGAGATAATACCGGCCGTCAGGGGCGATCGGCACCTCTCACAACCATAGGGTTCATCATCCGGTTTAAAACAAACCTGTTTTGCGTTGCAAATACTGTAGCGAAAGAAAACCAAGAACCACACTTGCCCACAAGCCACGGACCGGCATGGTCCCTGTGCAGCAAGTGTCAAGCCAGTAGAAAAACGGCGAGGTCCCCAGCGTAGCCGGTGCCCGGCCAACACGGCACCACAAGATATTTTGCCAAGCACACGATGGCGATTATCCCACCCATCGAGCAGCCCCAAAGATCTCCAGAGACCGGTCTCGGACCAACGGAAGGTAGAACCCACGACCAAGAGAGGGTCAAGGAGAAGAGCACAAACATTCCTTCCTCTCCATTCCCATCCTCAACCACAAACCCAAGCCACAGCTCAGCCCCCACCATCCAACCAAGGCCAACACAAGCAGCAACCGATCGGAGCCCGGCCAGGAGCAAGAAGCAAGAAGCAAGGGACCGCAAGCCGAACAAGGGAGACCCCCGAGACCATCGGCATCAGTAACGAGAACTCAACCATCAGCATCCACCCATCCGCACCACCAAGCTCACCGACAAAGGTAGCCCAGATAACCCTAGCATCAATAAGCATTTTGGTAGAATTTTACACAACACTTAGCAATCTTGCAAGCTCTTAGCATCATCATCACACATTAGCACCATCACATTAGAGCACAACCATCCTTCCTTTTTGGCATACACATAGGAGCAAGAAGGTGTAGAAGGTAGAAGGAGTACCATAGATGGAGGTGGCGCGCCGCACATCAACTAGACCCGCGCCGGGCACCACTCGCACCCAGGCATGCGGGCGCGCGGGCTCCAGTCAGCCTAGCCTCGCCTCACGCCTCCTACCGTTCTCCACCTGCTCAAAATTAAATCAATCAAGCAATAGTATATAGTAGCGGAAGAGAGCAAAGAGGAGTAGCAAGCGGGTTAAGGCGGGCTAGATGCAGGGCATGAGGCCCACGGATCCGTGGCCAGTGGCGCACAAGTCACCGGACTCAGGGGAGAGGCGGCACGACCACTAGACGGTGGTGCGGCACGAGTAGGCGAATCGGGCCTAGGCCCCGGATCACGGAGGTCTGGCGGAGTCGGGGCAGCGGGCTTAACAGGAGGCGCGGCAAGAAGGGAGAGCGGCTGGTGGTAGAAGAGGAGGAGGAAAGGGGTGGCGCGCACGAGAGGGGAGAAGAGAGTAGGCGGCTCGCGAGAGAGAGAAGAGGGAGTGAGCGGCGCGAGGAAGAAGAAGTGGGCGGCGGAGAAAGAGAGGAAGATAGTGAGGTGAGGGGGGGCGGCGGCGTTGAAAGAAGTGAGACGAGGAGGCACTGGCGGATGAAAAGGGGAGGAAGAAGAGAAAATGGGCCGAGGGAGGATTTGGGCTGAAGGCTAGCCGGAATAGGAGAAGCAATTATGTTCGCAAAACCCACATTTAAATCATTTCTCAGCATAATAGAAATAGATATGGATTTTATTAGCGCGTCCCATGACTTAGCGTAAAGTGTTATTGCATGAGTATATTAGTATTATTAGTCGCCAGCCTAAATTATGTTGCTCGTTAAATTTAATTATTGGGAGTAGTAAGTCGTAAGCTAGCACTTTTAGTCCGGTCGTTAGTAGGTTAATTTAAGGGAGTATCGCCAACACTTGGAAAAATCCGATAGCCACCAACCCCAAAACCTAGAAGCCTCACGGCATACTATCGCATCTACGAGTTTAGTTTATTCTTTGTCGAAGTCGTACATTATTTTAGTAGCCTCATATTCCTGCGGAGACAATCCGAACTCACGGAGGGAAGAATACGGGTAGTGCGGAGGCTCGAGGATCTTTTGTTAAACTTCGAGCAAGCATCCCTTGATCAATTCCTCGAGTATTTTCGATATCGGTATTTTGATATTATTTAATATCACCGCATTCCAATAAAAGTTTTTAAATCAAGGTTA
>CM070706.1:31628080-31809171 GCA_036346265.1 Melocanna baccifera | reverse complement strand
CTTATACAACAGAAGAGGTTTGTTGAAGATATTGGAGGAATATACATAAAATGAGATTTGCAATTGTTTATATGAAGAGAAACATGCATGAGCATTTAAATGTTGGTATTAAAATAGAATTACATAAACTTACAGTATCCCCGACCATCCTTTACGGCAAAAGATTCAGATATTCCTTCCTGGATTTTTTCTGACATACTATCATCAGCAGCCATGACTCCCAACCTGAACTTTTTGCTTGGAACAAAACTTGAATTGTCTTGGAATTTGGCACCATAGAGGTTAGCCACACCATTTTCCAGCCTTAGATATAATTCGTTGGAAAACAAAGGTGGTTTTCCAGTCCGCCAGGTACTATTTTACCACGGAAGTATTTTCTACTCCATTCCTCTTTATGATCATTGTTAAACTCACCTTCAAGGACAACAATCTTCACTAGAATTGAGGATAAGGGTCCATGTGTGACGATCCTGTTGTCATGATCATATATGGCTACCTTTACAGGATTACCATCATCTGCTGTTATGTCATGTCTTGAGTACTTGTCATTGCAGCAGCTGTTCTCAAATTTCATTCGATATGTTCTAATTTCGCTTTGATCAGATGATGTCCTGAAAAAAATATATTAATCAATCTTCCTTTCAAAAAATTATGTTAATCAATCAATTACAGCGCCTTTTCAATTAGAATTGCCCACAGAAAAACTCTGCCAGCCTATGCATAATGCTGTAATGACACAAAAGATTTGATACTAGTATTTTCTACAACAAAGATTTCCTACCTGAGATTATTATGTTGCTGAACATGGTCTGCAGGTCTCCGTATCTTGTGTCACAGAAACAAACTTACAATCATTAGTCAGAAAGCGCTACAAACAAATTCAGCCCAGTGATGATGCTAAGCTGTTCAAAATATTAAAGCAATATTTTTTTTGACACATTGAAGTGTTTCATTGTTTTTCTTAGTTTGACTTGATTCTAGTCTTTCCAGTAAACGCCTTCTAAGAATCTAAACATGTGCTTTATTCCATTAAAATTCCCATTCTATTAGTATATTTTTTTTTTCTCGAACGCGCAGGAGAATTACATATCATTATATTAAGAAGAATAGATGAGTCTAAGAAGACTCGTACAATCCTCACCAAAAAGACGAGGCTAAAAACACAGGGTCGAGGACAACACTACACCGGCGTCCACCGACCCAACCCCCACACACCCCTATGGCCAAATGGTACAAAGGCCTTTGGCCCCCGCCAAACACCACAATTTGGCCAAAATTCTATTAGTATATATTGTCATATATAATATAAATCTTGCCAAAAGAATACAATACATTAATACATGTGGTGAAAACTATCAACACATTAGTCGATTTAGAACTGGGTTGTTCCTTGATTCATATCATTAGGCCTGACAATTTAGAATAGTACCATTTTCATCGTTAGTCTTCAGTTCAATAACCCAGTCATGGCTTTGCTAGCTCATAGACATTGGTGTTAGCATGGATTGCATTCTCACAAAGCACTGTGACAGTGTGCACTGAGCCACAGACTAACACCCAAACTGACCTAGACGGCGTCGTTGGCAAAACCATGTATGAACACAGCGTGTACAGGCAGGCAAGCGTGAAGGGGTTGTTACAATTTCGCGAGTAGTCCTTAGTATGAATTCCTAGAGGCAGCTTGAGGGCTGTGTAGTCAGGGAGCGCCCTTTGGTTCAATTCTCTTGTATTATAAGAACTTGTAAATCTGGCTTGTACTGATTCTTTTTCCTACTTAATACAAAGACATACAAAGATTTTGCGTGTTCCGTAAAAACTAAGAATAGAAGGGAGAAGACCTAGAAGATTTCAACCAAGAATAATCGTATTTATTGAAACTCAAAAGCCTTTATGTCAATCGCATCCTATGTGCACACGAACTTCCTACCATGAAGGCTGTAACATGAAAGTAAATGCTTACCGAAATTAAGGTGTTGAACTGTTCCCATATCAGCTGCGAATTCTGATAACACTCTTGCATCCTCCTATGTTGCTCAGTGATCAGTTCATTGAGCTGCAGTTGGGAATTTTGGTAAAATTCTTGCATCTCTCTCTGGAAGGTTTTGCGCTCCTCAATGAATCCCTTTGACATACATTGCATTTCCTTCTTGAGTATCTCAATCTGGCCCTCATAGAAATCTTTTGTCTCCCTGTCATCCACATAAAGAAGAACAAGAAAGTTCTCAAGTAGAAGAAGAAAATATGCAGCTTGCGCATGAATGTTTTTATCTTTTTATGCCATGCAAAATTAAACACACACACACACACAAGAGACATCAAGAAGAGCAATCGAATCGGATAGAAATTGTCAAAGAAACATGGCAACTAATCAGCATCAAAGAAAATATGCCCAGGTTGCAACCTGTGGACTTCCCCCGGTACTAAATCTGAATATTTTACATGCCCGATTAGAAAACATTTTCTCTGAACTCAGTTACAAAACCAAAACCCTCACTGTATCTGCTTTGTCACTCTTAATTGTTTTCCCCGTCCTATTTCCCCTCTTTCAATTTATTTCTTAGGTTTTGTGCAGTGTGGATCTTATTATATTCACACATCATATGAGCATGTAAAGCGAGGCAAATTACTCGTACTAGCTACTTGGAATGGGGAAATATTACGAGCAAGCTAAAGAAGCAGCTGGGGCGAGCAAGGGAGTGAACTCACTGGCAGCAGCAGGAGCAGGAGCAGCAGCGTCGGGGTCGCTTCGCCGGCGGTGATTCCCGCAGGTCCCCACCACCAGCACCGCGGTCCTCCTCCTCCTCCTCCCAGTTCCGATGAGGCCGAGAGAGCGGCATTGCCGGAGGTGGAGAGGGAGGTAGCAATCGCAGAGGAGACCGGAGGAGGGGTAGGAAGGAAGGACGCGTGTGCTTACAAGTGGACACTACGAACTTTGCTTATTGGCTGCTGCCATGTAACTCTTGAGCGTTTATAAAACCGCGCGGGTCGGAGTGGGGTGACGACGGGATAGGAATACTCGCGCGTTTTTCCTCGCGCACATATGAACGCGAAAACACTTTTTCGACACCTGTACGTGCTCTATTGGTCAGCCAGGTCAAGAGTCATCTCGTCTGTCCTGTAGTGTGTCGCGTCTCGATTACGGATTAACACCTTATCCAACATTTTTGCTTTCTTGTTCAGTTGCAGATGGCATTCCCGCGCTTTCTAGCATTTAATCGGTGTAATTAACACTTTTTTTCTTCGAACACGCAGAAAAACTACGCATCATTATATTAAGAAGAAAACAATAAAAAATTCAGGTTACTCGTACAACCCTAATGGGGGAGGAAAAAACAACAACAAAAGGCCATCAATACCATATCCCACGAAGCCCTTTGGCTCCCGCCATACACCACAAACTGGCATCATCTCTAATATTCCGCATGATAGCGTTATGATTAGGTGAAGCCCCCTCAAAAACACAAACATTTTTATACTTCCAAATCCACCATGACCAAAGAGTTGAACCCCTTGCGAATAACCTTAGGAACCCACTGAAAAGCTTGACGCCACCAATCTGTAAAGATGCAGTCATCTACACCCGGAGCTAAGTGTTGTAGCCCAATCGAAGATAACACTTAAAACCACACACTCCTTGCAAAACACACAAATAGTGAGCAAGTGTTGCACATTCTCCTCTTCCTGATCACATAGTGGGCAACGCTCTGGGTGATTTAATCCACGACAAGCCAAACAATCAGTTGTCCAGCAACGATTTAAAAAGGCCAACCAAACAAAGAATTTGCAGCGAGGTGGAGCCCAAGTTTTCCAAATTGCCTTTCACGGTTCAAACTCCACAGAACCCTCTAGAAAATGGCGGTAGGCTGATTTGGTTGAGAATTCGTCAGAGGGAGAAGGTATCCATATATGTTGATCCTCTACTCCGGAGTGAGTTCAAACCAGTTAAGATGTCCCAAAGATGGAGATATTCTGATAGAAACTCACTAGACCACCTACTTCTAATGTCACGAATCCAAGTACCATCTCGCGGCCTCTCATCTGCCCTTCGATTAGCAATTCTGTTTGGCACATGTTTACGAAGAGCAGGTGCAAGATCACGTAAGGATTGTCCATGCAACCATTTGTCACTCCAAAGCAAGTGTTCTGCTGCCGTCCCCCACAATAGATAAAATTAAAATAGAGAACATAGCAAAAGAATTTGGGTGCACTTAGATATCAAGGCCAGCCCAAGGCCAGTCAGGTTGAATCTTTTTAAGCCATAGCCACCTCATTCGCAATGCCCATCCAACTACCTCTAAATCAAGAATTTCGAGGCCTCCTAGATCAATCGGCCTCTTGACCCGACCCTAGGCAACAAGACAATGATCTCCATTTACATCATTGCGGCCTTTTCATAGAAAAGTTCTCTTTATTTTGTCAATAGCTTTAATTACCCACTTAGAAAGGTCTAGTGCTAGGAGTTGATAGATGGGTATAGCCGTAAGTACTGCACGGACTAGGGTGGCCCTCCCAGCCGAGTGCATCACTGCCGCTTTCTAGCTGTAGCTTGTCGCCAATCTTGTCAATTATTGCATAGAAATCAGCATTGGACAGTTTTTTGATAAACAAGGGAAGCCCAAGGTACTTGCAAGGGAACTCTTGTATCTTGCAAGGAAAGGAGGTTTGCACAATTGCAATATCTTGGTCCTGACATTGGATCGGGCTCACAGAACATTTAGTGATGTTAGTGACTAACCCTGATGCCTCACCAAAAACCCGAAGAATCTCCTTGATCAATGCCAAATCATCCAAACAAGGTCTTAGGAAGAGGATTACATCGTCAGCATAAAGAGAGACTCGTTGACTCGAATCTCGCGAGAGTAGGGGCTGTAAAAGGCCATTGTCACTTGCTTTATTGATCAAAGCATTTAGCACATCCATGACTATAATAAAAAGCATTGTAGATAAGGGTCTCCGTGCCATAGCCCCCGTTGATGTCAAATTCGATCTCCTGGCACACCATTTACCAAAACTCGAGTTGTAGAAGATCTCAATAGCTTAGACAGTAAATTGCACCAGACTGGACCAAAACCCAAATATCTCAAAACCTGCAGCAAGAAGGACCAAGACACCGAATCAAAAGCCTTTAAAATGTCCAACTTGAGTAGAATTCTTGGTTCCTTCCGTCTGTGCAGCAGCTTGACTGTTTGCTGCACCAAAAGAAAGTTGTCATAGATGCATCGTCCTTTAACAAAAGCACTTTGGTTGGGGGACACGGCACACTTTAGCTTGGGAGCCAACCTGTTGGCTAACAATTTAGTGACAAGTTTAGCAAAGCTATGCACTAGGCTTATAGGTCAGTAGTCCTTGATTTCCACAGCCTCCGGCGTCTTTGGCAGTAGAGTGATGTATGCTGAATTAAGAAGAAACAAACTGCTGACATCCCCCTGCGATAATCGGCTTAGGCAGCGGAAGGTCCACTTTAATTATACTCCACTAGAATCTATAAAAACATCCGGTATAACCATCCGGTCCTGGTGCCTTATCCGGTGGGAGAGACTTAATTGTTGCCTAAACCTCCTCCTTTGAAAAACCCAATTCAAGAGATGACAGATCAGCGAGCTCTTGAAAGAAGGATTCGTGTTTAGCGTACATTCTCTTTGGGCTGCGTGCAAGAAGGTTAGAATAGAAATCCCACACCGCTTCTGCTTCTCTTCTTGACTAATAACAATTCTATCACCCACTTTAATCTTGGCCATGAAGTTTTTCTCTTTCTATGCCGAGCCCGCTGATGGAAGAAAGCTATGTTTGCATCCCCTTCTTTTATCCAATTTAAGCTAGAACGTAATCGGACAATCGTGCGCTCAGCGATGCTAGCCCAAGAACATGCCGCTTCAATTGCCACGAGCCAATCCTCTTCATCGGGCGATGGCGAGAATCTTGTGCAATCTCTAGATAATGAATGATTTCCTTTTCATATTGCAATTGAATCTTGACGTTACCAATTCTCTTTTGGCTCCATGATTGCAGATCACGTGCAAGGCGCCTAACTTCATGGAGAAGAGCTGCAATGACGAGAAGCTACAATCGCTAAGCCAGAGCTCTCAACTTCTCGCAAGAAGCCATCCAGTTTGGGCCAAAAACTTTCGAAGTGAAAGTGGCGCCTCCCTTGAACATTAACCTTTAAACCAAGAATTAGTGGGCAATGATCTGAAATCATGGAGGCCGATCTATGAAGAATGCAATCGTGGAACAATCGCCCCAATCGTGGACATGAAGACCGATCAAGTCGAACCAAAGTAGGCACCTCCGCTCATTTGACTAGGTATATTTACGACCAAGCAACAAGATTTCATTCAGCTCCATATCATCCAAAAAGCGATGGAAACGACCCATCATTGCCCTATTAATATTAGTGTTGTTCTTGTCTTCAGTCATGTATATGAGATTGAAATCCCCTCCGATTGCCCACGACCCATGGCAATCTTGCTGAATATCTTGTAATTCTTGTAAGAAATGGACTTTCCGGTCATCAGAAGGAGGACCATAAACCCCTGTAAACCACCATGGAGACCCTTCTTGAGATTCGAACTGAACCGAGATTGAATAAGTATCAACCCGAGATGAGAGTGCATGCCAAGCATTGCTCTTCCAAGCCAACATCACCTCTCCCCTTGATCTATCTGCCGGGAGTACCACAAATTGATCAAAATCACTGGCAAGCATAGAAGCAACCATACGACTTGAGATAGTTCTTTCTTTGTTTCCTGTAAGCAAACCATATCCGGCGTAATGGAACTAACCAAATTTCTGACACCATCACGCCTTGCCTTTTGGTTGAGGCCTCTCACAGGTGTAATTAACATTAACAATAATAACTAAACTACCGAATTAATATTAGGAATCAAAGCGCTCAAATTTAGAATATTTTATTGGGATTTCAATTGAATTGCATTCAACCAAATAAGCAAATACAAGTCGTATCTTCTATTACAAACCAAGTATATACAATCCATTTAATTGTTACATTAGGAATAACCGAGAGATAAATGTACATAAGGAGCATTTTCAAACATGTATGAAATTATTCTGAATAATAGAGAATAAAAGTTACATTGATATCATTTCATACAGTTTACAATTAATCAATAGCTAAAAGAAAAAAATAAAGTTAAGTGCATAGCATCTCATATATTAGTATCGATCTCTGAACCACCACCGCACTGCTATTTAAATTATGAATATAATGGCATAAAAACGCCAAAAAAGACCAAACAAAATGAACCAACGAAAAGAAGTAAAATGAAAAAAGAGAAGGAAATTACCATCAAAGTCCTAGAAGTTAATTTCAAGTAGAGCATTCCATTCACGGAGATATCTGACTATCCAGCCAATCGGCACTTCTCACAACCGTAGAGTCATCACTCGTTAGTAGAAAAAAACCTAAGAACTATTTTTATTCTTCAAAGATCATTGCACAAGCCCTCCCACCAAAAATATCTTAAATTCACCCCTGAACATTGTGGCAATAGAGAGCACAAGGACTACACAACCAAGAGATAAGGACCAAAACTCTCGGTCATAGGAGAGAGAAATCATTTAGCATAGCAGCCAGCAACCAAAGGCTAGAGAGCAGCCATAGCGGAGCAAGCAAACCCACACAAGCCACCAGTTCATCTCCCCCTATTTCCCCCATTTCCCATCCCAAATCTCACCCCAGCCACATTCTTGGCCAACACAAAGAAGACCAAGACTAGCCGACCAATAGCAAGGAACCAGGAGGCCAGGGACCAAACTGAAGAGGAGGAGGCCACCACGAGGCTTCCCCACCTGCAGGTTGACAAAGAGGAAAGCGACACCATGACCATTCCTTGAACATTCCCATTTCAACCCGACCACCAACTAACCAAGGTAGACCATGCCCCATTCCCCCATGATTTTATTATCTATCACCACACATGTAACATAGTAAAGCACTAGAGCACCACCACTTGGTAATCAACAAGAATGACATAGAAAAATCATCGAGACCATAAACCAAGCTAAACAACCATAGCACCACAGCGCCCATGGCACCACCATATCACCGATGCACCACCATTCCAAATGAGATATAGCATAGGCAAGAAAGGATAGAGGAGAAGAAGGAGATACGGTGGGGCAAGATGTCGAGAGTCAAGCCACTACTCAAGACTCCAACAGTCCATCCATACTCCCTGTATGGATGGACCTCAGTTCCGTCGTAGCCACCACAATGCACTATCTTCCATAAGATCAAATAAAATGACAACCAAATCATGAGACACACTTAAGTAAATCAAGAAATGAAGGGGTAGAGTAAGGCAATGAGGGTAGAGAGAGAGGTGAAAGAGGAGCTACTAGAGGGTTGGCACCGACAGTGAGGAGTCGAGTGGTATTCGGCATAGGGTACCGAGGAGATGCTAGGGTTACAGATCGGGGCAATGCAGGGGACCCAAGGTAGGAGGCAAGGACGCGCGCTGGTGGCAGCAGAGCTACGGCACATGGAGCCTAGAGGAGGAGCCGAGGATCCAGTTGGGAGAAGAGAGAGAAAGACGAGAGGAGGAGGTGAGGAAAAGAGGAACCGAGGGGAGTCGATTTGGCTGAGTGAGAGGAAAAGAACAGAGAGAGGGGAGAAAAGAATAAAGGAAAGAAAAGGGAGGAATAAAGAAAAATAGAAAAGAAGGAAAAATAGGGAAGAAGGATAAGAACATAAAACGAAAAGAAAAGAAAAGAAAATGCATGCTAATGAGAATGAGAATGCAACCCAAAAGCATCTATTTTCTAAATAGCTTCAGAAGGAAAATGAGAATGAGATCAAGCATGAGAAATGAGATGTTTCAGGGAATTTAGATTGAGCATACAGTGCAATCTTTACTATATAAGCTTGATGAGTACTATGTACTCACTCTTACTATTATTTCCTTTTATTAGGGGTAGCCAGCTGAGATCCACACTTGTTGTGGATGAGGCCTACACGGAGGAGCCCTACCCCGAGTGGGAGGGAGATTGTACGGCTAAGCTGTATGAGGATAACACCTTATATGAGGACTAGGACGAGTAGATTTTTAGGAGTAGCACGGACTCGACGCCTAGGGCATCTGTATTATTAGTGTATTGTATTTATATTCTTCTCTCTTGTATAATTAGATTTCTAAACTAGACCATACTTCTAGTATTGTAATAACTTAGTTGAACATGTTGTATGAAACTTCAGCCCTATGTGGCTATTTGGATAAACATAATGCACTGTCTCTAATTATTATTCTGCTGCAATACTATGATGAGCTTATTATTCGTTAGAGTGATGTTCTATTGGCTAAATTGAGTAACGATCTGTTGACTAGTGTTTTTACCTTACGGTAAATATAGGGGTCACCACAGGTGTCCACGTTCTACGATGACAACCAAGGAAGGACACCCTCTCTCTCTCCAATGATAAGCCATGCCATCCATCCTTATCTTGTTCTAGTGATTTTTGATCCGGATAGTCTTTTAACTTTACGTTAGGCCCTGTTTGATCTGGAATCCGCTTTTGATTTCTTGCATGCACAGTGCAGTAGCTAGATTAACACTTGTGGTAAGATGTGACCTTTATATAGATATACACACTTCTATTGTTTTATTTGATTATATGGGTTCTTTTTGGATGCAGCTGATGAACTTTGACTTTAGTGTGAGCACTTGTTCGAACGAAATGAATGCTAATAAGCTATTTTGAAAAGGTTATCTGCTTCAAAATGGGGACGGAGAAGCCGTCCTATTTATTTGTTTAGAAGAAGGCATAAGCCATAAGTTAAAAAGAATTAAACCCAATATTCTAAAAAGCAGCACAAACCATCCTGTTTGTTTATTTGAGGAAAACCATAAACCATAAACAGTACAACTATGCCAATCATAGTTAAATGAAAGTTTTTCTTCTTTAGCTCTTGTATTGCATATCACTGAATAAACATTCAACAGAATACTTTCAGATACATCTACTCTTAATCTAGATAAATTTGATATTTTGTCGTGCTCCTAATCTGAAGCATATATGCGCTGAGTCAAGTTCAATTGTCCTTTAGCTAAGATGGATTTGTTATTTATAATTTCACTAGCATTGCTGATCGTCTCATCAGTATATACGAAATTACAAATAATCTCATACATTTATGATGTTTTTTTTTTTGCAATTCACTGGTGCTAGAATGGTTTATATTATACTTCCGAAGTATTGTTGGTTAGAACTTAGCTTGTCGAGTGACCATCTTTCAGTCTTGGGTGAATGTATAGTGGTGTAACGTGATTTTCCTTTGGCTTGTTATTTCTACCAAAAAATTTATACTGATGGTCAAATAAAATTTGTCAAGTAACTTTATTTATATCAAATAAAATTATACGTAAGTATCTCTCTATAAATTATATTATTTATTACCTAAAATCAAAAACCGTCAAAGGAGAAAGAAGGAACGACGCGTGCGATTACAAGCGGACACTTCGATCTTTGCTTACTGGCTGCTGCTAGCAAAACTCGAGCATTTATAATATTATAATAGCCGCGGATCGGAGTGGGAGTGGGAGTGGGAGTGGCGACGGGACAGGAATACTCGCGCGTTTTTCCTCGCGCACAAATCGACGCGAAAGCACTTCTTTGTTGGACACCTGTACGTGTCCCATTGATCAGCCAGGTCAAGAGTCGTCTCGTTTGTCCCGTGCTGTGTCGGGTCTCAAAAGATTACGGATTTAGGAGCACCTTCAAGTGATCTGGAACTAGCTGTACAAGTGATCTGGAACTAGCTGTACTAAAGTCTAAATCACCTTATCCAACATCCTTGCTTTCTTGCTCACTTGCGGATGGTATCCACGTTCTACACGATGCCAACAAAGGGAAGGACACCCTATCTCTACAATGATACCCAGATTGTAAATTGTTGGATTATGACTCAAATAGTTTATCTCCTACATGGAATCTATCTTTAATAGAGTTGTATTCAAATCCATCTCTAAGGCTATTATAAATCGCCCACCCTTGTACTTGTAACTCATGCCATTGGAATAAAGATTTGTCTCCGTGGTTTTTACTCTCGCATTGGAGAGGTTTTCCACGAAATCTTGTGTCTATTCCTAACAAGTGGTATCGAGCATTATCGATCTACTATTTTCGCGAACCTTGTTCATCGCCCCGACGCCTCGCGATCGCCTCTCGCCGCCTTTCCGCGTAACGGCCGCCGTCGCCCGACGCCTCGCCGCCGCTTTGCATTGCCGCGCCGCCCGGCCGCAAGCGCCGCGCCTCTCGCCGGCGCGCTCTTCCGGCCGCTAACGCCCGTAGCGCACCTCCGGCGCGCGCGCCATCGCCGCCAAGACCGCCACGCGCATCTCCGGCCGCCAGCGCCGCCGTCGCCGGCGCCTCCTCGGCCGCACCGCGCCACCACCGACCGGCCACACGATCTACACCAGAAATCCGGCCACATTAGATCCAGTCGAGCTGACATCATCGCTGACATCAGCAGCTTGAAATTGCTACGCGTACCCAGCCGTGCACACAGGGAGTTCTTTGCTACGGTCACCCAATAACCGTACCAGGATTTTTTCTCCAGAAGTTTTTTTTCAACAGAACCTTTTATATTTTCTTGATTTACACCATGTCATCTACTAAATTTGACATTGAGAAGTTCGATGGCACGATCAGCTTTTGAGATGGCGTTCGGATGAAAGTTGTTCTCACACAGGTTGGCGTACGAAAAGCATTGCTTCCCAAACCGGTGGATATGGAAAAGGACAAATGGGAGGATTTGGATCAAAAAGCACTCTCTGCCATTCAGCTCAGCTTATCTACAGATGTTCTACGTGAAGTCATCAACGAAACAACAGTACCGCTTCATTATGGACAAAATTGGAGCGTTATACATGAAGAAAAGTCTCGCCAATAAATTGCGCCTCAAAGAACGTGCAGATACGATTCGCATGGCGGAAGGTACATCTATTCAGATCTCACCTCAATGAGTTCAATTCAATCATCATTGATCTTGAGAAATTAGATGTAAAAATTGATGATGAGGATAAGGCTATTCTTTTGGTTGTCTCTTTGCTCTACCTTTAAACACTTTAAGGAGATTATGCTCTATGGAAATAATGATACTCTTAGCTTTGAGAATGTTAAATCAAATTTGTTATCTAAGGAGAAATTTGATATTGATTCTCGCTACAAGTTAAAGTGAGGATTAATTACTAGAGGTAGATCATCACATAAAGGCAATTCTTCTAGATCAAAGTCCAGATCTAAATCGAGACACCGTAATTCTAAGCTTTTTTGTCGTTATTGCAAGCAAACAACTCATCATATTTCGGATTGCTATAAGTTGAAAAGAAAGGAAGAACTAGGCAATAAAACTCAATCTGTTAAATCTGCTGAGGCTAGTATTGTTCAAAGTGAATCTGATGGGGAGGCTCTAATTAGCACTTTGCTTTAGTCACTTCTACAAAAACAAGGAATCAAACCTGCTTGGGTTATTGATTCAGCTTGCACCTTTCATATCTGCCCATACAAAGAGTGGTTTTCTACTTATGATCCTGTTAGTAGTGGTGATGTTGTGATTGGTGATGAGTCTCCACTTGAAATTGCTGGAATTGGTTCTGTTCAAATTAAAACCTATGATGGCACTGTTACGACTCTTACAAATGTCCGTCATGTTCCCAGAATGAAAAGAAATCTTATTTCTCTTGGCACCATAGAATCCTTGGGATATAAATTTGTTGGAGAAAATGGTGTTCTTAAGATTTTGAAAGGCAACCTCGTTGTTTTGAAAGCCAATAGAACAAATAATCTTTATTACTTGCAAGGATCCACAGTTACAGGTATTGCAGCTGTTTCTTCCATTGCATCGACTCCTCACATCACCAAACTTTGGCATATGCGTTTGGGTCACATGAGTGAGAAAGGTATGCATCTCCTATGCAAGAAAGGTTCTTTACATAATATTGGCAAACTTGATTTCTGTGAGCATTGTATTTTTGGCAAACAAAAAAGGGTCAGTTTTAGTACAGCAACTCATCAAACTAAAGGAATTCTTGATTATATACATTCTGATCTTTGGGGAAAGTCTAAGTTTCCTTCTCTCAGTGGATGTGAGTACATGATTACATTTATTGATGATTTTTCTCGCAAAGTTTGGGTTTATTTCTTGAAACACAAAAATGAAGCTTTTTCAGTTTTTCTGAAGTGGAAGGCTTTAGTTGAAAATCAAACTGGCAGAAAAATCAAGAAACTTAGAACTGATAATGGATTGGAATTTTGCAATGGTGAGTTTGATAAATATTGTGCTGATCATGGTATTGCAAGACATTTGACTATTCCAGGGACACCTCAGCAAAATGGTGTGGCAGAGCGGATGAATCGTACTCTTCTGGAAAAAGCCCGTTGCATGCTTTCAAATGCTGGTCTATGGCAGAAACGCAGTTTGTGGTGAGACTGTTTCTACAGCTTGTTACTTGATCAATCGCGCTCCAAATTCCGCCATTGATTTCAAGGTTCCAGAAGAGGTTTGGTCAGGTAACCCAGTTGATTATTCCAATTTGAGAATCTTTGGTTGTCCTGCTTATGCTCATGCTAGCACTGGAAAATTAGAGTCTAGAGCAGTTAAATGCATATTTCTTGGTTATGGTTCTGGTGTCAAAGGATATCGTTTATGGTGTTCTGAATCTCATAAATTGATCATTAGTCGTAATGTTACTTTTAATGAAGATGTTTTACTCTCATCGAGTAGTGATATGATGGATAGTTCTTCCACATCCGAACTGACATCTGAGAGGATATTTCAAGAAATGCAAAATTTGAGGTAGTTTTACCTGCTATTGATAATGATTCTTCAGTCTCTGTTACTCCTACTCTTCAGCATATTTCTGATTCAACATCTTCCAGTAATAATGATCATTGCATTGCTCGAGATCGAACGAGAAGGAATACTCAATTGCCTGTTAGATATCGTGACACTGATAATTTGGCCAATTATGCTCTTCTTACGCACAAGATACTCATGATATTATTGAACCTTCTTCTTATTCAAGCTATCTCATGTGATAATTCTAATAAGTGGTGATAGCTATGAATGAAGAGATTGAGAGCCTTCATAAAAATCGCACATGGGATTTGGTTGAGCTTAGAAGGTAAGAAACCCTTAAGGTGCAAATGGATTTATAAGAAAAAGGAAGGTATTTCGAGTTGAACTGCAAGATTGAAAGCCCGCCTAGTGGTAAAAGGCTTTGACCAAAGGGAAGGTATTGACTTCAATGAAGTTTTTTCTCTGTTGTTCGCCACTCTTCCATTCGGGTTATGCTTGCTTTTGTTGCTTTATTTGATTTGGAGTTAGAGCAACTTGATGTTAAAGCTGCTTTTCTACATGGAGATTTAGATGAGGAGATTTTTATGACACAACTGAAGGTTTTGTTGCTCTGGAACAGAGCATTTAGTTTGTCATTTGAAGAAATCTCTTTATGGTCTTAAGCAAGCTCCAAGGCGTGGTATAAGAGGTTTGATTCTTTTATGATTGCACAAAATTATTCACGCAGCAATTATGATAATTGTGTTTACTTCAAACAATTTCCCAATGGGTCTTTTGTTTATTTGCTGCTATATGTTGATGACATGCTCATTGCCTCTCATGATAAATCATTAATTGATCAGTTGAAAGCTCAGCTTAGCCATGAATTTGAGATGAAAGATCTTGGTCCAGCAAAGAAAATTCTTGGGATGGAAATTCAGCGTGATCGCAAGGCTGGCAAATTATTTCTATCTCAGAAAAGTTATATTGAGAAGATTATTGAAAGATATAATCTTAGTGATTGCAAACCTGTTTCAACACCTTTGCTTCACACTTTAAATTATCTTCAAGTCAATGTCCCGTTAATGAAGATGATAAAGACTATATGTCACGTGTTCCTTATGCAAATGTCGTTGGGAATCTCATGTATGCTATGATTTGCACAAGACCAGATTTAGCTCATGCAGTCAGTGTGATTAGCAGATTTATGCATAATCCTGGCAAAGAACATTGGAATGCAGTTAAGTGGATTCTTCGTTATTTGAAAGGTACATCCAATTTTGGCTTGATGTTTGATAAGAATAAGGTGAAGACAAATAATATTTTTGGGTTTGTTGATTACGATTATCTTTGAGATCTTGATAGACGAAGGTCTATTTCGGTATATTTTCTCTCTTTGTGGTTCAATTGTCGGTTGAAAGCTTCGCTTGCACCGTTCTTGCTCTTTCTACTCTGAGCGAATATATTTCAGCCATCAAGGTGTTAAGGAAGCTATTTGGTTGCAGTTCGATTTCGAACTTGGTGTTCCACAAGACATTAATATCATTTATTGTGATAGCGAGTGCTATTTGTTTGACTAAGAATGATATGTTCCATGCCAAGACCAAACATATTGATGTCAAGCACCACTTCATTCGTGACATTGTTACTCAAGGGCAAATTATCGTGAAAAAGATACATACGGATGACAATCCCGCAGATATGCTTACCAAGTCACTCTCAATACTAAGTTCAAGCATTGCTTGGGCTTAGTCGGTATTCATGGTGCTTAATACCCTTGAAGTTTTGGAGACAACTCTTTACTATTTTTTATCGAGTTTTTGAGTCAAGGGAGGTTTGTTGGATTATGACTCAAATAGTTTATCTCCTACATGGAATCTATCTTTAATAGAGTTGTATTCAAATCCATCTCTCTGGCTATTATAAATACGCCCACCCTTGTACTTGTAACTCATGCCATTGGAATAAAGATTTGTCTCCGTGGTTTTTACTCTCCGCATTGGAGAGGTTTTTCCACGTAAATCTTGTGTCTATTCCTAACATAAATATTTCCCAATGCAAGGCTTTTTATGAGAGCTTTCCCAATGCAAACTTGGAAACCCAGATTGAAGCCATCAGGTATCCACGCCGAAAATCAATGTAGTCTTTTTAACTTTACATTAGGCCCTGTTTGATCTGGAGCCCGCTTTTGATTTCTTGCATGCACAGTGCAGTAGCTAGCTTTAGGCCCCGTTTAGTCGGGCTTCCAATCGTCGCGATCGGCTGGAAAAACATTTGTTCGGCGTTAGGTGAGCACTGTGCATTATTTTGCCATTTTCTGTTTTTTTCGATTTTTTGAGTTTTGTTTTTTTTCCCGTATTCCTTTGCATTGTCCGCTCTAGATTAGTGTGCCGCTTTTATTTTTACATTTTTTTAAATTTAATTATGCCCAATAAACCAACTCAGTTACAGTAAAAAAATCAGCTAGCTATAGTGAAATTTCAGCAAAAAACCAAAATCCATCACTATTCCGAACGCCCCCTTATACTTGTGGTAAGATGTGACCTTTATATAGATATACACTCTTCTGTTGTTTTATTTTTTTTATAATCAGGGTTGTTCCTTTTAGCTGCTGCTGATGGCTTTTAACTCTAGTGTAAGTATTTGTACGAACCAACCGAATACCAATAAATCAATCTGAAAAGACTGTCCTGATAAGCCGTTTCAAAATGGTGACAAAAAAAATGTCTTTTTTGTTTGTTTGGAGAAAATCATAAACTATAAATTGAAAAGAATTAAACCTCAATGTTCTAGAAAGCAAGTTGTCGCATAATATCATGACGCTATTGGATATGTGGACAAAAGCACCGATCCAAAGTGTCGAATCGAACATTTCACGACTCTTTTGTGTTTGACTCGACCACTTGTTTTGGATTGAATGTTAATGAAATTGTTGTTCCAAGTGATTATCCGTAAACAAGGATGGACTTAGTTTTGTGTATTGAAACATGGGGCACGTTTTTATATGAAACGTTTCTAGTTGTGTATTTTGTTGCTCTAAGCAAATATGTTTTGATAGGAGGTAGTCGGGGAGACCGGAGGAGGCGAAGGAGGAAGGACGCTTGCTTACTGGCTACTGCTAGCTAACTCGAGTGTTTATAATGACGCGTGGATCGGAGTGGGAGTGGCGACGGGATAGTGTTACATCTGGACCTATTCTAGGTCCCACGTATCTGGACTTACTCTAGTTTCCACTGGATTCACTCCCTGGTCCTCAGGTCTTAAATGGGCTGCACTCCCTACGCACTAAACCTATGGGCTGCCGTAAGCAAGCCCCCAAACAATAACTTTATAAGTGGTATTAGGCCTCCTCTCGCCAAAAGATTAGCCTGATGAGTGGAGACTCCATCACCCTTATAAGTTATGTTTTTTCTTCTCCCACAATCCATGTGAGACTATTTTTTTCTAACAATCTCCCCCTCACATATGGATTGTGCATACCGCACTCTTGAGAGATGTTAGGTGCCTAGGCTCTGATACCAATTGTTACATCTGGACCCACTCTAGATCCCACATATCTGGACCCATCCTAAGTCCCACCAGGTTCACTCCCCGGTCCTCAGGTCTTAAATGGATTGCGCTCTCTGCACACTAATCCCACGGGCTGCCCGCAAGCAAGCCCCCCAAGCAACAACTTTATAAGTAGTATTGAGCCTCCTCTCCCCCAAAAGACTAGCCTGATGGGTGGAGACTCCTTCACACTTATAAGTTGTGCTTTTTCCTCTCTCACAATCCATGTGGAACTATTTTTCTAACATATAGGAATACTCACGTGTTTTTCCTTACGAGAGGTCTGGTCTGGTCAGCGTCGGTGCTAGACTTGAAGAAGAGGGGGAGGAGAGAGAGAGAGGAGAGAGATGGATGAGAAGGGAAGAAAGAAGAAAGGAGATGAGGGGATAATACGTGGATCTTTTCTTCTGAGTGGCTGTCATATAATCAAAAACAAACTTATTGTCAAAAATCATTAATATGTAGGCACCACGTCATTTAAAACCGGAATGGTTTAGGTTGAGAAAGTGATTTGCTCTTATTTTGATAGTTGAGGGGTGTAGAGTAAATGGTTTTGTAATTAAAAGTGTTATTCGGACTTTAGTTATAAGTTAAGAAAGGTAAAGTGGACTTTTTTCTTTATAATTTCACAACATTGCTAATCGTCTCATCAATATGTACGAAATTACAAAATAATCTCATACAATTTAATATGGTGTTTTTCCACTACCAACTTGTATGTAGGTTTAGAAAAGTCGAGGATGATTTTTCTCGATGTGAGGGGGAATGATTTGGATATTATATGTGCTGATTTGATACACATATATACATATATATATATGAATAATTTTTCAGAGGTGGTATGTTGATTTTTTTTACATACTCCTTTTTATATGTGTATATGAAGGTATTTACAAAACACGCTAAAAACTATGGACTCCCTTACAATTTTTTTATGTGGTTCACATTGGAGTATCTTATAATTAGTATACGAGTATATCCAAAGTGATAAAGAAATATTTCAAGTTCGTTTAGGTGCTATATTAGAGGTGGGTGTAATTACACCTAGGTGTAAAATGTATTTGTCATATATATAGATATACACACTTCTATTGTTTTATTTGATTATATGGGTTCTTTTTGGATGCAGCTGATGAACTTTGACTTTAGCGTGAGCACTTGTTCGAACGAAATGAATGCTAATATGCTATTTTGAAAAGGTTATCTACTTCAAAATGGGGACGGAGAAGCCGTCCTATTTATTTGTTTAGAAGAAGGCATAAACCATAAGTTAAAAAGAATTAAACCCAATATTCTAAAAAGCAGCACAAACCATCCTGTTTGTTTATTTGAGGAAAACCATAAACCATAAACAGTACAACTATGCCAATCATAGTTAAATGAAAGTTTTTCTTCTTTAGCTCTTGTATTGCATATCACTGAATAAACATTCAACAGAATACTTTCAGATACATCTACTCTTAATCTAGATAAATTTGATATTTTGTCGTGCTCCTAATCTGAAGCATATATGCGCTGAGTCAAGTTCAATTGTCCTTTAGCTAAGATGGATTTGTTATTTATAATTTCACTAGCATTGCTGATCGTCTCATCAGTATATACGAAATTACAAATAATCTCATACATTTATGATGTTTTTTTTTTGCAATTCACTGGTGCTAGAATGGTTTCTATTATACTTCCGAAGTATTGTTGGTTAGAACTTAAGGGGGTGATCGGAATAGGATGGCTTTTGGTTTTTAGCTGAAAAAACACTGTAGTTGGCTGAAAAAACACTGTAGCTGAGTTAGTGGATAGTGTAGTGAATAGTAAAAAAAGCTGAAGGTAGAAGTTGAAGCCGAACGATCACCCCCTAAGCTTGTCGAGTGACCATTTTTCAGTCTTGGGTGAATGTATAGTGGTGTAACGTGATTTTCCTTTGACTTGTTATTTCTACCAAAAAATTTATACTGATGGTCAAATAAAATTTGTCGAGTAACTTTATTTATATCAAGTAAAATTATACGTAAGTATCTCTCTATAAATTATATTATTTATTACCTAAAATCAAAAACCGTCAAAGGAGAAGGAAGGAACGACGCGTGCGATTACAAGCGGACACTTCGATCTTTGCTTACTGGCTGCTGCTAGCAAAACTCGAGCATTTATAATATTATAATAGCCGCGGATCGGAGTGGGAGTGGGAGTGGCGACGGGACAGGAAAACTCGCGCGTTTTTCCTCGCGCACAAATCAACGCGAAAGCACTTCTTTGTTGGACACCTGTACGTGTCCCATTGATCGGCCAGGTCAAGAGTCGTCTCGTTTGTCCCGTGCTGTGTCGGGTCTCAAAAGATTACGGATTTAGGAGCACCTTCAAGTGATCTGGAACTAGCTGTACAAGTGATCTGGAACTAGCTGTACTAAAGTCTAAATTACCTTATCCAACATCTTTGCTTTCTTGCTCACTTGCGGATGGTATCCACGTTCTACACGATGCCAACAAAGGGAAGGACACCCTATCTCTACAATGATACCCAGATTGTAAATATTTCCCAATGCAAGGCTTTTTATGAGAGCTTTCCCAATGCAAACTTGGAAACCCAGATTGAAGCCATCAGGTATCCACGCCGAAAATCAATGTAGTCTTTTTAACTTTACATTAGGCCCTGTTTGATCTGGAGCCCGCTTTTGATTTCTTGCATGCACAGTGCAGTAGCTAGCTTTAGGCCCCGTTTAGTCGGGCTTCCAATCGCCGCGATCGGCTGGAAAAACATTTGTTCGGCGTTAGGTGAGCACTGTGCATTATTTTGCTATTTTCTGTTTTTTTTTATTTTTTGAGTTTTGTTTTTTTTTCCTGTATTCCTTTGCATTGTCCGCTCTAGATTAGTGTGCCGCTTTTATTTTTACATTTTTTTAAATTTAATTATGCCCAATAAACCAACTCAGTTACAGTAAAAAAATCAGCTAGCTATAGTAAAATTTCAGCAAAAACCAAAATCCATCACTATTCCGAACGCCCCCTTATACTTGTGGTAAGATGTGACCTTTATATAGATATACACTCTTCTGTTGTTTTATTTTTTTTATAATCAGGGTTGTTCCTTTTAGCTGCTGCTGATGGCTTTTAACTCTAGTATGAGTATTTGTACGAACCAACCGAATACCAATAAATCAATCTGAAAAGACTGTCCTGATAAGCCGTTTCAAAATGGTGACAAAAAAATGTCTTTTTTGTTTGTTTGGAGAAAATCATAAACTATAAATTGGAAAGAATTAAACCTCAATGTTCTAGAAAGCAGTACAAGTTGTCGCATAATATCATGACGCTATTGGATATGTGGACAAAAGCACTGATCCAAAGTGTCTGAATCGAACATTTCACAGCTCTTTTGTGTTTGACCTGACCACTTGTTTTGGATTGAATGTTAATGAAATTGTTGTTCCAAGTGATTATCTGGTAAACAAGGATGGACTTAGTTTTGTGTACTGAAACATGGGGCACGTTTTTATATGAAACGTTTCTAGTTGTGTATTTTTGTTGCTCTAAGCAAATATGTTTTGATAGGGAGGTAGTCGGGGGAGACCGGAGGAGGCGAAGGAGGAAGGACGCTTGCTTACTGGCTACTGCTAGCTAACTCGAGTGTTTATAATGACGCGTGGATCGGAGTGGGAGTGGCGACGGGATAGTGTTACATCTGGATCTATTCTAGGTCCCACGTATCTGGACCTACTCTAGTTTCCACTGGATTCACTCCCTGGTCCTCAGGTCTTAAATGGGCTGCACTCCCTACGCACTAAACCTATGGGCTGCCGTAAGCAAGCCCCCAAACAATAACTTTATAAGTGGTATTGGACCTCCTCTCGCCAAAAGATTAGCCTGATGAGTGGAGACTCCATCACCCTTATAAGTTATGTTTTTTCTTCTCCCACAATCCATGTGAGACTATTTTTTTTCTAACAATCTCCCCCTCACATATGGATTGTGCATACCGCACTCTTGAGAGATGTTAGGTGCCTAGGCTCTGATACCAATTGTTACATCTGGACCCACTCTAGATCCCACATATCTGGACCCATCCTAGGTCCCACCAGGTTCACTCCCCGGTCCTCAGGTCTTAAATGGGTTGCGCTCTCTGCGCACTAATCCCACGGGCTGCCCGCAAGCAAGCCCCCCAAGCAACAACTTTATAAGTAGTATTGAGCCTCCTCTCCCCCCAAAAGACTAGCCTGATGAGTGGAGACTCCTTCACACTTATAAGTTGTGCTTTTTCCTCTCTCACAATCCATGTGGAACTATTTTTCTAACATATAGGAATACTCACGTGTTTTTCCTTACGAGAGGTCCAGTCCGGCCGTCGGTTGCTAGACTTGAAGAAGAGGGGGAGGAGAGAGAGAGAGGAGAGAGATGGATGAGAAGGGAAGAAAGGAGATGAGGGGATAATATGTGGATCTTTTCTTCTGAGTGGCTGTCATATAATCAAAAACAAACTTATTGTCAAAAATCATTAATATGTAGGCACCACGTCATTTAAAACCGGAATGGTTTAGGTTGAGAAAGTGATTTGCTCTTATTTTGATAGTTGAGGGGTGTAGAGTAAATGGTTTTGTAATTAAAAGTGTTATTCGGACTTTAGTTATAAGTTAAGAAAGGTAAAGTGGACTTTTTTCTTTATAATTTCACAACATTGCTAATCGTCTCATCAATATGTACGAAATTACAAAATAATCTCATACAATTTAATATGGTGTTTTTCCACTACCAACTTGTATGTAGGTTTAGAAAAGTCGAGGATGATTTTTCTCGATGTGAGGGGGAATGATTTGGATATTATATGTGCTGATTTGATACACATATATACATACATATATATATGAATAATTTTTCAGAGGTGGTATGTTGATTTTTTTTACATACTCCTTTTTATATGTGTATATGAAGGTATTTACAAAATACGCTAAAAACTATGGACTCCTTACAATTTTTTATGTGGTTCACATTGGAGTATCTTATAATTAGTATACTGAGTATATCCAAAGTGATAAAGAAATATTTCAAGTTCGTTTAGGTGCTATATTAGAGGTGGGTGTAATTACACCTAGGTGTAAAATGTATTTGTCATATATATATATATATATATATATATATATATATATATATATATATATATATATATATATATATATATATATATATATATATCCTACGGTTGATGTTGTGCTTATTGTATTGTGTAAAACAAAGAAAAAGCTAACATAATTGATTCATACATATATCATGCATATATATTGTTCTCTTTGTTTAATACAATTTCATATTATCAAAAGACGTGGATGGCTTTTTTTGAAGAAAGGGAGATGATGTGGGAATAAGTATGCTTTGCATTTTCAATTTTAAGATGCTTTACACTTTTATATTTTAAGGCATTGATTTCTTGGAAAGAGTTATTGAGCTGAATAAAAAAAATTATCAGGTGAATTCCTCCCTAATAAATTTATACATAATAATATTAAGAATTGGTTACTACCTAATGCATATATATTATGTCTACTTAGGTTTGAAACCATTATTGACTTGAAAGCCAAGAAAGAACAATATGAAATTGTTCATGAAAATCAAGAAAACTCAGAAACGAGCATATTATATTGGCACAAGGAGATTAGCAGTGGGACTCATCTGTAGCAGTGGCGGAAGAGAACAACCAATGGGGCCTACTAGCAAATAGTGACATCATCACATGTGTCAGCATCATGATGAGGTCATCACATATGTCAACATATTTAGCCATGAAGTATATGATGTCATCACATATGTCAACATCATGATGAGGTCATCACATGTGTTGGAATACTTTGCCATAAAATATATGATGTTATCGCTTGTATCATCATTGATGATGATGTTGTCCACGAACTTCAAGAAAACTCAAGAGCATATTACATTGATGCAAGGAGATGAGCAGTGGAATTCATCTATAGCAGCGGTGCAAGAGAACAACCAGTGGGGCCACTAGCAAATATATGATATCATCACACATATCGTCATCATGATGAGGTCATTTTACGTGTCAACATACTTAGCTATGAAATATATGATGTCATCTATATTCAACATCATGATGATGTCATCGCACATGTCGGCATACTTTGCCATAAGTATATGATGTCATTGCTTATGTTATCGCTGATGATGTCAGCGCTTAAGTCAATGTCTTTCTTATACAATAAGTCGTAAGAAGTAAAGTTGGATTTTACGATCACTTCTTGGATTAGAAGAGAGTTGTAAACATAAATTTTACATACTGTGTTGAGTTGTAAACTAGTAGTGAGCATTTGGCAACCAATAATGAGTTGCAAAGTGTGTATGTACAACTTATGATGAGTTGTTAATGAGCTTTTGTAGTCTATAAATAGGTAAGTGCTATGATATGAAGTAAGATTTGAAATTTTTAGAATTAAAAGTTCGTTTCTAGAGTTTATGTGAGATAAATTCTACCTCTATAGAATTAAAAATTATCTAAAAGTTTTTGTCTCTATTATTCTTGTAATTGTCTCAGTGATTGCAAGAATCCGTTTACTCTATATGAGCAGGTAGGCAAACATAATCGAAACGTATGGTTAGGCAAATTGAGCGTCGCAAGTTGCCATAGTAAAGATGGTCATTAACGATGCCATTCATCAGGTTATCCGGATTCAGTTCAATTCTATATGGTGAAGATCAGACAACCCCATCAGATAGTGTCAATGTTGTGATATCTGCACGTTTGCTAATGGATCGATAATAGCTGAATGTAGGGCCGTAGGGTGGCGTGCTTTTGATTTTTTGTGTAATAAGCCGGGCTTTTGCTTATCGTTTTGTCGTTGTGATGTAATGGGCCTTCAATGGTCTAAATAATTTGTAATAGAACGCAAATGGGCGTAATTTTGGACCTGGAGTACTCGTTGTTGGGCAACTATTCTCAGTTGATCTGTGAATGGGCTAGAAGGGTATTATTCATCCTATGGGCCTATACTGATCTGTGCGTGGCCCAAACATAAAAAATTTAAGTCGTAATAGCCCTGTAGGCCGTTGTCACGTTTAGCTAGGCCTGACACGGTTGAGCTGCAAACAGGGCGTTGCATTATAGGGAACTACGTCTACTGGTCCTTCAAACAAGAAGGAAAAAAAGACAGGGATTGCCTATCATCGAGTGACTGAAATTTTGCTAAACTTAACCACTTTTTTCAACACTTGGATAAAGATCTAACTACTCTCAGCACTCCCCCACACTTCGTATATAACCCATCTCCTTAGCTTAGGACAAAGAATTATTCTAACCTCAACAAAAATAAATTTAAGTTTGGCGAATCCCTACACAATACAAAGACAAAAAAAGTTTATAATCTAGAGAAAAATAAAAGTAAACATAGATTGAACCCTACAAATACAAATACAAACAAAACTAAAAATTACAGTAAAGCTATAAAAAAAATTACACATTATTTAATATTGCAACTTCAAGTAAGGCTGTAAAAAAACTCGAGACTCGTGAGCTACTCAAGCTCGACTCGTTCTAGTACCGACTTGAGCTCGAATAGTTTATGAGTCTCGATTCAAGTTTAAATAGTGATACATATTAACTTTTACCAAACTTACCTGAGCCGAACTCGAGTTCGAGTTTTTTTATTGTTGAAAATTAGTGCATATTTGAATTATTTTGACCGTTATCGAGTTTACTGGAACTCGAACTTTTTTATTGTTGAAAATTAGTGCATAATAAATTATTTTAATTACTATCGATGTTCAACAAGCTGAGCTTGAGGCTACTTGAGCTTCGACCAAACTGAGCTCGAGCTCAGATTCAAGCTCGGATTCTAACTTGAGCTCAGCTCAAGTTCGGTTCGAGCTTCTATCAAGCTTGAGTTTGAAAAGTCAGAGTCGTTGAGCTCGGCTTGTTTACATCCCTAACTTTAGGCTTAGTACTATGCAATTTTAGGTAACTGAAAAATAAGAAAATTTCAAGTAATTGAGAATTAGCAAAACTGTTTTTTATCTGAGAATTTTTTAGGTGCATGAATAGTAGCCAGGGAGCAGACATTCCTTTTCCTTTAATTCCGAGTGCCTCCGTGAGCTCTTTGGTGTTTCTTAGCACCTAACTATGGACGAATAAGCTTGTGCAACTCACGTGCTTGCCTGAAAGCATTCTCAAATCATTAGAGGTGAAAATCCAAATTTTCGGCAGTGGTCAGTCATAGAAGTTCTGTAAGGAATGTCTTCTAGAAGCTAAAAGAGACCCTGAAGTTCAAGGCAACTCAGAAACTGTGTCTCGCCGCACATTTTTTTCTGAGTTCTGCAACTTTAAGCATGGAATTGCAACGTCAACTATTTGTAGTAGCAATATATATATATATATATATTTAGGATCTGCATAGCCACAAACAGATGAAGATGGGATCGTCAGTTCATCACACCGAGGATCTATCAGCGAATATAGAACCAACTTCTTAGTGAGAACCACATGTATTTAGTCTTGAAAAATTCGCAAATATCTGTTGGCGTCGTGGGAGCGATGTCATATGGCTCTGCAAAGTTTCATGACCAAACACGATTGCATTTAGAAGAAATGACAAAGAGAAAAGGATGATATGAATAGTGAAGTCACTATTCGCACATAAACGCAATTGTGAAATTTTTTTTTTGTTGCTGTTAGGCCGACGATAGCAGGTGTTTGGGCTAAATCGAGGTATCCGAATGTAGATATTTATCTAATTTTTGCTTCTGTTGTGAGATACCATTGTTGTTGGATTTTGAGTAGTATTAACACGCCTTATTCCTCTAAAAAAATGCCTGTGCTCTTTGGTGTGGAACTCACAACAAAAATGTTGTATCCAAACACCCAAAAAAATTTAATACTATGGTATTATTGGCACTGAAACAATTCACAAAACCGGTGTCTTAATTACAAGCCCCATTTAAGTATAAATAGTGTATTAAAACATGCGGCATGCAAGCCTTGCAACCCCAAATTAAGCACAGCAAGGAGATTATATTAATCCAAACGTGAAACTGGAATCCAAGGGCCCTTGCGCACCGGGCCGGTCATCTCCCCATCTTATGCATTGCTTGATGCATGACTGCACGCAATGACGAGGATGATCTGGAGGTGGTACTCGATTCTGTACAGAACACTGCTGATCTCGTTGGAATAGCTCCCGCCGGAGCCGCCGCCCCAGCGGGGAACCAGCTGGCCGATCCTGGTATGCTGCTGGTGCTGGACGAAGTTGCGCCCTTCTTCGAGAGCTTCTCTGAGGCTTCTCACCGCATCGTTCGTCAACGTAGCAGGAACATGCAGCTGCTGCAGGAGGTCGATCGCCTGCTCCGCGGATCGCGTGAGCTGCTGGACCTCGTCCTTTTTCTGCCGCTTCACCGTCCTCGCCGCCTCCAAAATTTCATTCGCAACTCTGACAACATCACGCACCAAATGATCACCAGTTGCGCGTGCAGCGCTGGTGCCTACGTCCTCGCCTCCTGATGGATCTGATGTAGCTCTGCTACTCGCTGCAGCCCCCCTGCGTGCCGATCCAACGCGGAAAAAGAAACTTGTGATTGCCACTAATCGAAGTATTAATGTTTTCTAAAGAGTAGTGCTAGCTGCTATATATATACACACACACACAAAAAAGATCTAGTAATACACACATATATATAGAAGTAACTACATCAGAAGTAGAATGTATTTTTCACTGAAACAACTCAAAATTTCAAAATCAAATTTTGCTCTTGATGCATCTCTTTGCTTTTGTCGGTTTCTTTCTCGGCCCTTGGATGGCTTTGAGATTCGTGCTTGGCCCCTCCCTTGATATCCCCGTTTCTTCCTCGCGCTGGCGCCGTCGGCCGAAGTCGCCTTCCCCCTCTCTGTGCGCTGGCGCAGCGCCCGCACATCCCGCCCTGCCCACGCCGCGCCATGCCAATTTGCCCTCTCCGTCCCTTCGCGCGCGTCAGTAACCGCCGGTGGACCCCGCGCTCCAAGTCCACGCACCAATCGCCGCCCGCTCTTCCCTCGCGTCCAGCAGGCAGCACCTTCCTCCGCTCGGCGCTCCCTCCGGACCGGTCTGTCGCTGCTGCCCTTCCTGGGTCAGCCCTCCCCGCCAATCGCCTTCAAACATAGGCCGGCTACCATCGTGGCCGCCATATAGGGCTGGACAAAAAGCTTGAGGCTCGTGAGCTACTCGAGCTCGTAGTCGACTCGGCTCGGCTCGGCTCGAGCTCGAAACTTTCCAAGCAGGCCAAGCCCAAGATTTAGCTTCGGTTCATTTCGAGCCGAGCTCGAGCCGCTCATGAGCGGCTCGCGAGCTGGAACGAGCCGCATGTATATATGCATATTCGCTGAGCTCGTTCGGTCGTTCCGCCCGTAGGCCCGCTCGCTCCCCCTCTCTCCGCTATCTCGCTCGCTCCGCCCGCAGCCCGCTCCCCTCTCTCGCCTACTCCCGCGGCCCCGCCCGGCCTCGCTCCGCCGTCGCCGCCTCCTCCAGCCCCCTGCCCCGTGCCGCCGGCCTCTTCCCGCTCCCCGCCTCTCCCCTCCCGCTCCCCCGGTGCGCGCGCCTCCCTCCGTGCCCCTAGTGCGCCGCCGCCTCCTCCCCGCTCCCGCCTCCTCTCTCGCTCCCCTGCCCCGTGCCGGCCCTCTTCCCGCTCCCGCCTCTCCCCCTTCCCGCTCCCCCAGTGCGCCGCCTCCCTCGCTCTCCCGCCTCCCTCCCGTGCCCCCGGTGCGCCACCGCCTCCCTCCCGCGCCCCCCTGGCCCCTGGTGCGCCGCCGCCTTCTTCGTCTTCCTCTTTGCCGGATCCGGGCGGAGAAGGGCCGGTGGGGAGCCGGCGGCGGAGGATCTGTCGGATCTGGCGTCAAGGAGAGGCCTGACGAGGCTGGGCGCGGCGGGATCCGGCTGCGGCGGGCCGGGCGCCACGAGCGATGGTGGCCCCGAAGCGCCGGCGGCGAGCCTCTACTCGAGCTCGCGAGCCGGCTCGAAACCATCTGTCGAGCCGAGCCAAGCCCGCCTTCTAGCTCGGTTTCCAAACGAGCCGAGCCGAGCCATGGCTCGGCTCGGTGCGAGCTCGGCCGTGACGAGCTCGAGCCGGCTCGGCTCGGCTCGTTTCCACCCCTACCGCCATACCTCTAGCGGAGTAGCCCCGTACCTCTCCCATCGATCACCATTAATGGCCGCCTCCTCCTCTCTGCAGCTCCCCGCCTCTCCGAGCTTTAAGAGATCAATTGCAGCCGCAGATGAGTTCCTGTCACCCCACTCTCCCTCCCTGAGCAACCAATCGAGCTCCCATCGCCTCCAGCCTCGCCGCCGGCCACCCCTGGTCCCGGTAGTCCCCACCACCGATCTCCCTCCTCCTCCATTGAAAACGCAATTAAATTCCGCTAGAGCTCACCCCTCCGTCGCATTCAACATGCCCAGCTCAAATTGGCACTAGCAGTTGTCAGTTAGTCCCGCACCGAGCACCTCCCTCCGGCCACCACCTCCTCCCGTGGACAGACCAATTGGAGCCTTCCCGAGCTAAGCCGATGCCTCCCTTGTGTTCCCCTCCTCCACTAGATGGTGAAACCACACCCCTTCTCAGCTGAGCATTCTTGCTTATTTCTCGAACCATCTCCTCCCTCATCTTCTTTCCCTCGGTCGGCGACCTCCCCTTTTGAACCCTCTTGCCGTTTCAAGCTCGAAGATGGAAGCCCTCCCTCCCCTGAGTCGTCTGGTATCGGCCCCGGGCCCTGAGGACCATCGCCGAGGCAGGGCCACGAGCTGGTGCGGAGCTCTGTTCTTCTCCTTTGCTCCCGGCCGGAGGAAGAAGAAGACCCCCCGAGAGCATCGACGTGGCCTCATCCGCACCATCGGCACGTGATCTAGCGGCGCCCACTCAATCGGACCGTTCCCCGCGTACCGGTTCGAGATCGTGACGTCGTGGCTTCGTCCCAACCCTCCGTTCTCAATCCAATGGTGCCAGCTCGTGTGCTTTGTTTTTCCCGAATCGGTACGCAGGTGCGGTGTCATCCGGGCCGTCCTCGCCCGATCCAACGGTGGCGCGCCCGGGAGTTTCCCGCCTGGGCCATTGAACCGCGCGCGCGCCGTGCGTGGGCCGAGGCCACCGGCCCACCCTCCAGTTCAAACGCGTGAGCGCGCTCCCGCGTAATTTCCCGGGCCGGCCCACTACTGTGCTAGTGAACAGTAACCTTTGTTTATTCCCAGAGGCCGAATTATGTATTTTATATCTCTTTCGATTTGTTTCTTCGCTTCGGTTCCGATTCCGATGTCCATTAATCCTCATTCCACCTCCAAAAATTCAAGCCCAAGCTCTTTTACTGCCTTTGTATTTATTTAATTTATTTTCCTTTCCTTTGCTTTGTTTAAAAACCAAAAAGGCTTATCGTTATTTTATGTGCTTGTTTTTGCGGTAGCTTGCGACGAGTCTGAGACGACGGTGCGAGGTTCGGAGCAATCTACTACGCACTTCGAGATCATCGAAGTGATCAACGCGCAAGACAAGTTACAAATTTTGAACATATTGAACCTACCAACTCATGCCTATTTATTTATCTACGTTATTTGCATTATAGTTATTTGCTCAAATTACTTGATTATAAATAAATGTTTATAATGATATGCTACATTTAGTTATGCCCTGCCACCGATAAATGCCCCACTTTACTTAAGGCCACATTCACCTTGACAAACTTAGGATTAATAAAATTTAAGTATTCATAACCATTGCATATGTACTCACATAAAATAACGAGCTGCCATGGTCTTGGTGGTTCGCCAGTAAATTTGAAAAACTCAGAGCTAGGGTAGGGTGGTATGGGACACCGTACCCTAGAAGGTTGTACTAGTTTGTTCTAGGGTAAGGCGGAAGCCGTGGAGTGCCCAGCGGAGACGAGCCACAACCTTACCCTAGGGTGGAGAGTGCAGTGACGGGTATCGCTTTGGATTGGCCGATACCGGTCGTGGTTGGCGATCTCGGGAGAAATGTAAGGACTAGACCCTTATGTTGAGTATAGAGCACAGTGACCGCTCAACCACAAGTATTGAATTATCAATCCTGATCCATTAACGGTTCACTTTAATTGAACCCCTACAGAGTTGGGCTATGGTATGGGTGAGTTATCGCGTTATCGTAACTCACCATACACATAACGGTAGGTCCGTGTGTGTGGTATGGGGAGTTATCGCGTTACACGTAACTCACGTACACACGACGGTGATGATCATCACCACCTATCGAGTAGGGTCTATACGATAAAGTGAGCGGCGAAAGATCTGTTTTCTCAATTCGATCATGCACGCTAGCTCGCGTGTCTATTGCATGACATTGGTAATTGAGAAATCTTGTGGGTAAAGCGAGCAACTCTGCGAGTGAATTTTAAATTGTATTCGAATCGACGTGCTTTCGGTTAATGGAGTGTGTTTGATGGGTGATTCGATGGCGAGGCATAAGTAGTTTTCTGATATTTTGAACCTGTGTAAAGAGAAGAAATTTATGTTCAAACCTCATTTCTTTAATTATGGTATAATGGAGTTGTTGTTTCTAAATTGTTTACAAATAAAATTGCATCCACCCAAATTAATAAGGGGTGATCGGAATAGCGATGGCTTTTGGCTTTTCTTTGAAAAAACATCATGAGGTGAAAAAAACATCATGTGAGTTGGTTTATTGAGTATAAATAAATGTAGAAAAATGTAAAAACCGAAAATAAAAACGAAAAAAGTATAAGTAAATTAAAAAAACGAAAAAAAATAATTTTATCAGTAGCTACGATGCACCATGATGCAAAAATCGCTATCGCCAATGATGGAGAAGCCCATCGATCGGGCCTAAAACCAGTATACACCATTCATTTGAAATCGCATGCATATAGTATGTGAGGTTTACCATTGTAACTTGTTGAGTGCGGTGGTACTCAAACTTGCTTAAACATAAATTCGAGAGAATGTCGCCAAGGAGAAGGACAAGAGTACGAGGAGGTTTCGAAGGACTTGACAAGGCTTGGCGAGCGGTGGTCGTAGGTTTTAGCCGCACTCGGGCTTGATCATTGGAAAGTCTTTTGTATGGTAAATTATTTGGGCTCGCCGCCCGCTTCGTTAAAAACTCGACCGATGTGTCGTATATTGTAAATTAACTGGATCTTATTTGTGTAAGCTTGTTAGCTGTGATGTGCGTTTACAGACGCACGCGCAATCGCTATCGGTCTACGGGAAGTTGCGGGTCTCCGTACGTTCCTGGAAACGGGGGCGTTACATTCACAACACACACACACACAAGAGAGAGAGAGAGATTACCAGTTTAAGTCTCTGACCATCATTTCCAGCACCCTTTTCGCGTCCGGTGACATATCATCGCAATTTTTCAAGCCGCTGATAGATGACTTCAGGTCCTCCTTCACGCTCTGAAATGACAAATAATTCTTCTTTGTATTAATTTCTCCATCAGCTACGAATATATATAGGATGTAATTTTTTAAGGGAAATATATAAGATGTAATAACGAGCATGTGGTCAAACACTTCAAATTTGATCAATAACATGTGTAAAAAACAAGGGAAAGCATTACATGCATATTAGAAGTGGGAGCACATACTGCTAGGAGTATAAAATCATTTTCATATATATACGTGAGAGGAATCTCGAATTTTGCTCAAAAGTTTGTCCAGCATCTCAAACTATAAAACTAGAGATTTAAACCCCCGAAACTTTGCAATCCAGTTTAAATAACACCTTGATCCGATTTCGGATAGCAGTATTGCCCATATGGTACGATGAGTGGACGATTTTACCATGTAGAATAACACGCTGATTAAGTTTAGGTGAATGACAATGGAGCTCATATGGCCTTCTCTCTCAAGTCAAAACAGAGAGGGAGAGAACTACAGGGGGTAGTGGCCATAAAAACATGCCTAGGAAATCAGTAGGGAAGAAGCCCTTGTGGGTTCTATATGTCACTGACCCAACTTGGTCAATGATTGATCCATATATTACATATATGTACAATTGAATCTATGTTTTATAAAGTGTCGGTGCATTATGACCATGTATTGGTAATGTATGAATTTGTTGAGATATATGAGTCGAATGTTCAGTTGTCTTAGTTGATTGCGAGCAATTATTACATAAAGTGCATGAAAATAATATTTGTTTCTATTAGTTAATCTATCGATAGCAAGACTTTGTAGGCATTATGTTTGATTTGCCTCGGAATGTTTCTAAGGTAGCTCAGTTTGTCTTTGGAGGCTTCCAAGGCAACTTGTTTGGTTTGCCTCAGAAGTAGTGTGCTTTGCTTTAGAAAGCTTCGGAGGCAGCTTGTTTGCTTTGACTTGGAAGGCTTCTGAGGCAGCCAGTTTACCTCGGAATACTTTTTACGTCAAGGGTACACGAGGCCAGGGTTTTTTTTACCTGCCGGTATAGGCTAATTTTCGGTGGTTTTCATTTTTACCGGCCTAATCCCATTGGTTTGCAAACCGGGCTCAAAATATTTAGCCTAGTTTAAATGAATTCCTGGCCAACAACGGCCCATTTGGCCACTGCATTGGCTTGACCTAGTTGACGGTGCCTCGCAGTCGTGCTGGTCGATCGTTTTGTGGTAGCGGCGCTCCCATAGTCCCCTCTGCTTCACCCCCTCTGCCTCGGCCACTCCCCTCTGGTCCGCCCACCTGAGGTGCTCCCTCCCCTCTGGTCTGCCCAGATCCACAACGGCCGGCCGGCCGGCTGGTCTTTCGTTGATGGTTGGCGCTCCCATAGTCCCCTCTGCTTCACCCCCTCTGCCTCGGCCACTCCCCTCTGGTCCGCCCACCTGAGGTGCTCCCTCCCCTCTGGTCTGCCCAGATCCACAACGGCCGGCCGGCCGGCTGGTCTTTCGTTGATGGTTGGCGCATGGAGGAAGGCAATAGAAGAGTAGTGGCTGGCGGTGGCAACCAAGATGGCGGTGGTGCCGACGCTCCGAGCCGGCTGGCTAGTTCAGCATCGCCATCGGTAGGCATGGGAGGTATGGACTATTGGACTGTCCGAATTAGCAAGCTTCTGTTGTAGCCTGGTAGCATTTTTATTTTTGTGTTGTTGGATTGGTTGAAGGTGCTTAGAAGCTGATACATTGATTGGGCTACTTAAGTTGTTGTGATGTGGGACAAAATTACTTAGTTCATGATTTTGGAACCTTTGTTATCAGGTTTTCACCAACTAATTTGCCTGTTGAGCTGTTGATTGTCCACTATTGCCCTTGTAAATGATTACTGTTTTGTGGAAGGTCTCACCGCGTCACTGTATGAGCAATTCTTCTTCCTGCTGTATCTGTATAGGCAACTATGCATTTATTTCTGTTAGGAAACATTACAAATTAAGAAAGAATTCCATCCAAAGTGAATGACCCCAAAATAACTAATTATTTAGGCGATTTTTGGTCGAAATTTGTTTGAAATTTTTGATCCGAAAAACTCCAAAATTTTCGGATTATCGCGATCATCACAACTATCGGCCACCTCCGGTAAAAATTACAAACCGATATTGAGAACCCTGCCCAAGCTAAGCACCATCAGCCTCAGAAAAGGTCAACAAAGATGCTAGTTATGGTACATACCTGTGGTAAGCGCTGGCAAGCGCCATCTAGTAGTAGCTTCTCAAGCACGGTCACGAAGAATTGTTGTTTGTTGAGATTGAACATGAGGATCCGGTTGGCGAAGTGAAAGTTCTCCATGATATAGGTGATCCGTTTTTGCAGGGCAGTGAACTTGGCAGCCTTCTTGTAGGACTTGAAGAAGCTCCACGGTTTTTTCTTGCGCTGGCAGGATTCGACGAGCGTCAGTGCGTGATGGGTGGCATCTCTCAGCTGATTCAACATGATCTCCGTTGCTGAATCCAGCATCCATGGCGATTTCCGCAGCTCCTCTAGGAAACGGACGATCAAATCCACGCGCTCTTTAAGCAGACGGCACTTCGTCTTGTAGCTCTTAGCTGTTAGCACCAGCTGCACAATCCGAACCGAAATGGTGATGATCGTCCCCACGAGCTCGACTGGAGAGACCATCTCGATCGATCGCACAGCACCTGCATGCATGCATGGGTTTAATTGCAAAGATGGTTTAATTACAAATTTAAGGTCTATTCTTTTTAGCTATGACTGATAGCTTTTTGACTGTTTGCGATAGAGATTGTGAAAAGAGAGATACTCGCTTGCGATTTTTGATGGTACAAATATTAATTTTTTAACATGTATTACAATTAATTTGTAGACTCTATCTTAAAAAAATACTCCGTTTAAAAGTTAGTTACTGTAACAAAAGCTAAAAGCTGCTTTTAGAAACCGCAAAAGAACAGGGCCTTCGTCTACCCGCTCGGGCGGAGCCAGTATTCAGAAACGAGCGGGTCTAAATGAGCTAGATAATATAATTGTATTTAATAAGAGATGTCAAATAACACTAACGGTAATAAAAATTTTAAAACATACAGAATTATAATATAAATTTATCAAAACATAAGAAGACCTTGCTCCTGCCAGCACCCCTATCTCCGCCCCTGTTTACTCGTGCACACACACGATGATCCAACCGTACCCAGGAGCCACGACGTACTCCTCGCCTCCCGTGATATCGCCCAGTCACGTGTCGCAATCAGGCAGCTAACTCCCTTCGATCTCGTCGTATCCGGCGCACGTGGCACGCCCAACTCACCTACGAGGACGTACATCTCACGAGTTGTGTATATGGATGTTGCAGCTGGCCCTTAGTTATATGGTTATACATTTTGCTTATTTGATTGATCCTAGTTCATCTCCATTTAAATATATCAATGATTTTATAGATGAATTATCTCGTAGTCTCGTCAGGAATAGAAATTGACTAAGAATTATGGATCTTTATGAATTGTGATTGTACATACCTAGGCTTGATAATGGGTTAAAACCCAATCTAAAATCAATCCAACTCATATCAGACAAAGCCAACTTTCCAGCCTAACCTAATCCATAAAAGATTTTTCATAACCCACTAAACCCAAACCACCTTCAACTTAAACCCAACCTAACCCAAAACCCATAGGCTCAACCCACTTCCTAGCCCATTTACCAACCTGTCACTTATTCACGAGAAAATACCATAGCCGTTGCAATGGAGATTGATGATTGGATGGCTTTTTCTTCCCTTTGCTGGTTTGTCAACCGGGCTTTGCTTTCTAGGACATGGTCACTGGGATCTAGGGCTACCACTGGGTATGGTATTGGTAACCCAAATCTATACCTAATATTATCCATACCTATCTAAAGTGATATTACTTATATCCAAACGAAAAAGAGTATACCCGATGGGTTTGGATAACCTAGTAGGCAAAGGAGAAGGAAAGGGAGAGATTAACTTAAAGAGGCTTATGAAGTGAGTTTTCATAAAACTTCGAAATTTAGAATTTCAATCATGCGTTCACACCACACAAGTTTCTTGAAATCAATTGAAGTTTATTGGAGATAATTCTATGTGTAGGAGAGCTACTCTATGCAAATTGACAAGGCTAGACACACACGTAGGCTTCACATGCTTTTATAGAAAGCTTTCCTATAAAATTTTGGTATTTAGATTTTCAACCTCGCGTTCACATTATAAAAGCTTCTCGAAATCAATTAAAATTTATTAGAGATAATTTTCTGCGTGTAGTAGACCTACTATATGCAAATTAAAAGGGCTAAGCGTACACGTGGGCCTCCACATATTTTTCTAAGAATCTTTCATAAATCTTCGATATTTGAAATTTCAACCTCATATTCACATCAAAAAAGTTTCTTAAAATCAATTAAAATTTATTGGAGATGATTCTGCGTATAACGGAGCCACTATATGCAAATTCGGAGGGCTAGACGCACATGTGGGCCCATATGCTTTTATAGGAAATTTTTATAAACTTCGGTATTTAAAATTTCAAATTCACGTTCACACTACAAATGTTTTATGAAATCGATTGAAATATATTGCAAATAATTCTGTGTGTACAAAGCTACTCTGTGCAAATTGACAAGTACAACTGCAAAGAGCTCTTACATGTTTTTATACGAAGCTATAATTGAGTTTGGGTAGTTAAAACTCATGGATAGTCCAAGCGTCACCCCATTAGGCCACGCCGTAGGTTGAACCCATTCACAACCCGAAATTTCTAAATCCACCCCATCCCACCCCAACCCTTTTTATGAGGTAACCCAACTCGTTTGCTCTTCCAACCCGTTTCCACCTATCCAAAGTTAACCTAATTAAGGATCCACCCCATTTAACCCATTTGAACCCAACCCATTAGCATGGTTGTTATGGCATCGTGGCGGAGCTGGTAGACGCCATGGACATTCACCGTGACTTAGGAGAAGAGGCAGCGGGGAAGGGAGGAGGCGACGGGGGAGGAGACGAGGCGACAGGGAGAGGAGGTGCCAGGGAGAGGAGAGGAGGCGAGGCGACCAGAAGAGAGGACCGAAGGAGTCAAGGCAGCATGAGAAGAGAATCGGAGGAGGCGAGGCGGGGGGGTGGGCGGAGAAGGTGAGAGAGAGGAGAAAGTGCGGGTACGAGGAGAGGAGTCGGCAGATAAGGAGTCAACGATGCAGGAGAATATACGCATGTTGGATACACACACATGCACAGCGCGGCGGCTCGTCTTGGCGTCGTCGTGGCGTTCAAGCACCCCTCAATTGGCTTGGTTGCCCACTTTGCCGTGACAACCCTGCCCATTAGGACGATGCCCAACAAAAAGAGCCTCCACAACAAAACCGTAAGCAACTCTTCGCGCCCACAAATTAGGGATTACGCCAGCGAAAAATTCTACTTTTTTTGCTCGGTAAGGACTAATCCAACTATATATCCGACCCAACATCCAACCCCCGCCCCCCAATACAACGGGCACAGATCGGCGCGTAAAACCTAGACCACCACCAAAAGTCGCCAAAAAAAAAACACTGGCAAGGCGAGCAATAGACGGGATCGAATAATTGCTACAGAAATCGAAGGAAAAACGGACCTTGGGTGGAATCTCAAATATTGGAACGAGGCGGCCGAGCAGGCGTGGATACGGCGCCTTTGTCCCGAAGATAGTGGGGTGGTGCTCGCGAAATCACTGGGGATTTATAACCGGGAGTGTACGGACGGATGGGGGGTTGAGTAGTGGTGTCTCATCCGCCAGCTGTGCGTGTCGGCATGTCTTGCTCCACCCGTAGGTTTTGGCTGAAAGTCGGATAAAGAGGATGTTCCAGTGTCCGTTGCTGTTTTCCTACGACGAACTGAGCTTTCCCTCCGGCATCTAGCAGGACTTTCACATGCAGAAGATATATATGGTTTCGCTCGTTTCAGCTTTTAGTTTCAGTTTTTTTTCACTATTCAATAATTCGTTTTTTTCTGAAGTTTTTTTAATTTTTTTAGATTTTTTTACATTTTTCTTTTTTTCTTATGTTCCTTTGTATTGTTCATGATGGACTAACATATTTTTTCTATTTTTACATTTTTTTAAATTTAATTATGTCCAAAAAGTCAAATCACCTCTGATAAAAAAGTTAACTACTGATAAATTTCAATCAAAATCAGCGTCATCGCTAAAACGAACGCCCCCGTGATCACGAGAACGATATGAGAACCGCTCAAGGTAACAACAGAATTTGCACTTCTTGCACATTACAAGCATTTTTAGTGCCAGCACAGTAAAAGACTTTCGTGCAACTACTTGAATCAAATATTAGAACCGCGAAACGGGAGTTCCCACTGTGCTTGAACATCGAACAGTCATTCCCTTCCATGTGATGGGCATCAACAAATGCCTCCCATCCATATCTGAGGACTGTCTTTTACTATGCTCCGCAACTTCAACATTATTTGCGCACGCACGCATCGCAGGCAGAGCGCAGGGGCCGATGTGGACACGATGAGAAGCCAGGAAGTCCCCCCAATTTGATATAGAGATTATTAACGTTACTATTGCTCAAAACAGCTTAAAACTAAGTTCTATTTCTGCTTTATGTTTATTACTATTCAGTAATTTTATCTGTTTTAGATTTTTTTGAATTTTTTTACCTTTTTTTTCTCGTATTCCTTTGTATTGTCGCTAACATATTTTTCTATTTTTACATTTTTTAATTTTAATTATGCCAAAGCGATGTGATTTGGCAACAAACACGGGCTACCAGCTGTCAGGAGGCGCGGGGGGGGGGGGGTACGGCCGGGGCATGCAGGCGGAATTGCAGCCAGATGAGATGCACCCGAAGACCGGAATCGCAGTCAGGGGAAGGGAACAGCCGAACAGGGGGCCTGCGGCCGTGCAACGAATCTTGGACGCTAGCGCGTACTAATGGCAGGAGGCAGTGTCTTTTACTATGCCGCCCGCTTGGCTGCTTGCCGGCCACGAGGACTGTCTTTTACTATGCATCGACGAATGTCTTTTACTATGTGATGGGCATCAACGAATGTCTCCCATCCATATCTGAGGACTGTCTTTTACTATGCTCGGCAACTTCAACATTATTAACATTACCATTGCTGAACTAAGAGCTTACCATGCTATATGTCTAAAGTTGGTAGATATGTGACCAAAGAAACTCTTCATGTTCCCATCCAAATGATCCATGAATCGTTTGCAACAATCACAAGAGATGTTCAGCTGGCAACATCGTCCAGCCATGTAAACTGAAAATTGAAGGTTATGTCAGACCCAGATTCAAGAAATAACCATACTCTCCAGTATTATAAACTTCAACAAAACAAATTATGCGCACCACATTAAGCACATGGGTATCTTCCTATGCAGAATTCTCAGAAATACCTTGCTGTTATGCCTACATACGTTGCCTTCAACAAAAGAAATGTACATTACACTGAAAAGCTGCAATTTTCCACCCAAAATAATACTTTTATTAAGGAAAAAAGAAAAGGGTTTAATATGCCAATTACTTGTAATGATGGATTGTAATCTTGTGATGTTGTAATAGTGGATTGTAGTGGAAATAAAATTGTAGGATCGACGATGACAATCAGAGAGAGGGTGAATGATTGCAAACCTTAGCAGAAACTTTTCTCAAAAACCTCCTGTCTTTTATAACCTATTGATCATAGAAGGTACAAAAAAAATCCAGCAAAGAAATATATATATATATTCTTGGGTTACTATAACAGCTAAAAATATTTTTTCGGATAAAATCCTCAATAGCACATGCATAAGGATATCAGATCAGAGAGAAAGAAAATAATCATACATGCATTAAAAACTATAACCATCAATAAAGAAGGCTACCTCTAATCACTGCCATGCAACCACGTGAAGCTAGTACTAGCACAAGCCTTATCCAACAAGTGCATGCAACCAACTAGAAAGCAGGTCTGCCTTTTTCTTTGTTCAGACGTCCAATCCAAACAATGGTCACAGTATTTCTAGGCTTCTAGTCTTGTCTCCGGGGGTGGATATCGAGCCAGTTATTCGTCTTATCGAGTTTTTCTTAAAATTAATATAGTTTGATTCAATATCATTTTATTGATAGTTTGCAATTATTTTTAGAATCGAGCTAACGAGCCGAGCCGAGCCGAGCTTTTCAAAAATTTAATTTCATCCAAAATTAACTCTTTCAATGTTTAACTAATTAACGAGTGTAATTAACACAATTTTAAATTAAACCAACGAACCTCACTAACAAGTTTTTTTTTTCAGCCCTACTTGTCTCCCACTCTGCCAATCCTAGCTCTGTTACGCCTTTTTCTTTTTCTCCTCAACAGGCACTACCAAACTTCGAAAGGCCGCTGCCAGCGTACATTATCTAGTTGCCCTTTTGCTTCGTTTCTTCCAGCGCCCCGTGCTTCCTCTCTCTCCCTGCGTGGCGCGTAGGAGCCGTCCGCTTCCTGTGCCCTCTGATGCGCCCGGACGTGATGAAGCACCTGGCGCCTCCCTTTGACGCAATGGTCAACAACCAAAAGCAGTGTACTGCTCGTACAAAACGGACAGCCTGACAAAAAGCCGCGCACAACTTTCTTATTTGTCTTGTACAAAACGGAACTAGCTGCAGGTTACTACTTACCTAGTCTCCTTATAAATCCTTAACCTACTCCAATACATCATTAAACCTAATACACTCATCTTAGGTCTTTTTGCTTCAACCTAGCTTTTTAGCCCACTACTTTTCAAAGGACCCGAAACCCTTCATAACACGGGTTTTTCACTTCCGATTTTTTCAGCTTATCACGTGTCGAAACCTCCAGGATCGCACCTCCTGTATCTTCTCCATGCATCATCCACCTTTGATCTTTATGTGCCCAAACATGAGCTCGACCATCTCATGACTCCCTCGATCGCCTGACCTCGGATCTCCTCATCCTAGTCCCGGTCCTCCTCGTCACCGACCACGATCGCCTCCATGCTTCAACCTACACATGCAGAGACCAAAGGATATTTTTCTGATACAAGTTCGTCCGAACTTGACCAACATCTATCCGCACACACGTAACACAACATAAGTAATATCATAACCAACGTTGTCAATTATTCATCATCTAAAATAGTCTAGACCTGACCACATGGTCTAACAAAAATGTTCTCTGCTATATTTGATATCGTATTTGCTTGTTTTCGAAAAGTATAACTAACATTTTCTAAGCTAACTGAAAAATAGAAAAAATTGTAGGTATAGAATGAATTATCATAGACGGTTTTATGGTATAAATCGTCTGTGACACACACATCACAGACGGTTCTAAACTAGAACCGTTTGTGATAGTGTTTTTCGTAGACGGTTCTAGTTACAAACCGTCTGTATTGTATTTATCACAGACGGCTCACAAACCGTCTATGATAACCTTCGACCCATACAAACCGTCTGTGATAACCTTCGATTATCACTGACCCATAAATTCAGACAGTTCAAAAAACTGTCTGTTATGATGATTTCTGTAATAGTGCTAGCATATTTTTTGTTTTTTTGCTCTTATTCAAAACAGTTTACAAGTCCTCTGATTATATATGTTAATACTCTCCGACTAACACACACAATCGAACTTTGAGTTAGACTCTAACACGTCAACTAAACTTAAAAACGTATCATCTACTATTATAATTTGATATTTACTATCAAAATAGATAGTGTTGTATATATGATACAATCCTAAGACCTCGCTCATTTTGGCTTCAGTTTCTGACTTCTGGTTTCTAGTTCATTATTCCTTAATTTCATCTTTTCTAGCTTTTTAGTTTTTTTGCTTTTATTTTTTCTGTGTTCTTTTACATTGTCTGTAATAGGATAACTTATTTTTTTTTCTATTTTTAAATTTAATTATGTCAAAAAGCTACCGGTTGCTACAATATAAAAGAAATCAATTACATAAAGAAAAAGACCAAAAATCATGAAAAACCTACTAAGCACGGCCTAAATCAATCCAGTAAAGATTAATTGCAAAAGAAGCTAGGATCGATTGCCTGTGTCCAATGCGCCGTGCGATCTCAGATGGTGCATGCATTGGGGTCGCCGCTAAACATGTCCTGGTACGGCGAGCAGTGATGGTGGTAGTAAGAGGCGGCAAAGTCCAATGGCGTACCAGCGCCGTCGTGGTAGTAGCCACCGGTGTCGAGGCCCTGAGCATATGACCAATAGTATGGAGGTGATCGGAATAGCGATGATTTTTAGTTTTTTGGTTGAAAAAACACTGTAGCTGGTTGAAAAAATACTGTAGCTGAATTAGTGGATAGTGTAGTGAATAGTGAAAAAAAAGCTAAAACTAGAAGTTGAAGTCGAAAAAAACCGAAACGATCAGGACTACAACGGTGGCGGTACAAGCCCATGCATGCCTGCATTGACCGTGCGCACCGGCACACCGATGGTGACGTTCGTGCCCCTTCTCTGGACGAGAACGCACGGACTCTGTCCTATTTTTTTTGCTACGTCGGGACGTTGAGTCCACCTCGGAGCCGGACACCGCACCGACTGAACAACTCCTCACTCGGACATGTTTGCTCGTGTGCCGATGGATGCTGCTGGAATCGAGATACTGCTGTGTGTTGCGCAACGTGTATGCTTGGACCTTGCCTCGGTTTTCCTACTGCTTGTTGGTCAACGATTGGATTGAAGAGCCTCGGGACGACGCACGTCTGGAGTTTTCTTTCTTACGCGTGAACTGCGTCTCGGCTCTACCTTCGATATCGACGGAGCGTGTCTGTAACATAAGGAGATAAACTCTATTGAATCTAGGAGTGAATTCATCATAGGTGATTGTGGGTGTTCGAGCACCCCCTCCTCTCACCGTAGGTTGAAGAAGACCCAGCCGTCCTAGAGGTTGAAGAAGAACTAGGGGTTGAAGAAGAGCTGGAGTCGGAGTTTGAATATTTGAAGAAAGTATGAGACCCAGTCGGTGTCTTAAGACCCAGCGCCATAACCGGCCCAAATCAGTGGCAAATCCTAGCCCAAAATCCCAAATACAATGAGAGATTCAGATATTAGAGAAGTAGATAAGGTCTCTGGCCTCTGGGAAAGACAGAGTCATAGGACAGTCACACAGAGAGGCCGAGTTAGAGAGAGACTCACCGTCACCATCGAGTCGGCAGCCTGGCACGGTAGAGGGGCAGGCGGTCGGCAACTAGCGCGGAGGGGAGAGCCAAAGGCGGTCGATGGCGCAATGCGGAGGGCGGCCTGACGCAGAGCAGAGGGGGAGCTGGGGAGACGGTCGGCGACTCGGCGTGGAGGGGGAGGTCTGTAGCCCGGTGCGGAGGGTAGCCCGACACGGAGCGGAGGGGGAGCCGGGGAGGCGGTTGGCCACTTGGTGGCGGCCGGGCGTGGGCGCAACCGTGCGGGCGAGGTCGAGTGGGGCTGGCGCCTGGCGGGTGATGTGCGATAGCATCGGTGAATCAAAGAGACGGAGAGGACGAGGTGAATGTGTGAGGCTGTGATTTATGTGAATGAGTGAATCCCCAATTTATGATTGTCTTACTGATGCAAATTGTTGTTTAATCAACAGTAGCCATTAGTCAATTTATTTAATCAGTGGTTAACTGGTTGTTGTTTAATTATTCTTAGATTTACAAAAATGGAGGAGCGAACTTTTGACAAATATTTTTCAAATAATGCAACTAGCAGTAACCCTTCAATAATAGAAAGCAGAACTGAAGCGAAAAAGGTTCGGCATGAATTTAATGCAGATGATATTATTTAGAAGCCTTGATAATAAAAGAATAATTCAATGCTTTCAAGACATAAAAACTCGTAGAGTGAAATTGGGTCGTAATCAGCTTTAGTGACTTAGTGGTATGTTTTCATTTCATTTTTAATGGTTATGAACATTCATAATTTAATATTTTATCACTAAATTTGATATTTCTTATCTACAAATCGATACTCACATATTTATGAACATTTAGGGGCACATTATCCATTAGCAAGGTACTAAATTTATTGTATTGTACATTTTTAATTTGTCCTCTTCCTATTTATATATGAATTTGATATTCTAATAGCAAAAGACCAGTAATTTTGGTATGCTTATGTTATGCTTTAGTCTCAACAATAGAGCCATTTCTCTATTTTTCATCTTGGATTTGTCACTGACTGCATCTAAAGTTACAAATTTTAACTTGAAAAACATATGGAAACATACTTTACTGTATCTTAGACTCGATTTAAACTCTATATCTAGATTGTTTCCAACAGTCACCGCCATCCTAAGCAGCGCCCTTGTAGTTGTTGGCCTTCTGGTTGACCCATCCACCGCCGCCGATGGTGTTTTTGTTGGAAATGTAGACAATATTTTAATTATAAGTTTTACTAGGACACAAATATAATATACTACTGATGCAAAGTTGATTACTAACAGTAGGCTCTTCATCATACTTTAAAATATACGCAACAAAAATATAGTATCAAAGTCATACGAACACACGAACGACTTACTGTTGGGCTTGATGAAGAATAGGAAACAGTGCAGGCGTGATGCAGTGTAGGTTCGATGCAGTGCAGAATATAAATGAAGTAGAGTAGGAGCGATCGCGCAAATACGCTGCCTAAAAATCTTATTGCTGTCCCTGTGCAGGTCTTCACGGCAGCAACAGCTCGGAGATACTGAGCCTCTTCTTCACGGTGCACGCCGAGAAGAAGAGTCGACGAGGCGCAGACAACGCAGCACATAGCACAAGTTCATAGGAAGAAGAGAATGGAGGCAGTGAGCTACTTGGGGTTTCTGCTTTGGACATCTCTAGACATATATATATGTAGACTGATAACTGATATGATTAAAACTCATTTACCTACTAGTAATTGACATATTTAACCAGTCATTTACCCACTGTTAATTGCCTATCATTAAAACTCAATAAAACTCCAAATTCAAACGTTTGAATCTCATTCAAATTGAGAGAGAGTGATGCACGGTTCAACAAAAATAAAGGTGAACTTGGTCTACCAAGTGACGCGCCATGTCACGCCAAGTTAGTGCCCACGCCACGTCACACGATTTTTACGTGAAAATATGCGAATACACGCGCGTGTGATTAGCTAAAACCATCCTTATGCCATCCACTTCTATAATTTAAGGAGTGACATAGACTCCATCTTATAAATTGATCTCCTCCACCTTATCTTACCAATATAGTACTAAATCTTGTATATTTTAGAATTAAAAATAAACTTCATTTATGAGCCTATTCTAACACTTTTCCTGGCCGCCGGCGTGACGAGGCCCATGTTGCGGTTGAGCTTCTCCTTACCTGTCCCAGCAAGGAAGGATCTGACTGGTCTTTCGTGGAGGCAGCAGCTGCCACGTCCGTCACTCCTGCATCTTAGTTTATTTCCTGTGAGATCGTTGTGTTGATCTTACTAATTCATAACTAAGACTTTTCACATAATTAATCTGGCCACAAACATGAGTTTGTTAACCGTGAGGTATCTGGGGCTCTGTGTCATCGCGGTTGCTGGGTTGCAAGGATGTTTGGAATAGCGATAGCTTCTAGTTTCTGGTTAAAATTTCACTGTAGCTAACTGATTTTTACTGTAACTGAGTTAACTTATTAGACATAATTAAATTTAAAAAAATAAAAATAAAAATAGCAAGCAAACCTATCATGAACAATGCAAAGGAATACAGAAAAAAATAATACATAAAAATTCGAAAAAAATAAAAAAAGAAAAAGGGACAAAATAGCTACAGGCCAACAATCGCAGAAGCCGTCGCTGATCGCGCAAAAAAAAAAAAAGCCGTCGTGAGCGCATATGTTGCTATGGGATTCGCACAAGGATATATTGTGTGAGGAGTTTAATTTTCACATAAAGATATATAGGAGAAAGGAGTAGGTGCAGGCACGGATTCAAGATTCACGCTCAGGGCTTGGAGGGTTAGAGACGAAAATTATATTTTAAAATTATCTAGCTTCTGCACTGATAAATACCTTATGACCCGAGCTGAAGCTAGCATAAGTCAGAATCCACCCTTAGTGCGTGTGCATGTGCGGCACAAAAAAGAAATGAGGATAGAATAAAGGGCCCTCCTCACTTCACTCTAATAGAATACAAAGATTAAGTTACTGCTAAACGGAGATACTGCTAAATGGAGATTAGATAAAAGGGAAATGCTCCAAGACAAAATTTCGAACCGAGGGGAGGCGTGGCCGCACGGCGACGCGGAGCTCCCCGCCGGATGCGCGGCTCCGGCGGTCAGCGGTCAGCGAGCCGAGCGAAAGCCAGGGGCTCTCCTCTCCCTCCCCTTGTCGCTTGCAGTTGAATGACCCACCTGCTTCGTCCACGTGTTGATCGCTGCGCGCGAAACCAGTGGCGAGGGTGCCCTCAAATTAGCATTTCCGTCTTCTTTTAACCAAGATAGTTGCAAATTAATCCCCTTTTCATGGCAAGCGGCCCGTAGGGTAGCCGGCCGGCAGCCATGGCGGAGATGGGTAGTCAGGTGTCCACAGCCGAGGCGGAGGTGGTGCAGGAGGGCAAGCTGTGCCGCATCTGCCACCACGGCGGTGACGACGAGCACCCGCTCTGGTGCCCATGCGCCTGTACGGCAGTACGGACAGCATCAAGTTCGTGCATCAGGACTGCCTGTTAGATATCTAGATATTCCCTTGTATCAAATATGGTTAGAGATAAGTATAGCCGGTTAGATATAGATTGTTTAGAATCCGTTTCTGTTTCTATTAGGGTTACCGGCCATGCAATCTCTATCTATATAAACTCCCTTGTAACATTGCCGGTGTCAAGCCGTGAGAAGAAACACGAAGCCGCCTCACCGTAGGCGTTCCACCATAGCATCTGCCCTCTGTTTTTACATGGTATCAGAGCCTCCCTGAGGCCAAGATTGCTTATCGCCATGGCTAGTTCTTCCGCCAGCATCATCTCCAATCCTCTTCTCGGCTGCCAGATCTCGGAAAAACTGAGCAAGCAGAATCATGCGCTATGGAATGCGCAGGTTTTAACCACTATACGTGGTGCCAGATTAGATGGCCATATCAACGGCGCGGCCATGGCTTCGCCCGTGGAGATTGAGCAGAAGGAAGACGACAAAATAACAAAGATCTCAAATCCCGCTTACCAGGAGTGATTTGCTAGAGATCAGCAGGTACTCGGCTTTCTCTTCTCGTCGCTGTCACGTGAGGTGCTCACACAGGTCGCAGCGTCACAGACGGCAGTTGAGGCATGGCGCGCTATAGAAGGGATTTTCACCTCTCAGACTCGTGCGCGTTCTCTCAACGTCTGGCTTTCTCTCACAACAACCCGTAAAGGTAACATGACTATATCGGAATACTTTGGCAAGATGAAGTCTTATGGAGATGAGATTGCAGCATCTGGCAAGAAGTTAGATGAAGAAGAGTTAATTGCTTACATATTGAATGGTTTAGACGATGACTTCGACTCTGTCGTCTCCGCTCTGGTAGCAAGGGTGGAGCCCATTACCTTAACAGATCTATACTCCCAGTTGCTAAATTTTGAGAACAGACAGACCCTTCGTAATGGTGGTTCCTCAGTGAACGTGGTACAACATGGGCGTGGTGGTCTGCCCAGTCGTGGCGGTGCCAGGCGCGGACGTGGTTCATTCCGAGGCCAAGGTACTGATGGACGAGGCAACAACAACAATAGCAATCAGCAACGCAACGATAGCCGACCAATCTGCCAAGTCTGCTACAAAAGAGGTCATATGGCTTCGGATTGCTGGCACCGTTTTGACCAAAGCTACGTGCCTGACGAGAGACATGCTTCAGCAGCCACACGTTCATATGAAGTAGACACCAACTGGTATATTGACACCGGCGCTACCGATCATCTAACTGGTGAGTTGGATAAACTCTCTGTCCAGGACAAATATAAGGGGAAGGACCAAATCCACATGGCAAACGGTCAAGGTATGGAGATTAAACATATTGGTCATTCTGTTATTACTACCCCTAGTTGGTATCTGCATCTAAAGAATATTCTTCATGTGCCTCAAGTTAAAAAGAATCTTATTTCGGCTCGTCGTCTTGCCATGGATAATTCTTCTTTTCTTGAAGTTCACCCTGAATATTTTTTGATTAAGGATCAAGCCACGAGGAATACGATTCTTAAGGGAAGATGCCGACAAGGTCTTTACTTCCTTCCTTCTTCACCGACAAAGCAAGTTTTTTTTGCCAAGCCATCCTTCTCGAAGTGGCATAGCCGCTTAGGTCATCCATCTACTCCAGTTGTTACAAGAATCCTTAGCACAAATAATTTGCCATGTCTTCTTGAGTCCAATAAAGAGTCAGTTTGTGATGCATGTCAAAAGGCTAAAAGCCATCAGCTACCTTATTCTAGATCTTCAAGTGTGTCTTACCATCCCTTGGAACTTATTTTTTCTGATGTTTGGGGTGCCGCCTCTCTTCATTAGTGGAAAAAATATTATGTTAGCTTCATTGATGATTATAGCAAATTTATTTGGATTTATCTCCTTAAAAACAAATCTGAGGTGTTTGATAAGTTCCAAGAATTTCAGAAGATGGTAGAAAGATTATTTGATCGCAAGATTATAACTGTCCAAACTGACTGGGGAGGAGAGTATCAAAAACTCAACTCTTTCTTTAATAAAATCGGCATCTCCCACCATGTCTCTTGTCCCTATGCTCATCAACAGAATGGGGCAGCCGAGAGAAAACATCGCCACATAGTGGAAGTAGGCCTAGCCTTGCTTGCTCATGCTTCTATGCCGCTCAAGTTTTGGGATAAGGCTTTCCTTGCCGCCACATATATTATCAATCGCATCCCTAGCAAAGTCATCAACTTCCAAACTCCGTTAGATCGGTTATTTAAACAAAAACCGGACTACACCTCTCTTCGCGTGTTTGGGTGTGCATGTTGGCCCAATCTTCGTCCTTATAATACTCACAAGCTTCAATTTCAATCAAAATAATGTGTCTTCCTAGGCTACAGTACAATTCACAAAGGCTTCAAATGTCTTGATCCTTCTTCAGGACGAGTTTATATTTCTCGAGATGTTACATTTGATGAAAATATTTTTCCATTTGCTCACATGCATTCCAATGCTGGTTCTCGCTTGCGCTCCGAACTTCTTCTCCTTCCATCTGCACTTATTCCTCATAGCTATGATCAAGGGGGAGAATATCAGAATGATCATGTGTTTACTTCTTCTAATGCTGCTAATAATTCTCATGAAGAGAGTGCAGATGATATTCATACAGGAGACTATACAGGAGATCAAGAAATTGCGGTAGAAAATGCAGCAGAAGATCCAGCGGAAGAGTTTGGACCAAGTCAGCCTCGGGATTGGCGATACATTGCGACGTCATCGTCTCTAGACGCTACGTGCCGGACTGCTGAAACACCGAACCAACCTTCTGGGGACACGCGTGCGCCACCAGCTCGCGGATCCGCTCAAACGAAGCGCTCGTGCAATCCGGCGCCGACACGCCACCTTGGCGGGAAGGATTGCGCCAGAACGGAGGGGCAGCGCCGCAAGCCGCCGTCGTCGAAGCCGGTCATTTGTCATCGCCTGCGGTCGGTCATTTATCATCCGAGGCTGGTATAACAAGACAGTTCCCACAGGCAGCGGCAGTAAATGCAGGTGCTGACGTTGCAGATGATTATGAAGCCAGCGCAATTTCTGTCGGTACAGAACCAGGGGGAGACACGTATATCTTGGGAGTGGACCACCCAGAAACTTCTGTGCAGACTAGACCTCATACTCGCTTGCGAAGTGGAATACGCAAAGAAAAGGTATATACTGATGGCACAGTTAGATACACTTGTTTTACATCATCAGGTGAACCTCAAAGTGTAGATGAAGCATTAAGTGATAAAAATTGGAGGGAAGCAATGGATACAGAATACACAGCCCTGATGAAAAATAAAACCTGGCATTTGGTGCCGCCTCAACAAGGAAGAAATGTGGTTGACTGTAAGTGGGTTTATAAGATCAAAAGAAAGGCAGATGGAACCTTAGACAGGTACAAAGCACGACTTGTAGCAAAAGGGTTCAAGCAAAGGTATGGCATAGATTATGAGGACATTTTTAGTCCTGTTGTTAAAGCTGTTACTATCAGAATGGTTTTGTCTATTGCTGTGTCTAGAGGATGGAGCCTGCGACAACTGGATGTGCAAAATGCGTTTCTTCATGGAGTATTGGAGGAAGAGGTATACATGAGGCAACCACCAGGGTATGAGAAATCCTCTTTACCTGACTATGTCTGTAAGATAGATAAGGCATTATATGGATTAAAACAGGCTCCTAGAGCATGGTACTCAAGACTAAGCAATAAACTACAAGAGCTGGGCTTTAAAGCTTCAAAGGCAGACACATCTCTATTTTTCTATAGTAAAGGAGGTGTCGTTATTTTTGTGTTCATATATGTTGATGATATTATTGTAGCTAGTTACGTGTCTAGTGCAACCTCGGCTTTACTACAGACCTTGGAAAGAATTTGCCTGAAGGATCTTGGTGACCTACACTACTTCCTTGGCATTGAGGTAAGTCAAGTACCCAATGGAATACTGTTAAGTCAAGAAAAATATACTTGAGATGTATTGAAAAGAGTAGGAATGAGTGACTGCAAGCCAGTTACTACTCCTTTATCTACATCTGAAAAATCTGTCAATGAGGGTGATCTACTTGGACCAAGTGATGCTACACAGTATAGAAGTGTTGTTGGAGCATTACAGTACTTGACCTTGACAAGACCAGATATTTCTTTTCCAGTAAATAAGGTATGTCAATTTCTACATGCTCCAACCACTATTCATCGGGCAGCGATCAAGAGAATTTTAAGATATCTCAAACACCTTTGTGAAGTTAGGACTTAAAATCTGTAAGTCCTCATCCTTGCTTGTGAGTGGTTTTTCAGATCAGATTGGGCGGTAATCTTGATGATCGTAGATCCACGGGAGGATTTGCTTTGTGTTTCTAGGTTCTAATCTTGTATCATGGAGTGCAAAGAAACAAGCAACTGTGTCACGCTCAAGTCTGAAAGTGAATACAAAGCTCTAGCAAATACAACAAAGAGAGATTATGTGGATTCAAACATTGCTACAAGAACTTGGAATTCAAGCACCTCAAGCTGCCAAAATCTGGTGTGACAATATTGGAGCTAAGTATATGTCAGCTAATCCAGTGTTCCATGCACGTACCAAACACATAGAAGTTGATTATCACTTTGTGAGAGAAAGAGTAGCAAGAAAACTCCTTGAGATTGAATATATTTCTACCAAGGATCAAGTTGCTGATGGTTTCACCAAAGCCCTTGCTGTAAGACCTTTTGAGATGTTTAGAAACAATCTAAATCTTGTAAGATCAGATTGAGGGGGAGTGTTAGATATCTAGATATTCCCTTGTATCAAATATGGTTAGAGATAAGTATAGCCGGTTAGATATAGATTGTTTAGAATCCGTTTCTGTTTCTATTAGGGTTACCGGCCATGCAATCTCTATCTATATAAACTCCCTTGTAACATTGCCGGTGTCAAGCCGTGAGAAGAAACACGAAGCCGCCTCACCGTAGGCGTTCCACCATAGCATCTGCCCTCTGTTTTTACATTGAAGTATAAGTGAATTGCCCACATTTCCTCATAAGCTTAAGCTTTTGGGTGAATTGGTTGGTGTATGCAACTCAATATGGTATCAGAGCCAAGAGGTCCTGAGTTCGAGATCCGACTGGCGCAATTAAAAAATAATAATTGCAGCCCACTTCTATTCCACGTCTTAGGCCTGAGGAAGCCTACACGTGAGGGGAGTGTTGAAGTATAAGTGAATTGCCCACCTTTCCTCATAAGCTTAAGCTTTTGGGTGAATTGGTTGGTGCATGCAACTCAATACTGCCTCCTCCAGTGGCTCCACCGCACCAGATCCCGCCATTGCGAGGTGATCGTCGCGTCGCCTCGTTACCCTGCCCTACGGTTCAGGATTCCTCTTAATTCGATTGAATTGAATAAATGCTACTAATGTAAATGCTTTTCCTCGATATTTGCGTAGAAATAGAGTAAGGCCCGATCAGAACGGCTTTTGTGGACGCGGCGGCACGTAAAACATCAGAGGTAGCTACGAGCTACAGATTCTGATAAATTTTATTTTTTTCGTTTTTGTTTTCTGTTTTTTTTATATTTTTTACATTTAATTATACTCAATAAACCAACTCATCTACAGTATTTTTTCAGCCAGTTACAGTGTTTTTTCAGCAAAAGCTAAAAGCCATCGCTATTCCGATCACCCCTAAATGCAAACAGAGAAATTCCGCCGAGGATTTCCTTTCTATTACCATGGGGAAGACACACCGTATCTTATTTTCACATTCTTGATGTATGAACCGAACAATCATCTACAAAATTAGTGACATCCTGACCGGCTGCCCGAGCGTTGGTACAGCTATATATGGGCCGAGATTCCAGTTAGGTGCTATGTGAAAATTATTATGTTTACGTAACAAGAAAACAACAACTGCTTGGAGGCCACTCTGGACCCGATAAGTTTGAATTGTTCATATTTGTATCATATGTCCTGACAGAAACAAGAAAAGGTAGAGTACGACTTATTGGACAGTATAAAATTAAACTGTACTGCTACAAGTAAGCATAGCTAGATTTGTTGGTTTTTTAATCCAGTTTGTGTGAGTGATTTCTGAACCATGGCTCTTTGTTTTGTACATCTGCAATCATGCACTCACTTTCTCGCCTGTGTATTCTGCTTTAAAATCAGTTTCTGTTTCCGGCTTTTGCTATCTTTTTTCACTATTTAGCAATTTCGTTTTTTCTGATATTTTTATATTTTTTTTGGGGTTTTTTGCCCTTTTTTCGTATTCCTTTATATCGTCCGTGATGGGTTAACATATTTTTTCTATTTTTAATTTTTTAAATTTAATTATACTAATTAAGTTAACTCAACTATAATAAAAAATAAACCAACTACAGTAAAAAAAATCATAAACCATCGTCATTTCGAACCCCCCTAGTCACTATGTAAGACACTTGCGGGGACTTGGAGAACATGATGCTGAGAGGGGTGATGGAGACTGTCCAAGGCATGGCGTTCGAGCTGTCAGAAGGCTAGCTGCCCCTAAAAATAGGGTCCCTGCTGCAGATGGAAATGTTGATGAGTTAGCAGAAGGCCATGAGATTGGAGCTGGTGAAATTCTAAGGAGAAATAATGCCGAGAATGTTGCTGCTCGATTAGAACGACCTGATGCTCGGGTTCATCAGATGCTAGATGGTTTGGATGGTGAAGATGGCGTGGAGAATGTTCCCTTTGATGAACTAGGCACGCAAGGCCGTGTCTTCCACTTGGTCCAAAACTCAATAACAGTAAGGATTACTTTGTTTTTTTTTATCTGCACAGCAAATATGTTTCTTGTATGGATTTAACTGTAAGCTGACTAGCTGTATAAATGTTCTGCCTAATATTGCCATGCTATTGAAAAAATACTAGAAACTCTTTTTGCACGAAACAAATCTTGTTTCGGTCCTGTTTGGAAGTGATAAAGGAAAAGTTTGGGATGTTGGAACAAGAAACTTGTAATGTTGTTCATTCCATTAGAAACGTACTTCCCCTTGCACAGATATTAGCAGCACGAAATGAACTAGGTCCCAGTGCTCCTGGAGTAGGCGGTACTTGGCCATTTTGCATACAACAATGAGGAGTTTAGCGCCTACAATAGTTGCCATTGTCAAGCGTGACGATTGGCAAAGGAGGCTGCAAGCAGCAGGCGCCTTTTTGGATGGGCCAAAATCCAGGCCCATCCACGATTTTAAATGGGCCAAAATCATGTGATGTTTAGTGCATGGCAATACCATGTGTAGTGGCAGCAAGCTAATGTTTTATTTCCCACAAAAAAAGATATCCTTTTTTCTTCTTACTCTGCTGCATAGTCATATATCGATGTGCACGGGAGCCTTGAAAGAGAGAGGAAGGGAGGTGCGTCGTGCTGGGCTGAACAAGGCCGGGTCGGCCAGACCAGGAAAACTAAAAATGTAAGGTGAAAAAAATTCTTGTGAAAAAAAATACAGACGTACAATCGAGAAATTACTATATTGAGAAAAATTACATAATACTCTTAATATATTATATGTGTAGAAAACTTGTAGTGTGTTGTGCATATTACCAGGAGACTTATAGGATATGTAAATAGCTTTGGGAAGAGTACGACAAAAAAAAAGGAATAGAGTTCTAATCGGTAATAGAAACAAAAACTTACTTAAAGAGTCCGACAAAAAAAAAGGAATAGAGTTCTAATCGGCAATAGAAACAAAAACTTACTTAAAAACTGGAATAATAATCTACTCGTAGACGAAAACAACACCCGTTAGAAAATGGAACAGTAGATGATAGTGAAAAGATGATAGTGAAGAGTTATAGTCGAAAGCACCTGAAGTAGCTATATCTGACTCTTAGTACAAAATATCTTTGGACACCATAATAATGCAAGTTGGTGCAGAGTCTATTACGAACTTAAAGATAATCCTAATTATAACATTTAATCAATTTACATTACTGACTAGTCTATTGGTTTAAGCGAATTCTGATCGAATTCTTTAAATAATCAGATCCGATTAGATTCAAATCATAAAATACAAACAGTCACTTTCCGCAAAGAGATATGAAGGTTTAGCACTAGATGGTACAACAACACGTTTGAAAAAGGGATTACAAATTCATAAATTATGATTGTCGACGGCGATTTCCTTTTCAGCCGACAATCCAGGCGTCACACTGGACGGAAGTACAGTGCTACCATCATCGCATTCACATCGGTGTCCCGTCACCCGGAACGGCTACTCACCGCAACAGACGAGCTCGAGCGCCTTCTCGAGGTCGGCCACGACGTCCGACATGACCGGCCGATCCTCTCCCTGCAGCCGCAGGCAGCGCGCTGCCGTATGCACCACCAGCTCCGCCGCCTCGAGCTGCCGCGGCGTTGGCTCCGGCCCCGGGCGCCTGTCTAGCACCTTCCACAGCTCCCCGGCCTCAAATGATTGGCAGCGCGAAGATCGCCAAGCTCGTGCGGGGCTCGTTCCTCTCTTCCTCCTTCCAATTAAGGTATGCCTGCTTCCCCGTCAATACCTCCAGCATCATCACGCCGAAGTTGTACACGTCGCTCGTCGGCTTCAGACGCCACGTGCGGAAGTACTCCGGGTCGATGTACCCCGCCGTGCCGCACACCGGTACTTCCTCCTCATCCACCTCGTCATAGGTGACCGACAGGCCAAAGTCCGACAAGCGCGGCACCCAGCTCTCGTCGAGGAGGACGTTGGACGACTTGATGTCGCGGTGGATGACCGGTGGCACGGCGCAGTGCAGGTACTCAATGGCCCGCGACACGCCGAGCAGTATCTCGATGCGCATTTTCCAGGACGTCGTCACCGGCGAGGAGTACGAAGCCTGAAGATGCAGGTGGTAGTAGAGCGTGCCATTGTTCATGTACTCGTAGACGAGCAGGCGCTCCTCCTTCTGCACGCTCAAGCCAATGAGGCGGACAATGTGCCTGTGGCGGAGGGGAGAGAGGATGGCGACCTCGTTCCGGAACTCCTCCTCCACGTACTGCAACAATCTCTTGCGCTTGATGGCCACCTCCCGCCCGTCGTGAAGCCTGCCCTTGTACACTGTGCCGAAGTTGTCTTGGTCGATCACTGTGTCAAGGGCGAAGTTCTTGGTCGCCACCGCGAGCTCCGCGAACGTGAAGAACTCAGCTCCATGGGGTAGGGGCATCACCTCCTGAGCGACCTCTGTAGCCTCCTAGGACAGACAACAGAAACACAGAGACACAGAGTAGTAAGCTTCTCTCTTCATAAAATCTTGAGTTGAGGCCATTCATTCATTTGAGTAGTAAGCTTCTCTCTGTACCAGCTGGGACTGGGAGCCTGCCGCCGATGGCACGCTCGTGTGATTTGGAAGCAGAATGTTGTAGATTCGATCGAGGCGGCGGGTGATGTCGATGTGGCTGATGAAGGGGAAGACGAGCAGGTAGGAGTCGATCCTGCTCCGCACGTCTCTGAACCTGTCGGCCTGCCTCCCGGCCGTGACGAACTGGTACATGGCGCACCTCCCCTGGCAGGACGTGACGAGCTCGTGAGCCTCCCGCAGCGTGTCGCCAAGCCCGGCCAGCGGCCGCCGGACCTCTGGGCGCCGCATCACCTCCGGATCCTGGATGTGCGGCAGCAGCTCCGCGATCATGAAGACGCGGCGAGCAAGCTGCTCGCACTCCTTCTTGTTCTTGCGGGCCGTCACCGCCGCCTGCATGATCATGGATATGAGCCCGCCGGCGTCTGCTCCGACCAGCTGCGCCACCGTCGCCGCCTGCCCCAGCCCGGTCCAAAGCTCCATTACTTAGTAACCTGTACACAAGATCAAAACTCCAAAGTATTGCGTGCGTGCTAGCTCTACAAGAAGAACAGACGGATCGATTAGGGGGAAGACAGGCTGACGCGGGGACTGGAGAGTCGCCGAAACGAGCTGCTTTAGACGGAAGCTTCGACGGAGAAGACGAGGCTGGTGGTTGTGTCACCGCGTGCTATCCTTCCCATGTCTTCCTCCTCGCACTTTTTTAGAAGAAGAAACTCCCTAGGCCGATCCTTCCCTTCTTTTAGGCCTGCTAGGAGTACAAACACCTGGTTTTTGGCCAGGCCTCGGCAGCAGCTGCCTGGACGTTGAGGCAGCCGGGAAGGAGATGAGCACCTCCTGCTCAAGCGCCCGCTCATGGGATGACGACGTAATCAAGAAGGGTGCTAGAGGCAGTTCGTGATCCAAGTTCAAGTTCTCCAAATTGCTGAATCTCTACTGTATTGGATTGGATTGGGGAGAGAGAAATGAGGAGGAGGTTGGGGAAGGGAGGAGCAGTGTTGGATTGGATGGAGAGATAGAGTTGATGACAGTTGGGGAGAGGAGGTGCATGTGGGGGAGGTGGGATGTGGTGATTGTGGTCTGATCATATGCATAGGTTGTCTATACCATCGGTTTGCTATCGAGAAGAACACCCTCTGAATTACTCTCGTGTTCTTTTGGCTTCTGCTTTTTTTAAAGTTAAAAGTTATTTAAAATATATTTGCTTTTTAACGTGATTTTTTCTTTTTTCTTTGCATTATCTATGATATTAATGATGTTTTTATTTTTTCTTTATTTTTCTTTAATTAAATACATAAAAAAACCAAACAGACACTACAATACTATTTCAGCTAAAAGTTATAGCACTTTAGAAATCTCCCGTCCATTTTTAGCCTCCACGAGAGCTCTAGCTTCTCGGCCTGCTCTGGCAGGTGGAGTGCGTCGGTGCACTGGCCACCAGGTGGGGTCAGGTCACTGACAGTGCTAAAGACCGCTAACCTCTGCTCCGTGGATCAATCATGAAGAACTCCGATCTCGTTGGCCCGTCGGCGGAGGTGCACTACTGGACTAGTGGACTGGACAGCATGAAACCATATGCGGAGGCCCAGGTAGCTACTTGGGCCTGTCTTCATGGTCATGGTCCAACCATGAGACGAGGGGTGGTACGGTGTCGGCCCAACGCTAAAGTCTCTCCCAACCTAGCTTAACCATTTAATTGTAACTAACTTGTAAGAGAAATAATTAAAAAATAGTATTGATACAGCCCATACGTTCGTATCGTACTCCTCAGTCGCTCGGACGTCTCTCCACCACTCATTTATTATCCATCCACTCCTTTATTTCCTTTTCTTGCTACCGATGCCTCTATCCACTAGCTCCTTTCCTCGCTACAGTATTGCTCACCTTCTCTTAACCCCAAGGGAGGTGCTGGGTATGGAGGCTCCTCGACGGTGGCCGCTGCGTATAGTGGTGCCAGCATCGACCGACAGGGGGAGAGGACATACCCGGAGCTGCATCTACCCATTGTAGGTTCGCAACCCAATCCCTCTTCCTCTATTTGCCCTTCTTGTGCTGGGATTTGGTGCTCTTCTTTCTTGCTTGCTAGCTTGCTTGGCCTGTGGATGATTGAAGCTTGTCGGCCAGGCTTTTCTGGGTTCTTGTGGTGGAGGCGATGGGATCTTGCCTTGCTAACTGTGGTGGAGGCTGTATAAAAGTTCTGCCTAATGTTGCCATGCTATTGAGAAATACCAGAAACTTGTAATGTTGTTCATGCCATTAGAAACATACTTCCCCTTCCACAGATATTAGCAGCACGAAATGATAGGATGTGCATGCTCTGCAAATATTAGCAAATTCGCAAATATTCGTTGGCGTCGGGGGAGCGATGTCATATGAATAGTGACAGAGAAAAAGGATGATGTGAATAGTGAAGTTACTATTCGAAATACTAAGGTTTTCTGCCAAAAAAAAATCAACATATCAAGTATTCAAACAGGCTCGAACCGAGGAGCTAGCCCAGAAGAGGTAGCATAGCTCGAGCGAGCGCTCGAGTTTCTTAATTTGTTGGAACTGAAACAATTCACAATTCACAAACCGGTGTCTTAATTACAAGCCCCATTTAAGTATAAATAGTGTATTAAAACATGCGGCATGCAAGCCTTACGATCCCGAATTTAGTACAACGTGAAACTGGAATCCAAGGGCCCTTGCGTACCGGGCCGGTCATCTCCCCATCTTATCCATTGTTTGATGCATGACTGCATGCAATGACGAGGATGATCTGGAGGTAGTAGTCGATTCTGTACAGAACCCTACTGATCTCGTTGGAATAGCTCCCGCCGGGGCCGGCGCAGCTGGCGATGTGCTGGACGCTCCTGGTATGCTGCTGGATGTACCTGACAAAGTCTCGCCCTTCTCCGAGAGCGTCTCTGAGGCTTCTCACCGTATCGAGCGTCAGCGAAGCAGGAACACGCAGCTGCTGCAGGAGGTCAATCGCCTGCTCCGCGGATCGTGCGAGCTGCTGGACCTCGTCCTTGTTCTGCAGCGTCGCCGTCCTCGCCGCCTCCAAAATTTCATTCGCAATGCTGATCTCCACTCGATACTCGCCTCCTGATGGATCTGATGTAGTTCCGCTACTCGTTGCAGCCCTACTGCATGCCGATCCAATGCAGAAAAAGAAACTTGTGATTGCCACTAATCGAATTATTAATGTTTTCTAAAGAATAGTGCTAGCTGCTATATATACACACACACACACTAAAAAATCTAGCAACACACACACACACACACACACATATATATATATATATATATATATATATATATATATATATATATATATATATATATATATATATATAGAGGAGTAACTACATCAGGAGAGTAGAATTTAATTACCAGTTTAAATCTCTGACTATCATATCCAGCGCCCTTTTCGCGTCCGGTGACATATGATCGCAATTTTTCAAGCCGCGGATAGATGACTTCAGGTCCTCCTTCCCGCTCTGAAATGACAAATAATTCTTCTTTGTATTAATTGCTCCATCAGCTACGAATATATATAAGATGTAATAACGAACATGTGGTCAAACACTTCAAATTCGACCAATAACATGTGTAAAAAAACAAGGGAAATTATTACATGCATATATGTCGGGGACACACGGAAGTAAATTTAGAAAGATGCTGTCCAATTTGTTCCCATAATACTATATTTTAATATTTATTAACACCAAGTCACCAATATTAGAAACATTGTTGGTCAGATCTAGTAATATATCCTGATAACTTTTAAAAAATGAGACATCATAAATAAGGGAGTATATCTAATGCTAAAGTCATATTCAGTGCTAAAATGTTAAAACTTCTATAAAGCCATCTGATCTGACCTGTACGGCTCGGATCAAGGAAGGTGGATCCCCACCTCATTTAATTCATTTAATCAATCTTTCACAAAACCCCCCGCATAGATTATTTTTTATGAGATAGGGGTTCCACCCTCCTTGATCAGAGCCATACAGGTCAGATCAGATGGCTCTGTGATGATGGTGGTGGTATGAGGAGGGCTAAACATACACGCGCATGTGTGCGCGTTATTTTCACGTGAAAATTGCGTTATTTGCGATGCGCGACCACGCCGTGACATAGCGTACCACTTGACAGACTAAATCCATTTTATTTTTGCTAAATCATGCATCATCTCTCCTTTTTTGACTGGTCATGAGACTGCTTAATTATCATTATTTGGTTTGAATATTAACAGTTAGCAGTAAATAATGGAGTTAGTTACTTGAGAGTATTATTTCATATTAATGACGTTAGTTACTAAAGAGTAATTAGCACGCCAATAAAAAGGGATGGAGACGTCTAGGCTAATGAGACTGAACTCCTCCATCTTCTTTTTCCATTATCTTCTTCCTCTCTGGAGAGTCTGTACTAAGTGTTGAGCGACTGAATCTCGTCAATCTTTCTTCTCGACGTGCACCGAGAAGAAGGGAGCGCAGCTATCTTCGAGCAATTGCCATAGAGAGTACTTGCACAGGGCGGCAATAAGGTTTCTGGGCAGCGTATTTGTGCGACCGCTCCTACTCTACTTCATCTACGTCCTACACTACATCAAGCCTGTACTGTATCGAGACTGCGCTGCTTCCTATTTTTCATCAAGACTAACAGTAAGTCGTTCGTGCGTTTGATCGACCTTGATAATGTATTTTCTTTGTGTATTTTTTGAAGTACAATGAGTAACCTACTGTTGTTATGTGTTTTGCATCACTAGTTTATTGTATTTATCTTTTATTAAAATTTAAAATTAAAATATTACCTATATTTGTAACAGTGGCAACAAAGATGTTTGTTATGGACTACATACCTGTGGTAAGCGCCGGCAAGCGCCATCTAGGAGTAGCTTCTCAAGCACGGTCATGAAGAATTGTTGTTTGTTGAGATTGACCAGGAGGATCCAGTTGGCCATGTGAAACTTCTCCATGATACGGGAGATCCGTATATCCAAGGCAGCGAACTCGCCAGCCTTCTTGTGGGACTTGACGAAGTCCCACGGTTTTTTCTTGCGCTGGCAGGATTCGACGAGCGCCAGTGCGCTATCGGTGGCATTCCTCAGGTCATTCAGCATCCTCGCCGTCGCCGAATCCAGCATCCACGGCGATTTCCGCATCTCCTCTAGGAACTGGACGATCGAATCCACGTGCTCTCTAAGCAGATCACACTTCCTCCTGTTGCTCCTAGCTGTTCGCGCCAGCGCCACAATCTGATACAAAATGTTGATAATCGTCCCCACGAACTCGACTGGAGGGACCACCATCTCGATCGATCGCACAGCACCTGCATGTATGCATGCATGGGGTTAATTGCAAAGATGGTATAATGACCACTCGATAGATATATAAATTTAATTTACCCGCAGGGTGAACCAGGATTTAGGAATAAAGAGGGAAAATAAGCTATATAATGCCATTGTATTTGATGAGAAAGGTCAAATATCACTACCAGAAATAAGTTTTTAAAAATATACAAAATTACATTGTAAATTTGTCAAAACACAAGGAAGACCTCGCAGGACCCCCCCCCCCCCTATCTCCGCCCCTGTTTGCTCTTGCACACACACGACGATCCTACCGTGCCGAGGAGCCCAGTCTCGTGTCGTAATCAGGCAGCCCCTACGAGTTTATACGATGGTCGCCCCTCTCACAATCCCTTCCTTCTTCCGCCAGGCACGTATCTGTCTGTATCATAAAAATTGATAATATATGTTTTTTTGAAATGTGATGGGACAAGACTTATTTTCTCCATACTTCAAATGTAAGATAAAAGTGAGACTCGAACTTGCATATGGACTAATAATCTAATACACTAAGGGGCCGATCAGTTCAGCTTCCCGTCGTGGCGTTGGACGATTAAAACACTGTAGTAGGTATTGTAGTTTATTTTTTTTCGATTTTTTTTGTTTTTTTAAATTTACTTACACTTTTTTTCGGTTTTTTTTCAATTTTTTTACATTTAATTATACTCAATAAACCAACTCAGCTATAGTATTTTTTTCAGCCAGCTACAGTGTTTTTCAGCAAAAGCCAAAAGCCATCGCTATTCCGATCACCCCCTAAAAAGCAAAGCAAGGCAGAGGGAATATTGGACAGCAGAGCTTTGGCTAGATCTAATTGCTGCAGAGTGATTTCGGGGTCGATTGCTGTAGATCTATTTGTAGTAGCAACTTTCTTGGATTTTGGGAATTTGGTTCTAAAATTATTTAAGATATATTTAATCAGTGCATTAATATGACATGAAGCATGTTTTGACTAACATGGGCCAAGTTACGAAGAATTTATGTTTGAAAACGATTTCTTTGTCTTTGGATATGTAGGGAGGCTTAGAGTTAGCCATAGTCAATGATGAGTATTGGAACTACGCCCACAGAAAAGCCGAGGCCTAGAATAATCAAGAATGTCAGGTGAGATGGCTGAGTTTAAGTATGGTATAAAGAAGGCGAAAAATATTGAAGGAAATATTCAAACGACGGGTTGCACTAAGTGGCTTAGTCGGTCTAAGTGATACGTGATATGGTGAAACCGAAATGAAAAAAACTTGCGATGCATGACAAGCAATTAGTACACCTACATGTGGTAAGTATGGTGGTTGTTTGTAAGGAAAGATGAAGACCAAGTAAAGGAAGAGCATTTTTGTAAGAAAGCCAAAATATCGGGAACTATATTAGATCAAAATCGTGGTGCTTGAAAAAGTGGTTTAGGTCAAGAAGAAGATGAGAATATCAAGTTGGATCAAATGCTAAAGACTTAGTGGATTCGGACTCATGTGCTTTGAAAAGCGTGCATAAGTGAAGTGTGTGAGTAAAAGACGTGCTATGTAGGATTAACGAGTTTTTTTCCATATGTGCTAGTGGATAGTATCCATTAGGGCTAGATATAGCCTAGTTACCTCATCTATTTAATAGGTTAGGATGGGAACTTGTAACTTAACTATCAAATCTTCTTTCATTTTAGACTTGCATTCTAGGGTTAGGGATCGAGTGTCATGGTGTGTTCTCTTGTTTTTTAGATGGAGTGATTGTAAAATATTCATTTTCAAGTAATAATACATCAACTTTGTTTTGGTTGATTTACTCATGATCTTATTGGTTTTGATCTCCTCCCCCTTCTTGATTTTGTTATGTGTCAAAATATGTAAGTGATAGAGATGACTCATGAAGTTCATATCCTATCCATCTAGGCAACAAGTCTTGCAAGTTCTTAAAGTTATCCAGTTTTACTTAGATTTGATCTCATAGTGTGATTTCTTGTTTCAAAAGTTTTTTCCTCAAATATCTAAGAGTTCTTGCTTATTATGATATGTGAGAATGTATCTAGCTAGAGCTATCTTGGTCATCCTCCACCTACAAGCAAATCATACTTTGAGTTTTTGATTTGGTTTTAGTGCAACTTTGCTTATTTTTGAGAAAGGTATGAACTTTAATAAGGATTCAAGCGATTCTTAGATGGAATATGTTTCTGAGACCTTAAACAAGGTGTGTGCAAAGTTTTTATCTCTTTTGACTATGGATTTTTAGAGTTACACCAAAAATGGTTTGGATTCAGGTTGATTTTATATTCTGGGACAAAGAAGCGGTATATCGCTATTAGACCCGGTCATGTCATAGTCCGATCAGACCACATCTCTACCGTCGGTCAGACTGCCATGACTCCGATCAGATCGCTTCTTGGTAGCTAGACCCACCGCCCAAAAGCCAAGTTTCGGCTCTTTGGTTTTTGAGACTATTGCTTTGCTCTTGGCTTACTAGACTAATATTCGTAACTCTATAGTTATTGGAAAGAAGGTTTAGAGAATACTTTGGAGAAAATTTTCAAAGGCACTATTTATCCCCTCTGTTGCTATTGCAATCATACAAAAACTTTTTGATAATTTAGGCCAATTAATTAAGATGTCTAACCCCGTAACCCGTGCAAGTGCATGAGCAAGACTAATATAAGTCCGATACACATACTTAGGAAATATATTAGTTAAGTCATATTCAATAAAATTGGGCCATAATTATTCCTATTTAATAAATATAGTACTATTTTACTATTAGAGATAAATATAATTTAATTTTATTAAATATTTTTTAAATAATATAACTCCTAGATATGAGTGTTAAATTTATATTGCAAGACAGGAGAAGTATATAGGGACAACAAAACAGCCACTTGCACGGGCAAATTGACTAGCTCATAGCAACAATAAATTAGCCACTTACCAAACCTTCGAACTCCTAGCAAGACACTCGTATATAGCTAGCTCTCCCAAGTTCGAAACCAATCAGGTCGATCGCCTTGCTGTTGGCAAGCACAGCCGGCATGCGCGCCTATTTATATAATTGCTCTAGCAGGTAGCAAGTCTTCGCTTAGGTAGACCCTAATAAATAAGAACGACTGGCTCTCAGGTCTTCAATTCTGACTAAGGTCCGTTTCAGCGTAGGAAATAAAAAATTCCAATGGAATTTTATAGGAGTTCTAGATGCCCATTCCTTTCTTCCAAAGGGCCCTACAGAGAATTTTTCTCTAGGATTCAATTCCTCACAATTCTTATAAATTTTACATTGTTTCCTGGGTTTTTACATGAATATTTACCTGTATTAGATGGCTTCGAAAAAAAGCTGTGGGGTCGATAATTGTTCCGCCCCTCGTGTTTGGGCTTCTTTTTTTACTTTTAAGCTGACTTTTGACTTCAGTTTTTTCAATAATCACTATTTATTAGACTAATAAACCGCAACATAAAAAAGAACGTCCTCTTTGTAGGGGTACAATCGGGTCAGATTTGAATAGATATTGTTCATATTATATCCTAACTCATTTTTTCTCCAGATTCAGGATCGGATACGATAAAATCAAATATAAATATGAATTCAGAGTATTCTAAGTTTCGGATACGGTACCATCGGGTCGGATATATAATTGTTTCAGGTTAAAAAAAAGGGATAATATAGGCATACATAAAGTAGTAACAGTGAATCATACAACCATCGCTTCAAGCCTTCAATTAGCAATAAATTTATCTAGATTACTTAAGTACGATAGCTGACACTACACAAGTTCAATATAAACGATAAATTCATACATAAGTTCAAAAACCGATAAGATCATACATAATTTTGAAAATCAATAAATTCATACGCAAGTTCAACATAAGCGGGGAGGATTAGTGGTGACTAGTTAGAATGGCTGGACTCTGGAACTAAGTTAGGACTTGGATAAAATCTAGACCGGTTGGTGTCAATGATGATTGATGGGTTGATCCGGTTAGGGTACTAACTTGCTTGTCGGATATTCGGTCAGATAATATCTGGTTTACCATTTACCGATATTATTCGATCAGATTTTTGCTCTTTTATTTTTGTTACTATATCCAGCAACAACTATCCGGTATCGACCGAATTCAATACTAGATACTAAATTACCTTCTTGTATTTAATACCGACCAGATTCGGTACCAGATCATCGGAATTAATCCGTTCCATTCGCACCCCTACCTCTTTGCCTGCGAAGATAAGCGTAGCCATCAGGTATTACCGTATTAGTTGGTTGCCAGAGAAAACTCTACCTAAGCGTAGCCATCAGGTATTACCGTATTAGTCGGTTCCGGAGAAAACTCTACCTTCCAACAGCATCTTCGTGCGAAAAGAAACTCCCAAACATGTTTGTCCTTGGCCGGCACCAAGTCCACGCCATTACGCAGGATTTTCGTACCGAGTGGATACATGCATGCGCTCCGGTGTTCGCATGAGAAAGATTTCCAATAACTCAGCTACAGTGAAATTTTATTCAGTTATAATAAAATTTCAATCAAAAATCAGAAGCTATCGTTAAAACGATCACCACCATAATATGATGAGACACACCAAACTCCTCCCGGTCCGCTTACCTTTCTAGGGAACTCACCGTCGTCATCGTCCTCTATCACATCCCAAAGTTCGTAAAACCTATATAATTATTTTCAAAATCATCATTTATGTTTTTTTCTTGAATTTTTCATAATTTCTGTAACATATTTTGGGAGTTAGAATCTTGCTTAAATTCAAAATTTGAGTTTAAATTCAAAGTGCAAAGCAAATTTCAAACCAAAATTTCTTGGGCAGAGCTCAGCCCATCCTCTCCTCTCTCGTAGCCTGCCTGACTTTGGCCCAGCCTAGAAGGCCTTCAGCATAGCGCAGAACGGCCCACGCTGGCCACGTACCCGTCATTCGCGCCTAGCGCAGTAGCGCACGCCCACGCCCCGGTGCCCTGGTGCCGCCACCATCCTATGCTGCAGCAGTGCGCACCACCCCTCCTCCCATAGTAGCCCATCATCCTCGGCTGTAAGGATGGACAATTGGCTTAAGGCTTGCGAGCCGGCTCGACTCGTAACGAGCTCGAGCCGGCTCAACTCGGGCTCGTAATAATTCAAGTCAAGCTGAGCCTAGTCTTCAGCTCGTGAGAAAAATGAGCCAAGCTCGAGCCGGCTCGCGAGCCGCTCGTTGGCTCGTGCGAGCTCATGACTCGATGTAGTCCGATCGGCTGGAGGATATATATGCTTTACCCACCCGCTCGGCTCGCTCATACGCCCGCTCGGCCGCTCGCTCGCTCTGCTATCTCCGCCCGTACCCCGCTCCCCCGCTCCCCCCTGCTCCCCCGCCCGGCCGGCCCCCGCCACCCCTCCTCCCCGCTCCCCCCGCCGCCGCCTCCCTCCCCGCTCCCCCTCTTCACCTCCTCCGTCCTCCCTCCCCCCACCGACTCCCGCCGCCGCCTCCCTCCCCCCCCCCCGCCGCCCCCGACCGCCTCCTCGCCACTCCCCCACCCCCGCCCGGCCAGCCCTGCGGCGGCGGGTTTGAGGCGCTCCTCGAATCAGGAGGCGACGGCGGTGGAGACGCCGAGATGAGGAAGACACAGGGAAGGGGAGGGCGGCGATCGATCTCCTCAAGTTGAAGGTATATTCCATCGATCGATTAGTAGTATCTGCTTTACGATCGATCGATTTGGTGTAGTCGATTGGATGCTGCGTGTGTGTAATCTAATCTGGTATACATTTGTGCGCATGCACCTGTAGTTATATAGTAGTAGCAATATGCTTAACATGTGCATGCGCGTGTGATTTGGTATTAACTTGCTCAAATCTTGCCACTACCAGGCTGGTATTACCAGTTTTGTTACTACTACAATTACCACGACATTACCATTATCAAGCTGTGTTTGTTTGGGTCACGAGCCATTCGAGCCGGCTTGAGCCAAATTTCGAGCCAAGCCGAGCCATCCTCCTGGCTCGTTCGTTTCGGAAACGAGCCGAGCCGAGTCAAGTCGCACTCCACGACGAGCTCGGCCGAGCCTGGCTCGAGCCGGCTCGACTCGTTTCCAGCCCTACTCGGCTGTGCCTAACCCTCCTCCCTCTCCCTCTCCTCTCTGTGCACCCGACGCGTCCGTGCCCACCGCTCCCACACCGAGTCCGTACTGTGTCGTATGTCCGTGCCATTACGCAGGATTTTCGTACCGAGTTCCGAGAGAAAACTCTACCTTCCTCAGCGTCTTCGTGCGAAAAAGAAACACCCCAACATGTTTGTCCTTGGCCGGGACCAAGTCCACGCCACTACGCAGGATTTTCGTACCGAGTGGATACATGCTTGCGCTCCGGTGTTCGCATGTGAAAGACTTCCAATATAATGATGAGACGCACGGAACTCCTCTCCATTCTCCTACACACCCTTACTTTTCTAGAGAGCTGACTGCCGACATCGTCCTTTGTCACATCCCAAAGTTCGTAAAAACTATATGATTATTTTCAAAAATATCACTTATGTATGTTTTTTTTCATCTTTCAGAATTTCTGTAACATTCCATTTTGGGAGTTAGAATCTTGCTTGAATGAAATTCAAAATTTGAGTTCAAATTCAAAAGTGCAAAGCAAATTTCAAACCAAATTTTCTTGGGCAGAGCCCAGGCGCCCAGCCCATCCTCTCCTCTCTCTTAGGTCGCCTAGCCTTGGCCCGGCCCAGAAGGTCTTCAGCCTAGCGCAGAACGGTCCACGCCGCCCCTGTACCCATCGTTTGCGCCTAACGCACGCTCGCACCCTCGGTGCCTGCCGTAGCAGTGCGCACAATCCCTCCTCTTATGCACCACTGTGCCTCCATAGTAGCCCGCCACCCTTGGCCGTGCATAACCCACCTCCCTCTCCCTCTTCTCTCCGTGCGCTCGACGCATCCGTACCTATCACTCCCACACCGTGTCCATGCTGCGTCGTGTGTCCGTGCCATCCATCCACTCGACCCATTGTCTCAGTGCACCCTCTCCGCCTTAACTCCCCCATGTCGCTCGCTGACTCCGCTAGATACGCCCTATGCCCACGCCGTGCACCAAGCTCTACCACCTTGAAACTCTGCGAGGGGCCTAAAGGCCCAACAGCTAACCATCCTTCCCCAGTGGCTATAAAGCCCTCGGTTAGCTTCTCCTTGACCCCAATCGCACCCCCGTCATTTCCATTGCCACCGAAAGCCACCCACCACCTCTTCTTCCTCTCCTCTGGCCATTCCGCTGCCGCCAACACCGTTTATGACTCACTGCATCTCTGTCTAATTGCTCGTGCCTGGAGCACCGCACGAGGATCCTGAAGTCGACCCGAACCTCCCTGACCACCCTCTCCCTCTCCGATGAGCTGTCCACGACGACCCCTCTCCGCTGCCTCGGTCCTCCGCCGACAGCCCACTCCGTACGTCCTCGAGCTCCGCTTCCACCTCTAGTTAGTCGCTCTCCACCCCTTGATGCTCCCTAGCCTGTAATTAGACTCTAGCGCCATGTGTCACCATAGTGCCATGCTCTCATCTCTGTTGGACTCCGAAACAACGACTCCAGATCCTCTATGTAAATCGTACTAGTTCAGGATTAACTAGTGCACACAGTAGACAATAAAGATAAATATCAATCATAATGATATTTATTTTATTAGCTAAGTATAAGCCTAACGGCTAAAGTTTACATCAATAACCTATAGACCAAATTTAAATAATAGCAGCGGAAGATAAACACAGAAGCGGAAGAAGCCCAATAAGCCTGCTCACAGGTAAACGATAGTGAAATGAGAGGTGCTTCAATGCTTTTCTCAACAGTGATTTGCACACTTTTTAAAGCACGGTGAATGGTAGATAGATACAACTTACCTCTTCGTTTGCTTTGAGATTAGTGCAACTCTTGTTGAAAAGAAAAGCATGGAAGCACTGCTCTAGTGAAATATGGTCTACTCGTCCTAATCCTCACCACAGTTGTACCCCGCAAGTTAAATGAGAAAATGCATTATTAATATGTGGGCAACAAGTGAAGGCATATAGGGTTATTTGAGCGTAAAGTAAAGTTTAAAGAAATACAACAAATAGATTGAAAATTGTTGAATTTAATATAGTAAGTAAAAACAGTAATTTAAGCAAATTAGTATTGTTAGTGCAGACACCGACCTGACACTAACCTAACCATAGGTGTCCCACCCGGATCATCTTTTTCAAAAGATCTCATATGTGTTTTATCTATCCATAAGTTTATTTTATAAACCATTTTGAAAAAAATAAAGTGTAATCTGTGAAAAACTTTACTCAGCATGTCCATAACCATAGGCACGACTATCAAGATAATTTATACACTCTACAAAGGTGATATAATTTTACCCATAATATATAATTAACTTATGATGTCAGTCACTATACGTTTCTATAGGTGTGCGACTGAGTAGTCATAATAAGATCTTTACAATGCAAAATCGTTAATATAGCCACACCTCCACTAAGATTTCACCCCAATAAGAAGTCCACCAGATCGGGCCTCCTCTTGTGTCATGTAAGACTCCTTACAACCTACGTCACACATACATTCAATCTATAACGAAACTTAAATTAGAATTAGCAAATTAGTCAGTCAGATCTATCCTATACCAATCTTATGGTAATACGATAAGTCTTTATAACAGTTACTCATAGACCAGTTCTTAGGAAGACTTTTCACATATCTCTTGTACCTAGAACTCACGTTAAGCCATCGAGCAACAACGTATGCGAGTAAGTGAGATGAGCTTAGATGGCGCCTTTGGTTGACGAAAGCTGGAGGCTCAAGAAGCTAGAAAAGACATGTTGCATGCTCGCTGGCCTGCCAGAAATGTTTTTCATTAGCAATGTTCGAAAGGAAAGGAAACTTGTAAGAAATTCTAGTCTCTGTTCTTTGGTTCTTTCTACGAGACAAGAAAATCTGCATATTGGCTATTGCGTGATGCTGCCCAGTGAGTGAATTTTCAATACACGTTTGCTAAGGAAGTTTCTTTTCTTTTTTTTTTCTTGAAAATGCAGGAGGAACACGTTTCATTCATTAAGTAGCAAAGATGATACAGGTAGATAATATACACGGATAAGCTACCGGCCTTGCCGGCCAAACAAGAGGGGCGGAAGACCTACAGGATTACAGGGGGTGGGGTGAAACGACTACCGGCGACAAAAGGAACAGGAGCGACAAAAAACACAGGGCCGACTAGCAAAACAGGAAAGAAAAAACCCCCGCAAGCAGCTCGCTAAGGCCGATCTCCGACAACAGGGCGAAGATCATGAAGTGTGGATTTGTGCAGCGAAGACCAAGTGGTAAATTCCTGCTTCGTGCATTGCACGAACTCCTGAATATCCAGTTTGCTCTGATTGTGCTAGATTCTATTTCTCTCTTTCTAGATCATCCAAACTAGGAGGATAACTAAGGAATCTACACCTTTGCGCTTGGTGGTTGGTGCGAGGATTCGCAACGCTATCCACTGGTCTTATAAGAAGCAATCGGCGAAGGAGTACGCATTACAAAGCGACAACTAGGAGAGGATGCAGAACCAGAATTGTTTGACCACCGGACAGCTGACAAGGAGATGAAGGGTTTGTCTCTTCGAGTTGGTCACAGAGTAGACAAAGCGTAGGCGTGGGAACAGAGCGACTATTCAACCGCGAGAAGTCCAAACTCGATCTTGGAGGGCTAACCAGGTGAAGAGCTTTGCTTTCAGCGGCGACACGCTTGACCATAAGTGTTGAGCACATGGGAAGAGGATCGACCCCTGAGCAACATGCCGATCTAGGAGTAAATTTCTCGTCCGTGGTCCAACGCCAATGAGCGACATCTTGTACCCCCTGCTGCAATTGCACCTGATTTAACATCGAGCACAAGTTGAGGAATTCGAAAATGGCGGGAGCGGCAAAAGGTCCTTGTAGGTCTGAAATTCACTTGCGATTGGTCAGCGCTTCCCCGACCGTGGTGCATTTCTTGCACGTCGATTTCACCTTGCCCCAGATGATCAGTGCCCACTCGCGCAGACCTTTGCCGAGAAGCCATCCGTCGATCCAAAAGAGGGTGGAAGAGCCGTCCCTAATTTGAATCAACGAGGAAGCGTAGAAAAGGTCATCAGTTGCGACGTCTTCCGATTGATGAACTGTGGTCCACAAGTGTCATGGCTAGGTACGTGCCAACCATTCCCATCTAGCTCGAAAGTGATTCGAAAGTGATGAGGACATCACTTCCATACACACAACCAACACTACTCACAATAGGCACACACAAGAGTCTGAACCTATGCAATTTGATAATTTGAACAAACATAGCTTTGCATAAAATATAAGTTTAATATGATCAAAGTGTTAACTCTTCTGGTTCACAAGTTGGTTGGTCTTGGTATTCTTGAGTGTGCTCGATCTGAGGCTCGTCCGTACCTTCGAACTCTACTCGAACGATCGCACTAGAAAAAGAACAACACAATACATATAAATAAATGTCAAAGAAAAATCAAATCAACTCCAAATTGAACAAAGCCAACACCATTGGATAGACCTTGAATTAAGATAAATTTAAAAATAAATTTCACTAAATTTGAAGCTAAGACAAGAGAGAACGGGCCTCTTGAACTTTAATTTTCAGAAAAATTCCAAAAATTAACAGAAGAGAGAGAGTCCTCTCTCTAATAAGGTAATGACAGGTGGGGCCTATAATTTTTTAATTTAAATTTTGAATTATTTTTATTTGGAAAAGGGATACAGAGGCTGACAGATGGGTCCCATTGAATTTACAATTTTAATTGAATTATTTTCAAAAGGAAAATGACCCAGAGACTGAATGTGGGGCCTGTTTACTGTGCAATAGTACTTGGGCTCACATGTTGGTGGCCCAATAATTAAAACCGGGTTTGATTAGATTTTCAAATTGGAGGGGCCCACTTGTCGGTTTGACATGGCTTAGGATTAGGGGGTGGCTCGCACATCAGCGGCTAATTAGCCGAGGCTAAACAAGAGGTCGGCAACGGTGGTGAGTGGCGGCTACGGCGCTTGTCCAGGTGAAAGTCGCGGCGATTAAGAGGCATGGTACAATGACTTTAGCTGGCAGCGACGGCTCGAAGGTAATGGAATTTGCGACGTGCGGGCAGTCGGCCGTGAGGACGGGGAGTGCAGACGCGGTGGTGGGCTTTGTCGGCAGCTCTAACGCGCGGTCAGGAGTATTTAAAAGGGTGTCAGGGCGGGAAAGGCGAGGCGTACGGGCTCTGACCCAGCTGCAGTGGCATGGCAGCGGTGTGGCAGAATTGGGAAGGCATGGTGGCAAAAATCTGGACGGTGCTGTGTTGGCGGTGATTTTTCGGACTGTGAACAGTGAGCACGAGCAAAGGCTGAAGGGGGTGATGCGGCAGGGAAAACACTACACGAATGGCTGGGATGGGTGTGGGATTAGGCCAGGGTTCAAGAAAAATTAGGAGCAAGCAAGAATTTAAATTTCTTTTGAAATTTCGGTTTGTTTCAGAAATGGACTCCGCTGAGCCTCACGCATCTCTGGGTGGAGTGCCGACGGCCAATTTGGCCGAGGCGGTGGCCGGCGGCGAGGTTCGGCGGGGTGGAGGCGACGACCATCGTGTGGCGGCGTTGCACGGCGAGATAGGGCCTCATCTACGGGTAGGGGGAGCTTACCGGGAGTAGCGGCGACATCTGGGGGCGGCGGAGGGAGCTGGCATCGGTGAGGCGGAAGTGGCGGAGGGGTGGTGCCAAGGGGAACTCGCCGGAGGGGACGGCGTGGCCGGGTGGTGGTCGGAGCGCACACAGGGACCTCGGGCGGAGCCTCAGCTGCGAGCAATCGGTCGGCGGAGCGATGGAACACCAAGTCGACCGGGCGCCAGAGGCGAAGAAGAACGGGGTCGACGGCGAGCTACACTGAACGGGAGGCCGATTAGACACGCCGAGAGGGAGGGAGAGGTGAGGTGATCACGAGGACGTGCCTAGCGGGGCACAGGACTCACCGGTCGGTGCTAGCGTCGGTGATGGTCGAAGAAAAGCACGACGGAGGTGAAGGTGAGCTCGGGAGGACGTACAGGAGACGGGGAGGAGATGGTGACGAGCAACGGGGAGGGCTTGGCGCCCCATTCAAAGCGACAGAAGTGGGAAAATGGCCATTGGCGCCTTAAATGGCTGCGCGGGGCGCAGCGGCACTATGGCTGAACAGGGGGCGGCACGGGGGCAAAGGTGGCGCCGCTCGGCGTGTTGCGCACTTGCGCGGCACAGGGGGCTAGCGGGGACAGCGTGCAATGCGGAGGAGCTAGGGTCATGCGGGCGGCTCAGTGGCACGGGTTGCCGGGAGGCACGCACGCACGCGGGGGCGAAGAAGCCGGGCCGGCTGGCGTGGCGCGCTGAGGGGAAGAAAGAGGTGGAGTCGGGCGTAGGGGGGTTCGGGCGTGCCAAACAAACAAAGAACGACAAAAAGTGTTCAGTGTTTACTTGTGTAATCGTGCCACTTAGGTTTGCAGGCTTGAAAAGTCAATCTTCACAAATATTTGTCACTATATCAAATCCGTAAAAAGATTTCAACGTTTAGCACTAGTTTGTACAAATTAATAAATTATGATTCTCCACGGCAATTTCCTTTTCAGCCAACAATCCAGGCGCACACTGGAAGTAGAGTGCTACGATCGTCGCATTCACATCGGTGTCCCATCGCCCGGATCGGACTACTCACCGCAACGGACGAGCTCGAGCGCCGTCTCCAGGTCGGCCACGACGTCCGACATGGCCGGCCGGTCCTCTCCGTGCAGCCGTAGGCAGCGCGCTGCCGTGTGCGCCACCAGCTCCGCCGCCTCGAGCTGTCGTGGCGTTGGCTCCGGTACCGCCGGGCGCCTGTCCAGCACCTTCCCCAGCTCTCCGGCCTCGATGATTGGCAGCGCGAAGATTGCCAAGCTCATGGGGCCCTCGCTCTCCTCCCCGATAGTAATTGTATTCTTCCCCGTCAACACCTCCAGCATCACCACGCCGAAGCTGTACACGTCGCTCGCCGGCTTCAGACGCCCTGTGTGGTAGTACTCCGGGTCGATGTACCCAAGCGTGCCGCATATCGTTACTTCGGCCTCATCCGCCTCGTCATAGGTGATCGACACTCCAAAGTCCGACACGCGCGGCGCCCAGCTCGCGTCGAGGAGGATGTTGCACGATTTGATGTCGTGGTGGATGACCGGCGGCACGGCATAGCAGTGCAGGTACTCAATGGCTCGCGACACGCCCAGCAGTATCTCGATGCGCATCTTCCAGGACGTCATCACCGGCGAGGACGACGACGTCTGACGATGCAGGTGGTCGTGGAGCGAGCCGTTGTGCATGTACTCGTAGACGAGCAGGCGGTGCTCCTCCTGCACGCTCCAGCCAAAGAGGCGGACAATGTGCTTGTGGCGGAGGGAGGAGAGGATGGCCATCTCGTTCCGGAACACCTCCTCCCCAGATGGCCATACCGTCATGCTCATGCGCTTGATGGCCACCTCCCGCCAGTCGTGAAGCATGCCCTTGTACACCATGTTGAAGCCGCCTTTGCCGATCACTGCGTAAGGGGAGAAGTTATTGGTCGCCGCCACGAGCTCCGCGAACGTAAACTTCTCAGCTCCAACTCCATGGGGTAGGGGCGCCGCCACCTCCAGCGCGACCTCTGCAGCCTCCTAGGACAGACAACACAAACAGAGAGTAGTAAGCTTCTCTCTTCATGAAACCAAGCACGAGACTACAAAGAAAGGTTTCAGCATGGTTCCTTTGTACTACAGGGATAAGATTGTTCGTGTTGCTTTTGGAGGAAACAAAAAAGGAGCCATCTCATAAGGTCGAAGTACTAATGGTGCTGCAAAATGAGCATTGTTTCAGATGGCGGTCTGCCCCTGATGTAGAACCCTTACTGTATGAGGCCATTTGGAGGTAATAATACAATTAATTAACTGAAAAGCTTGAGTTGAGGCCATTCATTTCAGGGAGAGCTCGATCAATAATCTGTACCAGCTGGGACTGGGAGCCTGCCGCTGATGGCACGCTCGTGTGATTTGGAAGCAGGATGTTGTAGATTCGATCGAGGCGGCGGGTGACGTCGATGTGGCTGATGAAGGGGAAGACGAGCAGGTATGAGTCGATCCTGCTCTGCACGTCTCTGAACCTGTCGGCCTGCCTCCCGGCCGTGACGAACTGGTACATGGCGCTCCTCCCCTGGCAGGACGTGACGAGCTCGTGCGCCTCCCGCAGCGTGTCGCCCAGCCCGGTCAGCGGCCACCGGACCTCCTCGCGCCGCATCACCTCCGGATCTTGGAGGTGCGGCAGCAGCTCGGCAATCATGAAGACGCGGCGCGCGAGCTGCTCGCACTCCTTCTTGTTCTGGCGGGCCGTCACCGCCGCCTGCATGATCATGGAGATGAGCCCGCCGGCGTCTGCCCCGACCAGCTGCGCCACCGTCGCCGCCTGCCCCAGCCCGGTCCATAGCGCCATGACAGTATAGATAGGAACAAGAAGAACAAACGGATTGACTAGGGAAAAGACAGATAGGGACAGGAATCACGCAGGAGATTTGTAGAGTCGCCGAAAGGAGCTGCTTTAGAAGAATTTTCTACGGAGAAGAGGAGTTTGATGGTGGTGTCACCGTGTGCTATCCTTCCCGTCTCTTCCCTCTTGCACTTAGGCCCCGCTCAGCTTATCTAAAAACCAGTGTTCGGCGATAGGCGTTGACTTCCAGATCACTGTTCAATTTTTATCTTTTGTCATTTTTTTGTTTTTTGGTGTTTTGTTTTTTTCTTGTATTCTTTTACATTGTCCGTGATAGGTTGATATATCGTTTTTATTTTTATATTTTTTTAAAATTTAATTATGTCAAATAAGTCAACTCAGCTATAGTAAAAAAATCAGACAGTTACAGTAAAATTTCAATCAGAAAACACAAACCATCGCTATTCCGAACGCCCTCTTATTTTTTTTCCTGTAGCGAGCATTGAAGATTTAATGGCGACAAAAGCAAGCACTTTGACCAAATAGGAGCGAGATCTACACATTGTAAAATATCCAAAACATTATAGATGGGTGGATTCCCAGCTCTCCACCACAATCCTTCCTACGCTTCCCCACCGCTATGGTCACTCAATGCTACGAATGGAGAGGGAGAGAGAGACTAATGGGGATTAGTTCATTAGGCTTTCAAAGCAACTAGCAATATAAGCGCAACGCCATGCCGCGCTAGCCACCATGTGAACAAAGTAAAAGAGACAAAAATTCATAAAACGAGTTTTTCTTTTAAAAAACGAGGACCTATGCGTATTTTCAAAGAAAACAAAGGTTTTTTTTTTGCATAAAAAGGGTCCGTGCATAATTTCAAAGAAACCACGGGGTGTTATCACGCAAAAAGAGGGGTCTCCACAAAAAAACTAAGGTTTTCAAAGAAAGCAGAGGGTTTTTTTGCATGAAAAGGACCTGTGCGTAATTTCAAAAAAACGTAAAAAGGACATGTGCGTAATTTCAAAGAAACCGCGAAGTGTTATCCAGGAAAAGGAGGAGCCTCCATGGAAAAATTAAGGGGTCCGGACATAATTTGGGAGGAGCGGAGGGGTTTTTTTCGCAAAACAACAAGGCGACATAGGTCTTTTCGAAAGAACCAAGAGTCTATATGTAATTACGAAAACGCGGGGTTTTTTTTGCAAAGTTGCCACGTGGCACGGGCGCCCGCCCGGGCATTCCCCCTGTCATAATATAGGGACTATGTGTTAGTCTCGATTTCTTATTCATATTTAAGGTATGGTATAGTTTTACATTTATTTTCTTATCTATTTGGTATAGTTTCATATTTACCCTCTTATCTGTCAAGCATGATTTTATACTTATCCTCTCACCTGTCTGGCATGATCTATATATGTAACATTTAGTTCTTCATTCTATTCAGTGTGTGATTGTCTCAAATATTCTACGCTCTCATAATAGACTGGATGACAGATAGGACGTCATGACAATATAGAGATGGACAATGAGATGGTTCTCATCTATACTATTGAAAATAGATCTTGCGGTATACTGTAAGATAGTTTTTCTCTCTTTTTTTGTTGTCTAGGATTTTATATCTTCAGCTTGTTGGCCTCAATGGAATTGCAGCATTTTTGACCCATTTACCGAGATTCCAGTTTATTCGCTTCTGTTCGAGATACTATCTAGTAGGGGTGCAAACGGAGCGGATATTTTCCGACCGTCCGTCCGTCCGTTTTAATTCGAATAGAATTCGGAGCAAATTTTCGGATATTCGGATGTTTTGCCGGATACGGATACGGATTCGGATATTTTTTGCTGGATACGGAAACGGATTCGGAACAAACATTATCCGACGGATACGGAACTATCGGGATATTTTTTTCAGATAGTTACCGGATATTTTTTCGGATAGTTACCGGATTCAAATTCGGATTCAACTCAGAACTAAATTCGGATTCGGATTCGGTTCGGGACAGCCTAACAGACACTTACTAAAAATACCATAACTTTCACAAGCGGAGTCCGATTCGAGTGTTCTTGTACTCGTTGGAAAGCTTATTTCAAGACCTATGCAATGGATAAGGTCTCATATTCAAATACATCATAAATCATCTGCTATGACCAAAATAATGTGACGGCTGTAAAATCTAGTTTCCTTTTTGTGTGAGTTCGAGTCTAAAACAGTATAGAGTTGAGTTGTATTCGGTTTGGGGACCATATGGACGTCCCAAGGGACTATATAAGTCTTGTAATCGTAGCCTTTAGGGCTCAGACTACCTTTGAGAAAAATTAATCTACCAAAATTTATTCGAGTTCATCATTGCTGCCGAAATTCCATATGAGATTAAAAGTATTCTTCAATCAATATCGTTCAGTCTTTCCGCTGAAAATTGGGTGCACGATAGATCTTCGCTTGGTGGTCGGCGAAATCAACGTGAACGTGTTTTGGCGGATTAAAGAGTGTTCGTCTCTTGCACTGGCATTGGAGGATCATTACGATTCATCAAGACTCCCGCGAGTATCCACCCTACATCGAGAAGATCAGTCAACTCTATATCAAGTGATGTACTTGACTACTTGGCTATGGTTAATTATTACTTTCGAACTCTGTGGCATGTAGCTAGTTAGCTATTATTTCTTTAACTAGTCCCTATCATTTACATGCTACTTTGCTAACTAGAATTTACTGGTTGCTTAACTTGTCCATTTCATCATGTGAAATTTGCTTGTTAAGCTACTAATGTAGTTACATTATGGATATGTACTATGGTGATTCATCCTTACACATGCGATATATATGATTTTTGTTTACGCGCATTATCCGACTAAATATTCGTGACCGAGACTAACCGTATTCGGAGCGTACTGTATTCGCTCCGTATTCGTGACCGAGAATATCCATACTCGTATTCGTATCCGACACTATCTGTATCCGATTTCGACTCCGACAAAAAATATGGAAACGGATACGGAATGAGCAGTATCCGCTCGTATCCGATCCGTTTGCACCCCTGCTATCTAGATGTGTACAAAAGTATACTGTCTCCTCTTTTTGGGTATGTACAAAAGTATTACATACCAAGGGACGCTCATGCTGCAGCCCCTAAGGTACGCCAAGGACTGCAGACCACCTTCGAGGGTCGCGGGTTCCTGGAGGTCCTCAAGATGGGATAGCTTGTTTAAACCTGCATAGCTTATGCTATTACTCCCTTTGATCGTAAATGCAGGTTGCTTTAGATGCATGCAATCAAACTTTAAAGGCGGACTGATTTACCACATGGAAATTATATTAATAGATTTCTCATTAAAAGTACTTCTATAAGTATACTTGATATTTTTAAAAACATATAACTAGGAAAAAATTATCAAAGATATATATTAGAATCCGTATGGATCAAGTAAAAGGGAATGAATAGAGTAATTCGTATGCAAAATAGTATGAAAAGTGGTGTGATTCCTTAAAATTTCCCAACTTTAGTTGAGAAAATCGGGATTTTGGAATTTGTACTGAAGAAATTAGGGTGTCAATCTGAAATAGATCATTTTCCTAGGCCCCGCTCAAGTTAGAGTTTTTTTTCACTGTTTAGCGATGAAATCACTGTAGCAACGATGAAATTACTGTAGCAATTTTGTCACGTAGTGATTTTTTTTGTTTTTTGGTTTTTTTGCGTTTCGTTTTTTTCTCGTATTCCTTTGCATTGTCCGCTTTAGACTAGCCAGCCGTTTTTATTTTTACATTTTTTAAAATTTAATTATGCCTAGTATGCCACTCAGCTACAGTAAAAAAAATAAGTCAGTTATAGTAAAATTTCAGTAAAAATAAAAATTGGTATGGTTTTGTTATCGTTCATGCCATCTTTCCGGTGGCTCTTTGAAGGTACGGCTTTGTACTTCGGATTGTTCTCTTGCTTGTGCTGGCTTGGGTGACGCTTCTGATATTCAATGCTGGAATGATTGTTATTCCCATCTCACTTGGTCGTCTGGTTTGTGATGCTGTTACCCACATGCCGACCACACATGGCATCAAGTAGTGGTAATTCGCTGATGTTTGTGTCATACATATAGCTAAACTTTTGGCATATTTCCTTTTTACCTAGCACAGTAATCGTGTGTAATATTTGATTGTTATTCTGTGGTAAATCCATTATTTTCTCGACCAGATTTGTCATCTTTTAGCATTGGGTGTTGTATTATCTGGAGCGCAGCGGCTGGAACAACATATGCAGTTGATTACATTAGATCACAGCAGCTGAGCTTCCTGGTTCAACAAATCTGCAAGTGGTGCTGTATTGTTCTGAAGAGCACTGCTTTACTGAAGGATCAGAAATAGCAACAGAGGGTGGTGAATGGTACATTTTAAAAATTTCGCCTCAAGTATTCACTCACTTTTCAGCCAAGAGTAAACTGAAAACAGCAATGAAATCTTGTCAAAACAGCAGCGAACTGCACCCTAAAACAGCACTAAGAACTGCAGAAACCTGCACTACAAAACAACACTGCTGGCTGAGAATAGAGCAGAGAAAATAGTAACATAAATTGCTGTCCAAAGCAGCCTGAAAAGCACAAAGTAAAAGCTGAAAAGCACAACGTAAAAGCAGCTCAAAGTAAAAGCTGAAAAGCACAAAGTAAAAACTTAAAAGCACAAAGTAAAAGAAACACAAAGTTGCTAAAAACTGCAGCCACAAAACAGCAAGTATATTAATGTATTTCTACTGTCTTTCTTAGCCCAAATGAGCAAGAAAACAACCGCAAAACAGCAGATTTTCAGAGATAATTCAACTTCTTAAATCTTTGCTCTCGGAAAAGAATTAGCCAAAGGACTTTGAGGTGATTCCCAGTTCAAAGCAAAAGAAAAAGAGGAAGATTACAGTAGAGAGAACACAAGGAAAATATACTATAGAGAAAACTGCTCTCGGTTATAAACTACCCAAATGACTTTGAGGAAATACCTTGTTCAATGCATGAAGATTTAGTAAATACTCGACCAACCCAAACTCCACAAAGAGAAGAACACAAGGATCAAACAATTTGCTTATAGAAATTAACCGACCAAATGGTTTTGAGACAGATTTTCACCATAAGCAAAAATCAAACAACAAACATAATCAGACAAGAGAGAATAAGACTAGGATCTCAAACAAACATTCATACAATTAAACGAAAAGAGATGAACAATAAAGAAAGAACAACTAGGAGAATAGAGGAAGACAGATGAATAATTCATATAGAGGAATGATTACAAAATAGTTCATATTCAGCCATCTCAACTCAATCTCATATCCTGGGCAACACAACACCCATAGAGATCAAGCACTAGAGAAAGCCCTAACTCCTCTCTCTCAAAACCCACACATACACATGTGGAGAGAAAAATAGAAACCCTAGCTTTTACCACCACTCTCTCCCTCTCAAGAACATAAGCCCACACATGGAGAGAAAACTTTAACACTCATAGAGCACAAGCATTAGAGAAAACCCTAACACTCACACCCTTCTCTCTCTTTCTCTCAATCCTCTCCCACTAGAAAGCACTTCTATTTGTAGCTTCCACTAATGGGTTTACAAGCCATTTTACCCATTAGGTCACAACAGCTCATCTCTTTATCCATTATACCCTAACCACATCCACTTCCTTTTGTGCAACCCTACGCATTTACCAAAATGCCACTCCCGCACCTTCCAGGAAGCTTCCCCGTTTCTTGCCATCCAAGCTTCGCGCAACCACTTCGAGTCCTCACCGTCTTCGACACATCTCGATCGCTCTGACCTCAGCACCTCCTGTGCCTAGTCCGGTCACTCGTGCCTCGCCACGACTCCGTCTCAATGTCCTGCAACCATCACCGATAAGAAAGCGCATCACATAGCACCGCACAAAATATTATAATCAAATCATTAGCATCCGTAAATAGCACAAAATACCTCCTCCACCTGGTCGCCGCCTCGTTCCGCGCAGCGGGCCACGACGCCGCCATCTGCGTCTCCCGCTGGAACAAGTCCCCAGGAGCGGCATCGCCGCATTGCGCCCGCCGGTGCCCCCCCTTCGATCCAGGCCACGCGCCTCCCGGGCCCTCCTTCTACGGGCGTGCCGCCACCTCTGGCCGCCCTTCCTGGTCTACCTCTGAGTGCGCCGCCTCCACCTGGCGGCCAGTCTACCGTGTCGCCCCCACCTAGCCGACCCGGCCGTCGGCCCTCCACCCTACGGGTGCGCCACCTCTTCGCTCTTCCGAGCGCCGGTGCGTCGACCACTGCCAGAGCGCGCGGGAGCTGGCCAGGACCTTCGGGCACATCGCCCCCACCTGGTCGCCGGTCTGCCGTGCTGCTCCCACCTGGCGGCCGACCCGTCGCTTCCACTTGGCTGTGTTGCCTGCCGCCCCCCACTCGGCTGTGTTGAAGCTATTTCAGATCTGGATCCCAGATCAGATCTGATCTGAGCACAGTATCCTATTGTGGCATATCAAAAAGAGAGAGAGAGAGAGAAATAATGTTGATGGTGCGCGGCATCCTCGTTGTCCACTTTGCCGTCCTCTGCGCGTCGGCCGATCGCTGCCCTTTATGTGCGACGTCCTTCACTTTGTTGCCCTCTGTGTACGCCACTTTGCCGCCGCCGCTGCCCAGGCCGCCGTCGTCTCCACTTCATCCGTTCAGTTGCGTCCATCCCAAATCTATAGTCTCTTTGTCAGTTCGTCAAGCCGTGCGAGCTCACAAATTTGCTGTTAGTCATAGAAGTCTAGGAATATTATTTTGCCTATCGCGGACCATCTTGAACTGAACGTCGGACAGCAGGAGAGCGCGCAAGATCTCGTTGAGGCAGTCGTCGAGCAAGAACGCCATGAACGACACGATGAGCGCGGGGAGCAGGTACGGCGTTATCTCGTCGCCGGCGAAGCTTGACGTCCCCGCCGCCGTCGCCTGATGGCGCCGATGCGGAAGCTGGTTCGTGTACATGGATGTGGGCGTGCACAACGTGCGTGTCGCTCGAGACCGCAGAAGCCTTAGCGTTGCCTGAGACGCCGACGATGCCATTGCATGCATGCACGTGACACGGCCTCGGCGTTGCATCGCCTTCTCGCCCCTCCGGCACGATCTCCCGCTCGACTTCTTGGATCAGCGCCAACACGCTCGCCTTGAGCTCTCGCTCCGCAGTGGACGGCGGCGAGCAGCGGCGGCACTAGCGTGACGCGAGCGCGAGGACATCCGCCACGTCGTCGGTGAGCCCGAGCCGTTTCATCGAGGATGTCGAGCAGCGCCGCCGGTCGTCTTTGCGCAGCTCGCGCACTCCACGCGCCACCTCGTCCGATCGCAGCAGCAGCGCATGCGGCCGCGGCGAGCGATGGCCGCCACGACGGCCTTGAACCGCTGCAGCACCAGGAACACCTCGCGCAAGCACAGCGACACCGACCACGGCAACCCCACGCATTGCATCAGGTCATCGAAACCGGGACGAGAAGCTTCGCCCACCGGGACACGGACGCAAACACCGCCCACAAGAAAGGTGCCGGCGCCTCGGAGGCGGACAGGTCCCGCGCCAGGCGGTGCAGCACGAGGAGAATCTCTCCGTCAGACGTTGAAGAGAAGTATCCCGTACACTTATCCCAACAAGGACTGCCCCCGGGAGCGGAGATAGATCCTCCCGGGGGCAGCAGCAGCGGAAGTAGATCGAGGTTACGTTAGAGTTTTAACTTAAGCTCTGATACCATGTTATGAATATTATGTGTATATTGATATGAGATCCAAGGGGCCATATATATAGGAGAATACAAGGAGATATGCCATATAGAGATAAAGCATATATGTAGAATAGAATACAAACTCTATCTTCTAATACAACTCTATCTTATCTCCTTAACAAAAACTAGTGCACCAGATTTAATTATACGGTTATCTTTATAAATAGCAATCTTGATAGCCGCACCATTCTCTACTGTTATTTCCTGCGCTGTATAAACAAGAGACTCCAGCTCATTGAGGAAACAGCTGCACCCTTGCCAGCTTCACTCATGGTTAATCCATCAAAGACAGCAGCTTGTTCCTGATTTATCTCATCAACAGCTTGACTTGCCTCTTCAACAAGAGCAGCATGCTGCTCTTGATTTTCCTCTGATCTGCAATACAAACAAAATATTTGTCACTACATCAAATCCGTAAAGAGATTTCAACGTTTAGCACCAGTTTGTACAACAACATGTTTGAAAAAAGCATTACAATTTCGTAGATTATGATTCTCCACGGCAATTTCCTCTTCAGCCAACATGTTTGAAAAAAGCTACGATCATCGCATTCACATCGGTGTCCCATCGCCCGGATCGGACGAGCGCCATCTCGAGGTAGGCCACGACGTCCGACATGGCCGGCCGGTCCTCTCCCTGCAGCTGTAGGCAGCGCGCTGCCGTGCGCGCCACCAGCTCCAGCGCCTCGAGCTGCCGCGGCGTTGGCTCTGGTACCCCCGGGCGCCTGTCCAGCACCTCCCCCAGCTCTCCGGCCTCGATGATTGGCAGCGCGAAGATCGCCAAGCTCGTGCCGCCCTCGCTCTCCTCCTCCCATTTAAAATATGCCGTATTCCCCGTCAATACCTCCAGCATCACCATGCCGAAGTTGTACACGTCGCTCGTGGGCTTCAGACGCCCTGTTTGGGCGTACTCCGGGTCAGAGTGCCCGAACGTGCCGTACACCGTGCAACCTTGCTCCTCGTCCGCCTTGATCGACGCGCCAAAGTCGGACACGCGCGGCACCCAGCTCGCGTCGAGGAGGACGTTGGACGACTTGATGTCGCCGTGGATGACCGGCGGCACGGCGTAGCAGTGCAGGTACTCGATGGCCCGCGACACGCCGAGCAGTATCTCGATGCGCATCTTCCAGGACGTCGTCACCGGCGAGGAGGACGACGTCTGACGATGCAGGTGGTGGCGGAGCGTGCCGTTGTTCATGTACTCGTAGACGAGCAGGGGCTCCTCCTCCTGCACGCTCCAGCCGAAGAGGCGGGCAATGTGGTTGTGGCGGAGGGGGGAGAGGATGGCGATCTCGTTCCGGAAGGACCGGAACCCCTCCTTCCTGTCCTGCGAGTCCTGCGAGAATGTCGTCATGCGCTTGATGGCCACCTCCCGCCCGTCGTGAAGCGTGCCCTTGTACACCGTGGAGGAGCCTCCTCTGCCGATTACTGTGTCAAGGGCGAAGTTATTGCTCGCCGCCGCGAGCTGCGCGAACGTGAACTCCTCAGCTCCAACTCCATGGGGTAGGGGCACCACCTCCTGAGCGACCTCTGCAGCCTCCTAGGACAGGCAACACAAACACCGAGTAATAATACGATTAATTAACTAAAAAGCTTCTCTCACCATGAAACCAAGCACGAGACCATTTGGACGTAATAATACAATTAATTAACTAAAAATCTTGAGGCCATTCATTTCAGGGACAGCTCGATCAATAATCTGTACCAGCTGCGACTGTGAGCCTGCCGCCGATGGCACGCTCGTGTCATTTGGAAGCAGGATATTGTAGATTCGATCGAGGCGGCGGGTGACGTCGATGTGGCTGATGAAGGGGAAGACGAGCAGGTAGGAGTCGATCCTTCTCTGCACGTCTCTGAACCTGTCGGCCAGCCTCCCGGCCGTGACGAACTGGTACATGGCGCTCCTCCCCTGGCAGGACGTGACTGTTGGTTTCAGCCCAGCTTCAGAGATCAAACACAGAACACACAATTTTCGGACGATGAACAGTAAACATTCAGAGAGAGCAGACGGGATTCAGAGTTCTTCCGTCCGGGGAGTTTTGGGGCAAATTTTCTCTCTATTACTGCTGAAGGGAAAGAATCAATACATGATCAATATGAATCGTGCCATCCCACGATCCGCAAAACAGGAAACAAACTAATTTGGTGCGATTTGCACCTTACAAGGAAATAATAAAAGTTTCTGGAAATAAAACGCTGAAGACTTTCCAAAACAGAGCTGTTCGGTTGCTTCCCGCCTAATTCAAGTTTTCAACCTCTCCAGACTATCCAAGCCTGGATTACTAGCTCACATTCTCCCCCTTAATCCTGGCATGGATGCCGATCATGAACGCCAATCAAATGACGCATTGCACCCAGTTTCACTCCAGACAATGGTTTTGTCAGACAGTCTGCACGCTGCTCACTCGAACAGACAAATTCAACCAGGATTTGCTTCTTCTCCACACATTCTCTTATAAAGTGGAATTTGTATCTATGTGCTTACTGCGTCCGTGAAATACCGGGTTCTTCATAAGGGCTATTGCCGATCTGTTATCAACAAACAAAGTGACTGACTTCATCTCCATTCCAGTTAGTTCGCTGATTAAACTCCTCAGCCATAACGCCTGACAAGCTGCGGTAGTAGCAGCCATGAATTCGGCCTCACATGAAGACAATGCCACCGTCTTACTCGCTTCGAGAGTTCCAGTTACGATTTTCATTTAAGTAGAAGGCCATACCACTTGTACTTCTTCTTCCATCCAGATCACCCGACAAGTCACCGCCGAGTAACCAAAACATATTCTTCACTATTTCCTTTCACATATGCAATCCCGAACTGAATTGTTCCCTTGAGATATCTGAGTATTTGTTTTGCTGCTTTGTGATGTAAGGTGGTAGGACTCTCCATATACCTACTTATAACTCCGACTGCATAAGAGAGGTCAGTCGGGTATGCAACAAATATCTAAAACAGCCAACCACACGTCCTGCTCCTTTGCATCAATCGAGGTTCCTTCAGGATCCTTGTGCAGTCTTGACTTGGGTTCCATTGGAAACTTTGTCGGATTGCAATCGCCATTCCAAATCGCTGCAGAATATTCTTGGCATAAGTGATTGTTTGAGCACCAACTTGTCCTTTTCTTTGCTTCACTTCAATCCCCAAATAGTAGGAGAGATGGCCTAAATCACTCATCTCAAATTCAGCCATCATCTGTTTCTTAAACTTCTGAATTTCTGCAGTGCTACTTCCAGTCACAATTAAGTCATCTACATACACACCAATGATAACTCTGGTTGCTTCGACCTCCTTTGTGTATACTGCTGGTTCTTGTGCACATTTCTTGAAGTCCATCCCTCTCAGACTTCTATCCAACCGAGTATTCCAAGCTCGTGGAGCCTGTCGCAACCCGTACAAAGCTTTTGCTAACCTGTACACCTTGTGCAGTTGACCTTTCACTTCGAAACCTTCTGGTTGGGTGACATAGACCTCCTCCTCTAACTCTCCATTGAGAAATGCTGATTTTACATCCAGGTGGTGCACTTCCCATCCCTGGTTTGCAGCATGGGCAAGAATCACCCGAACTGTATCCAGTCTAGCAACAGGTGCGAAAACCTCTTCAAAGTCCACACCATGCTTTTGTACATAACCCTTAGCTACCAATCTTGCTTTATGCTTCACTATTTGGCCATTTGAATCCTTTTTCAACTTAAAGATCCACTTCAAGCCAATAGGTCTGTGACCAGCAGGGAGTTCTGTCAGTGTCCATGTCTCATTCTTCTCAATTGACTCCAGCTCTCTTTTCATTGCTTCAAGCCAGCAGTTCTCAGTTGCTGCTTCATGGAAGTTTGAAGGCTCTTCCGATATTGCCATCATTAACTCCCCCTCTTCTTCTTCATCAGTAACCAGCACTTCTTCTGTATGTGCATATATGTCTGCCAATGACCGAACTCTTACTGGTCCTTCTTCTGTCTCGGGTGACATTGGTGCTTGACCTATATCAACAGCATTTGCACTCATCTGAGGTGTGGAGGGGCTTGGCATCTCAACTGTATATGGCATGTCACCCGAATCAGTTTCTGCTACAGCTGACGAGTTGTTACCCTGAATTTCTCCTGTGATAGGTGCTGCTGCTCCTGTCTCGTCTGCTGCTTCTGTTGTCGGAAGTACTTCATCTGACAACAGGTTATCAGGAATAACTAATTGCTCATCCTTCTCACCATTGCTAGTAGTCCACTTCCACTCAAGATCTTCCTGAAACACAACATCTCTGCTAACATGCAACTTTCCACTCTGAGGATTGTACAATCGGTGTGCTTTGCAATTTTCCTCCACTCCTAGATACACCATGGGAGTGCTTCTGTCTTCAAGCTTCTTGAGATGAGGAGAGGTGTTCTTCGCATATCCCGTGCAGCCAAACACCCTTAAATGAGCAAGGTGTGGCTTTCTTCCTTCCCACACCTCAAATGGTGTATGTTCTCCTAGTATTTTGGTTGGGAGTCGATTTAACAAATATACAGCATGTCTAACTGCCTCTCCCCAGAATTTTGCTGGTACCTGCATACTCTTGAGCATCGATCTGGCCATAGCCATCACAATGACGATTGCGGCGTTCGCAACTCCATTTTGCTGAGGTGTGTAGGGAGCAGTAAGATGCCTCTCAATCCCAGCTTCTTTGCAGTCCTGAGTAAATTCAGTTGATAAGAATTCACCTCCACGATCGATCCGAGTGTCTTGATCTTGAGCCCATCTTGTTCTCGATCAATGTTCGAATCTTTGAATGTTTGGAAGGCATCACTCTTTCTTTGTCAATGCATATACCCACATCCAGCGTGTGTAATCATCTACAATTAGAAGAAAGTACTTATTGCCAGATAATGTACAGGGAGTGATTGGACCACATATATCTGCATGAAGGAGTTCCAGTGGCTGTTTTGCTCTGAAACTTGCCACTTTCGGAAATGGCATCCTTGCTTGTTTGGCAATTACACATGCCTCACACAGTTTATTTGGTTGGGACACCACCGACACCAACCACTCTCTGCTTTCCCCGAAGCTTGGATCATGGAAATTCACATGGCCTAGCCTTGCATGCCATAGCCATGAAGGATCACCTATACTTGTCGAGGTCGATGGTTTTGATCTTTCGCATGATCTTGTATAAGCGGTTCTTCGTTCTCTTCACTTGCATCAATAATTTCTCATCTCGCCATACACCTTCATGACATCTCCCACCAAGAACACTTGGTTCCCATCTTCACTATCCGCCTATGCTTATGATATTACCGCATAGCTTAGGGATATAATACACCTCCTGAAGAAGTTTTTGATCTCCATTCTTGCATGTGAAAGCAACCGATCCTTTCCCCATAATCTGAATTGTGGATCCATCACCGAATCTAACTTTCCCGGTAATGTTCTCATCTAATTCCTGGAATTTTTCACGGCAGCCCGTCATATGATTACTGGCGCCATTGTCCAGGTACCAAATATCTTCACTTTCAACACTTTTGTCGTTGCTGTACATCTCAGGGTTCAATCTCTCTTCGTTAAGCAACACGGTTGCTTGCTTTCCTTGCAGATGATGTGACTTTTCTTGGGACACAGCCAGCATCAATGCTGGCTCTTCATCAATGGCACAAAGATGAGCCTCTCCTTCTTGCTTCGTGCTTCGGCAGTCCCCAGCAAAATGTCCCATATTTCCACAATTATAGCACTTGACTCTGCTCTTGTCCCATGTACCTCGACCACCACTGCTAGCATTTGCATTCCTATCATGGTAGGAATTCCATCGACCGCGTCTTCCTCGGCCACGGCCTCGTCCTCGCCATCTTCCTCGGTCTGGACCAATGAGATTGTGCTGCCCTCTTCCTCTACTCGACGATCCACAGTTGTTCTCCTTTGCCGTGGATCGCCATTCAGCATGTGTAGCGAATCGCCCTTCAGTTTTCGGTATTACCTTGCAACCGCAACGCCCTCTCTTCATATGCCTTCAATCTTCCGATTGCTTCATCGAAGGTCATAACCTCCGGATCATAGAATCGCTCTATTCAGCCGACAACATCGATGAACTTGTCGGAATGCAGAATCAAGCGCTTCTTGACAAGTACCTTGCTTCTCAAGTGCGATTACCAAGGAGGGTGTATTTATCGAAATTGCACCGATCTTACCGCGAACTCGTCGATTGATTCATTCGCTCATCCAAGAGCATCAAACTCACTCTTCAATGTCTGTGGCGTGCTTTCTTCACTCTTTCGCTCCCAAGTACCTCATCTTGAGACCATCCCAAATCTCCTTTGACGTCTTCTTCTTCGCGATTTGCAAAAAAACGTCTTCGGGATGCCTTGCGTAATATACGCCCGCCATCTTGTCCTTTCTTGCGTTCACTTGTACTCCTTCACTGGTTCCATCGCTTCCCATACTCCATGAGCATCGAGAATAGCTTCCATCCTAATCGCCCACACCGTAATTAGATGGGTTCAACATCGCGGCCGGAAAGACATTGCACTTGCTCTCCTTGCCGCTTGTGGTGGAACAGCCGCCATCTTTGACATGGAGTCACGATCTCAACGCTGGAGCTCGATACCGGATGTTGGTTTCAGCCAGTTCGTAGATCAAACACAGAACACACAATTTTCTGGACGATGAACAAGAAACATTCAGAGAGAGCGAGACGGATTCGAGTTCTTCCGTCCGGGAGTTTTGGGGCAAATTTTCTCTCTATTATCTTGAAGGAAAGAATCAATACATGATCAATATGAATCGTGCCATCCCACGATTCGCAAAACAGAAACAAACTAATTTGGTGCGATTTGCACCTTACAAGGAAATAATAAAAGTTTCGAAATAAAACGTAAGACTTTCCAAAACAGAGTTGTTCGGTTGCTTCCCGCCTAATTCAAGTTTTCAACCTCTCCGCACTATCCAAGCCTGGATTACTAGCTCACGATGACAAGCTCGTGCGCCTCCCGCAGTGTCGCCCGGCCCGGCCGCGGCCGTCCGGACCTCCTCGCTGCGCATCACCTCCGGATCTCGGAGGTGCGGCAGCGACTTCGGCGATCATGAAGACGCGCGCGCGAGTTGCTCGCACTCCTTCTTGTTCTCGCGAGCCATCACCGCCGCTGAATGATCATGGAAATGAGTCCGCGGTGTCCGCCCCGACCATTTGCTCCACCGCCGCCGCCTTGCCCGGCCGGTCCAAAGCGCCATGACAGTATAGTAACCTATACACAAGATGAAAATTCCAAAGTACTGCGTGCGTGCTAGCTAGTAACAAAAAGAACAAACGGATCGATTAGGGGAAAGACAGAGGCTGACGCGGGGGCAGGAATCACTTGGGAGAGGTTGACTGGAGGGTCGCCGAAAGGAGCTGAAACGAGCGGGGGCACGAAGCTTCGACGGAGAAAGAGGAGGTTGTTGGTGGTGTCACCGCGTGCTATCCTTCCCATCTCTTCCCCCCTTACACTTGAAGAAGAAACTCCTAGGTCGATCCGTCCCATCGCTTCTATCTTTGTTTGACCTTGACCTTCGTGACTGGATGCTCATCCAATGGAAATGATAAGGAAAGGGAGACGCCTCTCAATTACCCTGGTGTTCTTCCGCATTGACTTACTTGGTAGGCACTGTAGCACTGTTCAAGACAGCGACGACTTGTACTTTTAAAAGCCAAAAATAGTTTGAAACATATTAGTTTTTTAACGCAATTTCTTCTTTCCTTCTCTACATTATCCATAAAGATATAACACATTTTTCATTCATTGTTATTATTATTAATTGAACTAGTAAGGTGGCCTACGCCCTTGCACGAATATCATTATTATAAATTGTTAAAGTATAATTAAATGTATATAAATATTACTACTTTCTGGTCATACTAATGTAGATGCATTTCATATATGTGTTTTCTATTTAAACCTAGATACCTTCTTTATATGTATATCATATTATCCATATAGTTGAAAATCCATCTTCGAAAAAATATATTTGGAAATCAAGCAAAAAGACAACATTTTTTTTCTTACAAATTCTTTTCTTCTTGAAGAATAGCTCAGTGGTGAAGAAGTGGGGTGCACGGCAGGCGTGGCAGCATGCACGGCAGCACAGCGGTGTGGTGGCGGCCGACAGCGGCATTGGCCGAGTGATTTTCCATGTTCACTTGTGCGAACAGCATTTCGCACGACGGCCCTTGGGAATGCGGAACTTTTGATTGAGCGATCTTCCCAGTCCTTGCACAACTCAAGCGTACCCCATCTAATATCATATCATTCAATCTGTAGGTTCTCTCGAGTCAATCGAAGGAGCATCTGGGCCACCTCACGTTACTGGTCCTTCGTGCAGCGGTTTCATCGAGCGTGCTCAAGGTAAGTACCTCACAGCCGTAACCTTTTCCATTTCGCATACCATGTGTTTCCATATTACTTGTCACCTTTGCCGCTGATTACAACTATCATATCTCTCATGTTGCTTAGCTATTATTATAACGCTGAAGTGTACCCGGTTAATGTCATGTCTCTCATGTGGCCTGGTTATTATCACATGATTAATGTTGCCTGATTGCTATCCTACTGTTAATGCTTGCCTAGGTGTAGACTTCTAATATCACATTTATACCATGTTGTTCTAAGTCATCCGATTCCATATGCTTTTCGGTTTACTAGTATGTACAGCCAATAATGTTCTTGAATCAATGCTTTTAACTAGTATTTTAGAATTCACGCTTAAATCGTTAATGGGGGGTAGCGGATAATCATGTTGTAGACTTAAGTTAAAACCACTAGCAAATCTTTTAATATCATGCTTTTATGTTTATCTTTCAAATATCCTGATGTATTGTTGACATGATTCCTTGTGTAAGTTATGACAAATTGATGTATATTAATAATTATTAAATTGATTAATAATCACTTATCACCTAATAAAACTAGTTCGTTATCAACCCTTGTGTGAGCTCTAATATAACATCTCTTTTAGAATAATCCCTAAATCCTTAGCACCTTATTACCATACCTTATCGCTCTCTTATTGGGAATTGCCTATCCGTTCCTGCCTCAGCCCATTCCTCTGTTTATCATCGTCTTACCTTCGCCATCTTTAATTGCCTTAAATTCACATTATTATAACCTACCTTCAATGTAACAATTACTTTACCATCATGTTATCTTTTCTCATCACTCTATCAAGTATTACGCTTGTCGCTTCAGTCTTAGCAAACTCTTTCAACTTCTATTAATCTTATCTCAATCTTTCATTTGTACCATAATCTCTTAACCATTTAATTTACGGATAATAATATAGCCACCTAGCCTGGGGTTATCCACATATAGGGGAGATTACCACCACCTAGTAACGTATAGGGGGCCGTACACTCTCGTTACTCAGGATATTACACCCCGTCGCGGTTATACAGTCGAGGACGACGACGTGCTTGACTATTCTCGTATAACTGGGTATGTGGGAAGTAATCGCCAGTGTCGGTGCCTTAAATTGCTATATCATAGTTACCGATATCATAATTGCCATAACTTGCTATATCACAATTGTCATTTCCATAACTTACTAAATATCAATTATCTCTTATCCAAATGCAATTATCTCATATGTCATATTAACCGTCATTCCCGGTTATACTCGCTGTATCAATGTCTGTGGTAATCTAGTACCTTGCCTTAAATTGCATCTTTTGCTTGCTCACTTGGTTGCATCGCTTGTCCACTAATTTACCGTGTTGCGATCATTGTTGGGTACTTGCTGAGATTTTTCAATCTCACGCTTGCTCTTTTCAATCTCAGGTAGAAGGCCAGTGAAGTGATAGCATCATGTATGGGTGGGAGCACTCGAATTTGCAGCACCGTGGCTTGCCACTATTTTTTACTTCATTTGTTTTTCATTTGGTTAGAAGTGGACCGGTCACATGTTTCAAACTTTTATTTTAGCTTCCGCTGGTTTCTTAATAAAGTACCTTTTAAGTTTTAAATTTTCTCACAATTTATATTGCTGCTTTTATTTTTATTCTTTATTTTGGCGATGACGTTCCATGGTACCATCTCACACTGATATCCGAGGTGTTACAGTTGCTATATCCAACCGCCGCCATCGATTTCGGCCGTCCTCGAGCGCGCCGCCACCAGAACCGGCCTATCCATGCTGCACAAGCTCCGCCGACTTCTCCTCTCGGCGCTGGATCCACGCCACGTACGCCACCTTCCAGCCGCCCGTCGTTGTCACACCCAAGGCCTAGCCGCCGCCTGCCATGGAGGTAGGTGTTTATTTTATTGTAATATTTTAATTTTATATATGCAACAATCGGCAATAATCATTGCAACATCGAGATTTTTATCAAATATTTTTGTTGCATACACGGCAAAGAAATAATGCACACATAGCTGAGGAATATTGCGATCGACCGTATGGCGCTAGCATCCGGATTGGATGTTCAGACGTTAGCAACTCTCTTGTTTTCTTGCTAGGTTACTAATTTACTATCACCTCATGTCACGGGATGTGAGCTAATCAACTAAACCCGCTCGTTAAGATTTTACCGTTGAAAAAGATACCATCCACTCAGTTTGAAGCCCCTTTTACACGAATGGAGCTTCCCTGTCCCCTTGTGGGTGTTCCCCTCCGTGTCCCCTCGATCTGGACCGTTCATTGATCACAGCGAGCGGTCCAGATCGAGGGGACACGGAAGGGAACACCCACAAGGGGACAGGCAAGCCATTTTCCTTTTACACCACGTGGGATAACTTCTACACAGTTAAAGCCACTTGCAGCAGAGAGCAGTTGCTGCTCTGTTGAGAGGGATAAAAAGAAAAGGAGAAGAAAAGAACTTCGTGGCTGCTGCCCCCCTGGAGCCCACACGCATTGTACTGCCGCGTGGACTATTATTACGATTGAGGTTATATTTATCTTAGATTGGTTATTGTTAACCTGACGATGAGTTAATTGGCTTGCATGGTGCCACGTGGTAACTACTCTGCCTGTACTGCCTTCGTATCCAAGTAATTCAGTTGATGACGCTTTAGTTTAGATTAATGCAAATGCAAATAGATCAAGAATTAACCGCGTGGAATATCCCGAGCTCTGATTTGGCCCACGTCACACTGAAGGGAAATGGAAACAAGTCAAACAAACAAACGAAGAACGACAACAAGTGTTGTTGAAACACTGATCTTACGTTTCGCTAGATATGATTGTACTTGTGTAATCGTGCCACTTAAGTTTGCAGACTTGAAAAATCAATCTGATAGATCCATTTGAGTTAACAGATATTTGTCACTATATCAAATCCGTAAAGAGATTTCAACGTTTAGCACCTGTTTGAAGAACAGCATGTTTGAAAAAAGCATTACAATTTCGTAGATTATGTGCCAACATGTTTGAAAAAAGCTACGATCATCGCATTCACATCGGTGTCCCATCGCCCGGATCGGGCTACTCACCGCAACGGACGAGCTTGAGCGCCTTCTCGAGGTCGGCCACGACGTCCGATATGGCCGGCCGGTCCTCTCCCTGCAGCTCTAGGCAGCGCGCTGCCGTGTGCGCCACTAGCTCCACCGCCTCGAGCTGCCGCGGCGTTGGCTCCGGTACCGCCGGGCGCCTGTCCAGCACCTGCCCCAGCTCTCCGGCCTCGATGATTGGCAGCGCGAAGATCGCCAAGCTCGTGTGGCCCTCGCTCTCCTCCTCCCATTTAAAATATGCCTTCTTCCCCGTCAATACCTCCAGCATCACCACGCCGAAGTTGTACACGTCGCTCGTCGGCTTCAGACGCCCTGTTTGGGCGTACTCCGGGTCGATGTACCCAGCCGTACCGCACACCGGTACATACACATCCGACTCGTCATAGGTGACCGACAGGCCAAAGTCCGACACGCGCGGCACCCAGCTCGCGTCGAGGAGGACGTTGGACGACTTGATGTCGCCGTGGATGACCGGCGGCACGGCGTAGAAGTGCAGGTACTCGATGGCCCGCGACACGCCCAGCAGTATCTCGATGCGCAGCTTCCAGGACGTCGTCACCGGCGAGGAGGACCACGTCTGACGATGCAGGTGGTCGTCGAGCGTGCCGTTGTTCATGTACTCTAAGACGAGCAGGGGCTCCTCCTCCTTGTTTCGGTCCTTCTTGTTTCGGAACGATAGCAGGCGGCGCTTCTCCTTCTGAACGCTCCAGCCAAAGAGGCGGACAATGTGCTTGTGGCGGAGGGGGGAGAGGATGGCCATCTCGTTCCGGAACTCCTTCCTGGCCTGCGAGAATGTCCTCATGCGCATGCGCTTGATGGCCACCTCCCGCCCGTCATGAAGCCTACCCTTGTACACCGTGGCGGAGCCGCCTTCGCCGATCACTGTGTCAAGGGCGAAGTTATTGGTCGCCGCCGCGAGCTCCGCGAACGTGAACTCCTCAGCTCCAACTCCATGGGGTAGGGGCACCACCTCCTGAGCGACCTCTGCAGCCTCCTAGTACAGACAACACAAACACAGAGTAGTAAGCTTCTCTCTTCATGAAACCAAGCACGAGAACATTTGGAAGTAATAATACAATTAGTTAACTAAAAAGCTTGAGTTGAGGCCATTCATTTCAAGGAGAGCTCGATCAATAATCTGTACCAGCTGGGACTGGGAGCCTGCCGCTGGCACGCTCGTGTGATTTGGAAGCAGGATGTTGTAGATTCGATCGAGGCGGCGGGTGATGTCGATGTGGCTGATGAAGGGGAAGACGAGCAGGTATGAGTCGATCCTGCTTTGCACGTCTCTGAACCTGTCGGCCTGCCTCCCGGCCGTGACGAACTGGTACATGGCGCTCCTCCCCTGGCAGGACGTGACGAGCTCGTGCGCCTCCCGCAGCGTGTCGCCCAGCCCGGTCAGCGGCCGCCGGACCTCCTCGCGCCGCATCACCTCCGGATCTTGAAGGTGCGGCAGCAGCTCGGCAATCATGAAGACGCGGCGCGCGAGCTGCTCGCACTCCTTCTTGTTCTGGCGGGCCGTCACCGCCGCCTGCATGATCATGGAGATGAGCCCGCCGGCGTCTGCCCCGACCAACTGCGCCACCGTCGCTGCCTGCCCCAGCCCGGTCCATAGCGCCATGACAGTATAGATAGGAACAAGAAGAACAAACGGATTGACTAGGGAAAAGACAGATAGGCATAGGAATCACGCGGGAGATTTGTAGAGTCGCCGAAAGGAGCTGCTTTAGAAGAATTTTCGACGGAGAAGAGGAGGTCGATGGTGGTGTCTCTTCACCTTTGCACTTATTTTTTTTTCTGTAGCGAGCGTTGATTCAGGCATGTTCTTTGCGGCTGCGGCTGATGGCTTTTGGCTGCGGCTGATGGCTTTTTGGTTGTTTGCGACAGAGATTGCGGAAAGAGAGATACTCGTTTGCGATTTTTGATGATACAGATATTAGTTTTTTAACGTATACTATAATTAACTTGTAGACCCCATCTTAAAAAAAAATACTCCGTTTAAAAGTTAGTTACTGTAGCAAAAGTCAAAAGCCATTTCTAGAAGCCGCAAAGAACAGGTCCGAAGATTTAACGGCGACAAAAGCGAGCACTTTGACACAAAAGCGAGCACTTTGACCAAATAGGAGCGAGATCTACAGAGTGTAAAATATCCAAAACATTATAGGGTCTGTTTGCTTTTGATTTTTAAAAACAACTTTTGATTTCTGCTATAGTACTTGACTTTCAATCGGAGTATTTTTTTTAAGACGGTGTCTACAAGTTAATTGTAGTATACGTTAAAAGACTAATATCTGTACCATCAAAAATCGTAAGCGATAATCTCTCTTTTCGCAATATCTGTCGCAAACAGCCAAAAAACCATCAGCCGCAGCCAAAAACCATCAGCCGCAGCTAAAAAGAACAGGCCCATAGATTAGTGGATTCCCAGCTCTCCACCGCAATCCTTCCTGCGCTTCCCCACGGCCACGGTCACTCAATGCTACGAATGGAGAGGGGGAGAGAGACTAATGGGGATGGAGACTCAAGAGGCTTCATTGGGGATTAGTTCGTTAGGCTTTCAAGGTAATGTGTTAGGGTATGTTTTTTTCAGCTTCTCAAAACGGCTTTTGGTTTTTGCTACAGTATCTAACTTTCAAATTGAGTATTTTTTTAAGATGAAGTCTATAAGTTAATTATAGTACATGTTAAAAGCCCAACATCTATACCATCCAAAATCACAAGTGAATATCTCTCTCCGTAATCTCTACTGCAAACAGCTAAAATTAAAAAATTTCAGCCAAAAACCAAAAGCCGCAGCCCAACATCTATAAAAGTCTCGGTTTTTTATTCATATTTAAGGTATGGTATAGTTTTACATTTACCCTCTTATCTGTCAAGCATGATTTTATACTTGTCCTCTCACCTATTTGGTATGATCTATGTATATAACATTTAGTTCTTCATTCTATTCAGTATATGATTGCTTCAAATATTCCTCGCTCTCATAATAGATTATATACAAAAGTATTACATACAAAGGGACGCTCATGCTGCAGCCCCAAGGTACCCCAAGGACTGCAGACCTTCGAGGGTCGCGGGTTCCCGGAGGTCCTCAAGATGGGATAGCTTGTTTAAACCTGCATAGCTTATGCTATTACTCCCTCTGATCGTAAATGCAGGTTGCTTTAGATGCATGCAATCAAACTTTAAAGGCGGACTGATTTACCACATGGAAATTATATTAATAGATTTCTCATTAAAAGTACTTCTATAAGTATACTTGATATTTTTAAAAACATATAACTAGGAAAAAATTATCAAAGATATATATTAGAATCCGTATGGATTATGAAATGACAAGTAAAAGGGAATGAATAGAGTAATTACATTATCTGGACCAGATTTGTCCACTTTTAGCAGTGGTAAATCCATTTTTTTCTCGACCAGATTTGTCCACTTTTAGCAGTGGGTGTTGTATTATCTGGAGCGCAGCGGCTGAGCCACATATGCAGTTGATTACATTAGATCACAGCAGCTGAGCTTCCTGGTTCAACAAATCTGCAAGTGGTGCTGTATTGTTTTGACTGGGTGGGTAGGGCAATTCATCTAGACTGAATTACATTGTGTACTTCGTCACCCTTGTTTGCACTTAAGGCCTGTCTAAGCTTGCTGGGTGGTGATTAGTTGAAGCCTTTTAACTAGCGCTTCCATGCCACAAACGAAGCCTAACAAGTAGCGCTGTTTGTTTTCCAGGTCTTCGTTATTCCTCTGTTGATTGGACAGCTCAACGGACTACTAATTGAGCTGCTATTCATTGTGCCCGCGAGGGTGCCAATTGATGAGAGCCCAGATTTGTCATTGTACCAGGATTGGGCCACTTGGCAGTAGCTTGGCAGTTACTAGTTACTATCGGTTTATTAACCTTGCTACTAACTCAGGGACCAAGGAAGTCATCTATTATTGATCCTTTTTTCTTGGACACTGTTTCTAGGTTTTGTTTGATTAGTTTGAGCTTTTTAGTTTGAGCTTCCATGCCACAAATGAAGCCTTTCTGGGTACCTTCAGAGTTACAGATAGACTCGTGAACCTAACAAGAAACGCTGTTGCCTATCTTTTCCAGATCTTTGTTATTCCTCAGTTGATTGGGCTCCTAGTTGAGCTGCTGCTCATTGTGCCCGCGAGCCTGGTAATTGAAGAGTAGAAATGGATCTCTCTGTCGTTTCTTACCTTTTTTTTTGTGACTTTCTTTGAAATTTACTACACTGTTAAACCCTCTGCCGCTGGCAGTAGCTTGGCAGTTACTAGCTGTCCATATCACTCAAATTAATTTACTCAAGAGCCGAAAAAACACGATGCACAACCTTACGATTTATATAGCTCTTCCTTTTGTTCTTCTTTTTTTCTTTCTCCATCTCTTCTTCCTTCTCATTTTCTTCTCTTGCAAATTTTGATATAAACTTTGGACACTTGAGACAAATATAATTGAGATCACCACATTCATAGCACCTTTGAGGACCAAAATTTTCTCTCTTTCTTAATTTCACATTCTGCAAAGCTCTTGTAAATCGTATAGAGAGAAGTGCCAAATCATATTCCGGGAGTTGCTCTAGCTGTTCATCAGTTAGTGAAGACAAAAAAAAACAAAGCATAGCTAGTGAAAGAGTTATCACCATTAGACTTGCTAGATTGTGAAGCTAAAACAATTGATTTATTACCATTATTTTTTTCTAGCAAAAACATCTAATTCATGAGTTTTCAATTTAGAATAAAGTACATCTAAAGTAAGTGTACTTATGATAGTAGATTCTCTAATGAATGTAACCTTCATCTCCCATATAGACATATCTAATGCTCCAAATAATTAACGTGTATTTTCAGCATCAGTATAAGTAACATTAACAGCTCGTAGGTTACTACGAATTTTATTAAAGCGAGCAAAGAATTTATCTAATGATTCACCAGGTTTCATCTCAAAATGCATGTAATCCTTTTTGTACATATCTTGACGTATCTCTTTGATAGTAGATGAACCCTCATGATAATTACATAGTGCTTTCCATACCTCATACGCGGATTTATGATGTACAACATGATCAAAATCACTCCTTACTAGTCCTTGAATTATCAGATTTCTCTCCCTACTATTAGCCTCCACTGTGCCATGTTTGACACTGTCACAGCATCGTTCTCGGGCACTTGATAAGGCTTGTAGATCTTCTCCCATATTGTAAAGCCTTGAGCTTGAATATATGCCTCTATCTTCGCTTTCCAATACTGAAAATCAATACGATCGAAAACACATGGTTTTGTGGAATACCTATCCGTCAACATGCTTTCTAATTATTGGTTAAAATCAATTAGAAAAAAATAAACCTTACTATGATACCACTTGTAGGATCGATTCACACTAAGATAGGCAATCAGAGGGGAAGTGAATGATTGTGGAAGCTAAAAATAAATTTTAAGATTCCCTCTAAACACGAAATCTATTTAAGTCTCTTTTAACGTTCTGGACAGAACACTGTACCTTTACTAAAACTGATCTCAATAAAAAATCGTAACTCCGATTGACCTCAAACTTTGTCAGAATAAACTAGAGAAAGTTACTAAACTAACCCAACTGGAAGTATGTTGATCGGAGGTTAAGAACTCGAGATATAAAATAAACAAACTCGCTGATGCAGATAATGCCGAAAATTAATTAAGCCCTAATTAAGTGATTAAGCAAAATCCGAAAGGAATTTAATCAACCAAACTTTTTGGATCACAGACTTAATGCCCTAGCTATATTAGATAGATTAAAATAAGCCTAAACTTGCAAACAAGAATTAATCTAAAAACAAAGACTGCGCATGTATTATCAAATCCGAAAAGTTCTTAACAGATTATCTACTTAATCACCAAAGACACGTCCAGAGAAACATATGCAAATCAAACAAGAAAAATAGCATTACGTGAAGAGATAGCTTCTCCTATTAACTAGTTAAACACCAAAGCAACTTACGGACTGCACGTCGTGAACGCCCACAAAATGGAGATTTTTTCACTGTTTGACGTCAAAAATACTGTAGTAGCGATGGAATTACTGTAGCACTTTTGTCACGTAGTGAAATTTTTTTTTGTTTTTTGGTTTTTTTGCGTTCCGTTTTTTTTCTCATATTCATTTGCATTGTCCGTACTAGACTAGTAAGCCGTTTTATTTTTACATTTTTTAAATTTAATTATGTCTAACATGCCACTCAGCTACAGTAAAAAATCAGTCAGCTACAGTGTTTTTCCAGCAAAAATCAAAAGTCATCACTATTCCGATCACCCCCAGTCGATCTCCTCTTTGTGATATTTTTCAGGTCGCTCTGCACCTTCTTTTCTCCTGCTCAAGCCGAGCCGCACCGCTATGCTGCTTCCCTGCCAAAAACGCCTGCCGCGCCGACGCAAAATTATGGCCAGATGCAAAGCAATAGCCGCTTGCACATGCAATCAAAAAGCCGTGGCAAGAACCAAAACGGCCGAACACAAAAACGGCCGCCGTTCCTCAATTGATTTTTCTTTTGTTTATCTCCAAAAACACAGCACAGCCGTAAGCCCTTTTTTCTGAAAAGCACGGCACAACAAACAAAGCCGCCGACCAGTACATATATATTATCTAGTCGGCCTCCTCCTCAACTAAAAATCCTTAACCTACTTCAATACGTCATTAACCCTAGTATGACTTATATTGGGTCTTTTTACTTCAACCAAACTTTTTAGTCCATTACTTTTCAAGGGACGCAAAACCTTTCCTAACACGGGTTTTTCACTTCCGATTTTTTCAGCTTATCACGTATCGAAGCCTCCAGGACCACACCTCCTGTATCTTCTCCACACATCATCCACCTTTAATCTTCACGTGCCCAAGTATGAGCTCGACCATCTCGTGACTCTCTCGACCGCCTGACCTCGGATCTCCCCATCCAAGTCCCGGTCCTCCTCGTCATCGAGTACGATCGTCTCTATGCTTCAACCTGCACATACAAAGACCAAAGAATATTTTTCGGCACAAATTCGTCCGAATTTAACCAACGTCAATTCGCACATATGCAACACACCATAAGTAATATCGGAACCAATATTGTCAATTATTCATCATCTAAAACAACCGAGACCTGACCACATAGTCTAACAAATTCACTATCAGAAGAAAAAGAAGCTAGAATAGACATGTTGCATGCTTGCTGGCTTACCTTTGGTTAGATTAAGCATCAGAAATGTTTTTCATGTCGGGACTGGATTTCCAAATCCAAACCTATTATCTCACTAGTCCTAAATCAAGACTAGTGCACCAGATTTAATTATATGATTATCTTTATATATAGCAATCTTGATAGCCGCACCATTCTCTGCTGTTATTTCCCGCGTTGTATAAACAAGAGACTCTAGCTCATTGAGGAAACAGCTGCACCCTTGCCAGCTTCACTCATGGTTAATCCATCAAAGACAACAGTTTTTTCCTGATTTATCTCATCAACAGCAGTAGTCTGCCCTTGATTTGCCTCTTCAACTAGAGCAGCATGCTCTTGATTTTCCTCTGATTTGCAATACAAACAAAATAACATGAAACACCATGTACATTCTAATTTCATACGAGCATGTCATTGTACCTCAGATTGCCTGGAGATTAGAGCTTCGACAACTCACCACGGTAGGAAAATGAATATCGCCAAAAAAATGAGAGTAATTCTAATTCACAGGACATTTCTAGTTGTTTACAAGAAGTGATTAATACAACAAAAAGGTTTATACTTAACATTTCACAATGCAAATGAAAGATTGATACTTACAATTGCACGCTGCAAAACAATAACCAGCTATGATAGTTGCGGATATCATACCTAAGACATTCATCAGCATAATTATTTGGATCTGAGCGTTTGATCTGTTCCTGCAATAGTTGCACGAAAGATCAATATGAGCTAAGAGTGGAAGTTGTCTCATGCAAACACTTGATAGGTTGTGGGATTTGTACCAAGTAGCCCCTTGATAAAACACAGTTAATAGAAATATATCAGAAAAGTTTCTTCAACAAAGAAATCTATCAGAAAAAGGAGATTGAACTGTTAAGTTGCAGTTTCCCTTATAGAGGAAGATCTGAAATCTCACCACTGCATGGCTGAGGACATTAATCCGGCTTTGAAGGGATTCAAGGATGCTGTGACGAAATAAGCAAGAGAGGAAGAAGTGAGCTAATCAGTAATGAGGGAGAGGGGGTAAATTTAGATATTTAAGCTCAGTGGAGTAAGTATGGATCTAAGGTAAATTAGATAGAAAGACGCACTACGTGTGTCTGTGTGGTCAATTGTGAGGCTCTGAACCACGCAAAAAATTGTAAGCAAGGATGTACACGTATTTACGAAAAACACGAGGGCTTTTCCGTAGAACCGGTGATAGGATCTGTATGAATCTACTAAAACTGTAGGAGCTTATATGCAAAAAAACCGAGAGAAAGAACCGATACGTAATTACGGAAAATAGGAGGGCTTTTCTGCAAAAAGGCTGATGTGGCGCCGTGGACTTCCGGCTTTCCCTTCAGCTTTAAAGAAGATTATTATTGGAGATTGCTGATTGTTCAATCAGTATTGCTACTGTACATACATACGGAGTCAGAGATTTTTATCGGATGTTTTCACCTTATCTCTTTCCTCGTTCTCCCCCTTCTTTCAATCTCTTCCTCTCTCCGCATGAACACACCGACGCTTCGCTCGCTCTCTCTTCATTCTCCCCCTTCTCTCACTCTCTTCTTCCACACAACACACCGACCCCCATGCTCGGTGATAGCCACAAGCCCCAGCCACCCCATCCCCGGTGCCGCTGCTATTGGCTTCCTCTTCAGCCGTCCTCGAACACGATGTCGCTAGATCTGACTGCTACCATATACTTCGATCGTCCTAGAGCACGGCGCCGCTATATCCGACCGCCACCGTTGATTTCAGCCGTCCTCGGATGCACCGCAGCCAGAACAGACCTATCCATGCTGCACAAGCTCTGCTGGCTTCTCTTCTCGGCGCCGAATCCATACCGCGTACAGCACCTTCCCGCCGCCCATCGTTGTCGCACCCAAGGTGTCACCACCGCCTGCCATGGAGGTAGATGTTTGTTTTGTTGTAATATTTTAATTTTATATATGCAATAATCAGCAATAATCATTGCAATATCAAGATTTTTATCAAATATTTTTGTTACATACATGACTAAGAAATATTGCACACATAGCTGAGGAATATTGCGACCGACCGTATGACGTTAGCGTCCGGATTAGACGTCCAAACGCTAGCAACTCCCTTGTTCTATTGCTAGGTTACCAATTTATTATCACCTCATGTCACGGGATCTGAGCTAATCAACTAGACCCGCTCGCTAAGATTTTACCGTTGAAAGATTCCATTCACTCAGTTTGAAGCCCCTTTCACACCACTTGGGATAAAGCCAACTGCAGCAGAGAGCAGTTGCTGTTCTCTTGAGAGGGATAAAAAGAAAAAGAATACAATTTCATGGCTGCCGCCTCCCTGGAGCCCACACGCGTTGCACTGCCGCGTGGACTATTATTATCTGCCTGTACTGCCTTGGTATCCAAGTAATTCAGCTGATGACGCAATATCCCGAGCTCTGATTTGGCCCACGCGCAGCATTGCGGCATGCACCCACGTCGCACTGAAGGGAAACAGGTCAAACAACAGGTCAAACACCCACGTCGCTCTCCCGCTTGAGCGGTCTATGGGTGCTGCAGCAAGTCATGACGCCGATCGTCACCAAGCTCCTCACCGCAGTCTGCGTTCCATACGTCCTTGGAAGGGGTGTTTTCCCCGTGCTTGGATACCGTTTTGCCTGGCTCGGTTGCCTGCTGTTGAGCGCGCTCTTCTTCTGCGCCACAAGGTTCCGTGTTTGGTTTAGCCATCTCCGCAGTTCCATCAGGGATGAGCGTTATCTGATTGGATGGAGACTGACGCAATTCCATCCCGAGCTCTGACGCACGCACCCACGTCGCACTCAAGGGAAATGGAAACAAGTCAAACAACCGGACATGCCAAACAAACAAACGAAGAACGACGACAAGTGTTGTTGAAACACTAATCTTATGTTTCGTTAGATATGATTGTACTTGAAGTCTCCAAACATGTGTAATCGTGCCACTTAAGTTTGCAGACTTGAAAAATCAATCTGATAGATCCATGTGAGTTAACAGATATTTGTCACTATATCAAATCCGTAAAGAGATTTCAACGTTTAGCACCTGTTTGTACAACAACATGTTTGAAAAAAGCTTTACAATTTCGTAGATTATGATTCTCCACGGCAATTTCCTCTTCTGCCAACATGTTTGAAAAAAAGCTACGATCATCGCATTCACATCGGTGTCCCATCGCCCGGATCGGGCTACTCACCGCAACGGACGAGCTCGAGCGCCGTCTCGAGGTCGGCCACGACGTCCGACATGGCCGGCCGGTCCTCTCCCTGCAGCTGCAGGCAGCGCGCTGCCGTGTGCGCCACCAGCTCCAGCGCCTCGAGCTGCCGCGGCGTTGTTTCTGGTATTCTCGGGCGCCTGTCCAGCACCAGCCCCAGCTCTCCGGCCTCGATGATTGGCAGCGCGGAGCTCGCCAAGCTCATGGGGACCTCGTCCCAATTAAGGCATGCGTTCTTCCCCGTCAGTGCCTCCAGCATCACCACGCCGAAGCTGTACACGTCGCTCGTCGGCTTCAGACGCCCTGTTTGAAAGTACTCCGGTTCAGAGTACCCGAACGTGCCGTACACCGTGCAACCTTGCTCCTCGTCCGCCTTGATCGACGCGCCAAAGTGGGACACGCGCGGCACCCAGCTCGCGTCGAGGAGGACGTTGGACGACTTGATGTCGCCGTGGATGACCGGCGGCACGGCGTAGCAGTGCAGGTACTCGATGGCCCGCGACACGCCCAGCAGTATCTCGATGCGCATCTTCCAGGACGTTGTCACCGGCGAGGAGGACCACGTCTGAGGATGCAGGTGGTCGTAGAGCGAGCCGTTGTTCATGTACTCGTAGACGAGCAGGCGCTCCGGCTCCTCCTCCTGCACGCTACGGCCAAATAATCTGACAATGTGCTTGTGGCGAAGGGAGGAGAGGATGGCCATCTCTTTCTGGAACTCCGCCACCGCGGATAATGCCATCATGGTCATGCGCTTGATGGCCACCTCCCGCCCGTCGCGAAGCCTGCCCTTGTACACCGTGCCGAAGCCGCCTATGCCAATCTTAGTGTCAAGGGCGAAGTTATTGGTCGCCGCCGCGAGCTCCGCGAACGTGAACTCCTCAGCTCCAACTCCATGGGGCAGGGGCACCACCTCCTGAGCGATCTCTGCAGCCATCTAGTACAGACAACACAAACGCAGAGTAGTAAGCTTCTCTCTTCATGAAACCAAGCACGAGGCCATTTGGAAGTAATAATACAATTAACTAACTAAAAAGCTTGAGTTGAGGCCATTCATTTCAGGGAGAGTACCAGCTGGGACTGGGAGCCTGCCGCCGATGGCACGTTCGTGTCATTTGGAAGCAGAATGTTGTAGATTCGATCGAGGCGGCGGGTGATGTCGATGTGGCTGATGAAGGGGAAGACGAGCAGGTAGGAGTCGATCCTGCTCTGCACGTCTCTGAACCTGTCGGCCTGCCTCCAGTCCGTGACGAACTGGTACATAGCGCTCCTCCCCTGGCAGGACGTGACGAGCTCGTGCGCCTCCCGCAGGGTGTCGCCCAGCCCGGTCAGCGGCCGCCGGACCTCCTCGCGCTGCATCACCTCCGGATCCTGGAGGTGCGGCAGCAGCTCGGTGATCATGAAGACGCGGCGCGCGAGTTGCTCGCACTCCTTCTTGTTCTGGCGAGCCGTCAGTGCCGCCTGAATGATCTTGGAGATGAGTCCGCCGGCGTCCGCCCCGACCAGCTGCTCCACCGTCGCCGCCTGCCCCAACCCGGTCCAAAGCGCCATGACAGTATAGTAACCTGTACACAAGATGAAAACTCCAAGTACTGCGTGCGTGCTAGCTAGTAACAAAAAGAACAAACGGATCGATTAGGGGAAAGACAGGCTGACGCGGGGGCAGGAATCACTCGGGAGAGGTTGACTGGAGGGTCGCCGAAAGGAGCTGCTTTAGACGAAGCTTCGACGGAGAATGAGGAGGTTGTTGGTGGTGTCACCGTGTGCTATCCTTCCCATCTCTTCCCCCTTCTTCAAGAAACACCTAGGTCGATCCGTCCCATCGCTTCTATCTTTGTTTGACCTTGACCAATGGAAATGATAAGGACAGGGAGACGCCTCTCAATTACCCTGGTGTTCTTCCGCATTGACTCACTTAGGTAGGCACTGTAGCACTGTTCAAGACAGCGACGACTTGTACTTTTAAAAGCCAAAAATAGTTTAAAACATATTAGTTTTGAGCAATACTTCTATGCTTTCCTCTCTAACCAGAGTAGCACTAATGAATCCTTAAGATCACCCACCACCTGCCACCAGTTGAGAGGCCGGCAACCTCTTGCTTCCAGTCTCCTATCCCGTGGCCACAAAAAAAATCAAGTCCGGCGGCCTAATGAACCCTTAAGATCAAGCAGAGGCGGGGTGCCTCGGCGAGTTGGCTACAGAATCGGAGAGAAGGCTAATGGTGTGGAAGAAGGGATGCGAGAAAGGTATGGCGCAATGGCGATCGATGGGGATGCAGCCGGTCGAGAGAGGAACAGGGATGTGGGATTAGGATGAGCTGTGCAATACCGATCCTACCCTAAGTTAAATCAACGAATGGATTTAACCGACACCTCCTATTCGCTGGAGAGGTACCAGTACCTCATGGTACCTCTCAAGGATGGCAAAAGAGCTCAATGTATTATCATCAAACCATCATTTATTAGTTCTTGATCTGCCTCTGATCTGGCAATACAGATGCAGTAATTAACACTACCTGGATTTGAAATGCCCTGTCATGTTAAAAACCAGTTCCATAGCAAACGAATACACACACCATCCAGTATCCAGCAACCTAATCATGTTTCTGTTCTGTTGCGATTACAAGCTAGATCTAAAATGGGAAATTCATCGGCGGGGAATCCATCAGCGAGAAATCCATCAAGACGTCCACGGGATCGTTCCAAGGTGGCATGATCCTTGGGCTCGCAATCTTCTTCCAGATGATGACAGTCGAAGTGACTGTGGTCAGAGTCTTCCAGCGTTTCTGAGGCAAGGATATTGGCTTCAAGATGCATGCAAAAGAATCACCTGCATGGAAAACGTAGCGCGCTCACAAATTTCACAATGGGAAAGCACGGGACAGGGTAATAATATCATCTGTGCCTAACCGAAAGAAATTGATCATGCATGGCCAAATAATAGGTTCTTCCTGGTAGAAGCAGCTACCTGGGGCAATGTCGTCCTACAGTAGACTGACTGGATAACACAGTGATGAGTCCCTAGTAGAAGATCAGCCGGAACATTGTTTCTAGAAAATACTATGCCAAAACTTCAACAGTACTTGGTAAGAACAGCAATGCTAGTACTTTGGATGCTGGGTTGTTCTGCTAATACCAACGTACCAAGTTTTTCTACAAATTTGGAGCTAACTGATTCTGTATATTAACAAAAGAAAAGGTGGTGGAACGTTTAGGGATATTTACCATGAAGCATTGTGCCGTGTTTCGGAGGATTATCTTGCAGTGACGTAGACCCATCTATGATATTCCCAACAGATGAACTAGATGGCAATATATTCCCTACTGATGAAATAAGTGGGTGGGTAAACATCAGATCCGTTCTGCCAAAACATTAACTACAAAACAGTATTATAAAAATAATGTTGTTACCATCATGCACTATATTGCACTCCAAAGAATCCGGTTGCAATGAGGTAGAGCCTTTTACAGTATCCTCCATAGATGAGATTGGTAGAAATTCATTATCTGTAGATGAAATTTGCTGGTTGGTAACTTGGATGACCCCAAGATGTTCTGCATTCATGGAAAACTGACTAGTTAGCTTCCTTTTTTCCTCTCGGGAAGTGATTAACGTAAGATGTATATAGTACCAAAAAAAAAAGGATATCACCATGGGGCATCACGTGCTGGTCTGAAGTATTTGGTTGAAAGCTGGACTCACATGCCACATTCTCCAGTGGTACACCAGACAATAGTCCATTGTATTTTGAAGAAATTTGCTGTTGCATAACTCGGATATCAACTTGTTCTAAGGCACACAATCAAAAGGCATTCAACATGAATTAATTTCAGAATCAAACAATAAATCATAAGGGATAATGGGAAATAACCAAATTACTGAAAATAATCCAGCTCCTTACCATGAAACCTTGCTTGCTCTGTAGGGCTTGGTTGCATTGAGCATGATCCCCGAAGGTTAGAACTGCCACCGTTTCTCAAAATTGTCTCTTGTTTGTCAGAAATGTTCCTCTCCTGAATGCAATGGGAATAAATTTTTTTTCCTGGATTGCATCTATGAGCATGTTCAACGATGACATTCCAGTCGTGGTCTGAAATCTTTCCTAAAATCTACAGAGTAATAGTATACAGATTACATCAGTCGCGTTCAAAATTTCATAGGAGAACAAATAAGCAATAACAATTATTGAAGAACCATTCCCATACTTTACGTAGCTTGTTCTCATCCTTACTGTAGGAACATAAGAAGTCCTCCACCGTCTTGATATCATTATTTTCTAGTAACTTGTGCCTATCACCATTTTTTGCGATTTTTGTCAGTTTATGTACAGGATCACTCAGGGATGGATAGCGATGCTTCTGTGATGCTGTAGAAAATAAAGATGATAGATATCAGAAACTGAAATTATTGAGAGAAGACTAGAGAGACTCATCACTAGACATATGCAGTTACTATGGTCTCAATCCTTTAACCATACCAATGGATGAATTATTTTTTCTGAAAATAATGGATGATGGTTAAGTTTTAAAAGCTTGTATTTACACTTCACAGTCCATGGCTAGCATAAATAAAGGGGGAAATGATTTTATTCGAGAAGGGAAAAAATACATTTAGTTTTGCATTTACTGATCCAGATTTAGTTCAGATAACGAAATAGTTTGTTAATCGAATCTTATAGTACGAATAGTCAGATGAAGGCATATTTATTTTGGAAAGGAGCATAGAGGAATATTGAACGATAAATACTGGAATATAAGAACACATGAACTTACCGTATCCCCGAACATCCTTTACAGCAAAAGATTTAGTTATTCCTTCTTGAATTCTTTCCGTAATTTTTTTATCATCAGCCATGACTGCCAACTTGAACTTTCTGGTACGAACGAAACTGGAATTGTCCTGGAACTTAACACCGTTGAGATAACCCACGCCATTTTGTAGCCTGAAATATAGCTCCCCAGACAAAAGTTCTTTTCTAGGTCGTCCACGTACTATATTACTCTGCAAGTAATCTTCAGTCCATTGCCCATTTTGATCATCGTCAAAGTCACCATGAATGGCTACAATGCGAACTCTCATTGAAGAAAAGGGTTCACATGTAATGATCCTGTTGTTAGAATCATATATGGCCACCTTAAGAGGAGTCCCATCATCTGCTTTTATTTCGTGTGTTGAGTACTTATCTGTACTGCATGAATTCTCAAATTGTAGACGAAGTGTTATAATGCAGTTCTGATTAGACGAGATCCTGTAAAAAATAATGCAAAGAAGTCAAACGCATACTTAATGAATTTCACTTGATGGAAGATACTCATAGTGAGATCGCCAGAGAACTATAAGTCAGAGCACCATAGATTTTATGCACGTGGCATGGGTTGTTACATTAGTATTTTGAGTGACAACTGATGTAGCAAAAAGAAAATAACAAAATCATATTATTTGCAGTACATTAAAGTGATAATACAAAATTGAACAAAATCATCATTTGCTAACATTGTAACATTATTAGCAGATGCAAAAAACATTGTTGTATTGATACAGAACTCAAGTTTAAAATGTACATGTCATGCTGCATCTCAAAGTAAAAAAAAAACCTTAAAGCACCATAAGAAGCAGCCATCATAGTATCGTTGCAAGGATTACCAACCTAGAACCAGGAGGTTGCTGAACATAACCACCAGCTCTACTTATCTCCTGTTTAAAAAAAGGTTAAAAGCATTACATAATAAAATGACAAAAAATCGATCATCAGTAATAAGGATGCCAAGTTTGTCGAAAACCCAAAAAAAGGTCATTAATGTATTATGGCATTGATGAACATAGCTTAATAGGAGGTAATCCGTGAATGGCTGACTCCTACCCTATCTTCTACCATCGTTCGTGCATGTGCATTTTGCAACTAATCACTGTCAGGGATCATCAACACACATATAGCTAATATTTGAAATTGATGCCTCAAAACATTTCAATTCTAACAGATTACACAAAAATTCCCACCATGAAAACTGAGACATGCTTTTCTGCTCTTAATTAGAAACTAAAGCATAAAACTCATACCGCCATTAAGGCCACCATGAAATCTTGCATCTCCCTGCGTATGGATTCAAGCCCCTCCTTTTGCCCTGTCATGAATAGCTCCATCTGCCTGTCATATAAATCTCTTGTTGCCCTGTCATGCACACAGAGAAGAATAAGAACAAATTACAAAAGAATAATCCTGACTCCTCAGAACCATCCAATCTGACTAGAGTAAATGCACTTCTCTTCCATTTTGTAATCATTCATAGCACAAGTTAAGAAAGAATAATCCTAATGCCTAGAATTGGACATAGCTTATAGTAGGAATCCTACCCTATCTCCCTGCTCATGGATTCAAGTTTCTCCTTGTGCCCCTGCGACATGCATTCCATCTGCCTCTCATAGAAATCTCTTGTGTCTCTGTCATGCACAAAGAGGAGAATAAGAAAAAATTAGTAAAAGAGTTGTCCTGACTCGTCAGGATCATTCAATCTGACAAGAGCATATATGCATTTCTCTTCCTTTTCGTAATCATTAGCACAACTCAAGAAAGAATATACAACAGACATTAATTACAGAGGGTAAATAGCATGAAGATTATCCAAAATAAGCACTACGTGCCATCTAATTGGCATGATCAAATTGATAACTGTTCAACATTGCAACTTACATACTTCCTAAGTACTATTAAGGGTACACATGTCCAAATACATAATTTCTTTGCCTAACCAGTACTCCCATTCTATGGGCACGTTTGGATGACAAGGAAGCACGTCTTCAAGAATAAAGCTTAAATTTAAATAATTGGAAAAGGAAATCTTATGGATGATGATCTTCAACTTGGTAGCCTAAAGCAAAAAGCTTGTTTCAAAAATTCACTTCATAGCCGGTTACCATCTTATTGGAATTATAACAAAAGCACACCCATTTATCTACTCATTTAAAAGAAATAAACTAAACTGGGCAATTAGAGGCTAAAAGCAGCTTCAATGGATGAGATCCAAATTTCAGAGAAAATCAACTGCAACAAATCAATACCTGGTCTTGCTTAAAGATTTACCTGCAGCATTTCAACAAACATCTGCAGTCAGTACAAGCTACTTTGCAGAATAAAGAAGCCATTCTATGCAAATTTTGTGCATGGATCTTACGTTAAGACCGATTTAATTTGAATTACAACACACTTTCAACAATTTTTTATCAACTGAAATCAATGTAATATCTGCAAAGCAGAAACAGCTGGGCACATGTTATGTTGGTTTCATTTGAACACTGCCATTTTGACAGTCCGTGAAAGATCTCTGACCAACTGTATCCTTGCAAAGATTAATCACAGCCCCTGGATTATTGATCAGTAGTGTGTTTGGAATGACACAATGATTGTTATACCAGAGTTCACATTGAATCTATCCACAGTTTTCAAAGATTGTGGATTCCATCCAAGGTTCAAAAAACCAGCGGTTACCGGCCGAATCGGAAAAACCGGTGGCTACCGGTAGCAAAAATACCGGCTAAAAGTTCTCAAATGTAAATTTGAACTTGTGACTGCATAATGCACTTTCTAAATTGGTTTAGGTATTGTTTGTAGTAGATTAACTATTGTATAAACTAAAAATGTATGAATTATTATCCTAAGATATCCCCGTATTTTGTAGGACATCCAGGCTAGGTAATACATGCTAGTTTGAGATCATTCTCGACCACAAGACTCTTCTTCCTACGAATCCTATGATAGATCAAAGTCTATTCCGACTTATGGACATCGAGATGCCAATATATTACCTTCTGGTTGTTAAAGATATAGAGTTTGTATTAGGATATAGAGTTTCTATTCCATCCTTATATGCCTTCCTTATCTGTAATATCCTCTTGTACTATCTATATATATTGTCTATTGGGTCTCTTCAAGATACACGCAATATTCATAATATGGTATCAGAGCAAAGGTAAGGTTAGGGTTTACGTTTCTTAGCCTCCACTCATCTTCCGCATCTGTTGCCCCTAGGAGGATATCTCCGCTCCTGGGGGTGGCTTACTCTCTGGTCGTCAACGCCTCGTCTGCTCTGAATACGACCAGCCTCCGGTCGTCTTCTTCATTGATGCGCCGAGGAAGCCGCCGTCAGCTTCATCCGTCCGTCGCTGACAACCGGCGCCATCTCTCCGGATCCACCGCCGCGTTGTGATTTTGCCGCCACCGCTTGTTCATGCTCGCCGCCTCGTCTCTAGCCGTTGCCGCCACTTTTGGATCAGGCTGCCGCTGCCTCGTCTCCAGATCCGGTCGCGCTCCCGGGGGAGACCACCTTGTCTTCAGCCGCCGCTGCCCTTGGGTAGCCAATCTTGGATCTGGCCTCCTCTGTGCCGGATCCGGCATTGCCTCGCCCCGATCCAGTCTCCTCCGCGCCAGATCCGGCTCATTGTCGCCTTGAGGCTCTCTCGCCGATTCCCGACGTTGATTTCACCGATCGGACTCTCCACGATCCACCTCTGGATCCGGTGGACTCAAGCTCCCCGTCACACCGACCAGATCGGCTCGCTGCCACCGGATCCCGCCACTCCCATTGCTCTTCCCGGCCGTCTTCATCACATCTTCGGACACCGCCGCCTGGAGGCTCCCGTCTGCCTGCGCGCCGTTGCTCGGCCGCCGCAGCGCGCCGCTTCTTCGCCACGACAACCTCTTCACCCTGATTCATACCACGGTGGCCTCTTTGCACACCGAGGTCGCCTCCATCACCAGATTGGCCTACACCGCTGGATCCGACGCCATCGCGCCTTCTCCGGCTTGTCTATTGCCAGGCTCTTCCTCGCTGTTCCCACTGGCTCTCTTCAATGGCTTCTAAGCCGCAGCCTCCCGGCGATAACCCGGTGGGCTCCTCTGCACCGACCACCAGAGCCTTATGCTCCTCTGTGTCGATGCTGTCTCACCCCCGTGGTGCACTCCTCGGGGCCGAAATTGCAGGGAGAAGACAGAGAGGTGGAGTAGGTAGGAGAGTATTTGAACGCAGTGATTTGCTGGTCATGGTCGTCGATGCTCGAGTCCACTCATATGCTTGGTTTATTAGGATGGGTTTGGGTGGAGTAGGCTTTGCCATCCAGTGGTGCTGCAATGCTAGATTTTAGGTCATGTGTTGAGCTGCTATTAGTATTTGCAGATTTGAGTTTTTTTTCTTTGAGTCTTCCGTTTCGTCCATTCAAATCCATAGTCATCTATCTTCTAGTTTATCTAAGCCATACGAGTTTACAAATTTCTATGTCAGTTAGTCGATTGCTTTGCTAAGCCTCAGTCAATTCTCCAGGATTTAGTGTGGTCTTTCTCATGGCACCAACTGCCGCTCTTCTCTTTGAGCTGCATACAGGTCATAGAAGTCGTTATGATGCCGCTGCTTTTCGTTGAAGCACCGTCCTAAGATTTTAAGGCCGTTGTGCTTTTTCTGTACTATGTTTCTATTGCGCTTCTTGTGCACTATGTCGCCGCCGTCTCGGGCTTTGATCTGCTTTATAGGTTGCCACCATACTTTATGGGCTACCGCGCGACCTCTGATGGATATCTTCTAGTTTTGACATAATTTTCAAGAGCCGCATGCTACGACGATGTTTACAAGACTTTGATTTTGGTATTTTCCTATTTTAGTGTCAACTCTTTCAAATGCAATGTTATTGTATACGCTTTGCATTTAAGAGGGGTGTTAAGGATATAGAGTTTGTATTCTATCCTTATATGCCTTCCTTATTTATAATATCCTCTTATACTTCCTATATATATTGCCTATTAGATCTCTTCAAGATACACATAATATTCATAACACTGGTGATGATTCTCATTCCTCCTCGGACATCTTTTCTCATCCTACTTACCATTATAGAAATCAAGCCAATGAAAAAATTATTTACCAGTGGGTGGAACCCGCATATTACCAACTAGTTTATAATCATTTGGGGCACTTTCTAAATAATATTTGTATTATTCCAATTTCTAATTACCCAAAACCGGTTTTCCCGGTTTTCCTCCGTTTTTTCTGGTTTTTGGATGGTTACTGGCCGTCAAACTGAACAAAATTCGAATTTCGCTTGATTTAATTTTGCCCGTTTTTCTCCGGTTTTCCAGAACCAACCGGTTCATCGATTCTCTCAAGGGATTTGCCCTGGTACCAATATTTCCAACCTTGATTCCATCCATACTTTTATTTTACAAATTACTCCCCTAAAAATATTACCATGAATTATTCTAAGTTGGTGCAAATTACCATATCTGTTTTTTATTGTAAGAATTTGTCACCTGCAATTTTTATGCTTGCTGCAAATTAATGTGTATCCTCTTGTTAAAATCAGTCACTTGCACAGATGGGGAAAATGCTTATATTAATATAACACTCTCTAAATGTTTCATCCCTCTGCGCCAAGGAGCAATTTTTTACTTAATCCAACATGGTGGAGAATGGCCGGACAAGCTTGAGGGCTGGGGACAGGGCATTCTTTGCCTTTTCACTACAGTATCTTAACTGAACCACATATCAAGCCTTATATAATATTAATTACTAGTTACAGGCAGGGGCGGAGCCACAGGGTATGCCGGGTGGGCCACGGCATACCCTGGGCCGCCAAAGACCCAGCGCCGATCGCCGAGTGCCCGAGTGGAGTCCGGAGAGGTCTAGCTGAGAGGGCTACCGGCTAGGGTTCCTCCTCGATTTGGATGGCGAAAGCGTTTACTTCCAGATCTGAGGTGAGCTTCCCTCCCCCCTGACCCCCCCTCTCCCCCCTCCCGTCCATTCCCTTCCCGGCGTCTCGTCGCGGTCAATCTATGTGGAGGTGGAGCTCGGAGCCGCCGTGTTCTGGAGATCTGGATCTCCTTTACCTTAACTTGGGTTTTGGAGGTTGGATTCCTTTGTTACGGCATGTTCTTATCTAGTAATTAGTGGTTTACCAGTAGTAGGCGACTAGGTGATGCAAACCATGTTGCAGATTTGAATGTTTGGTGACTCATCTCTATGTTCGCTTTGGGTGGGGTCGTAAAATCTGTAGATTTGGGTTCGTGTTTATCTTTTTTTCGTTGATTATGTGATACAAGGGTTCGTTGTTTGATTCAAACATGTTTGTCTTTAATGATGTGTATTCATATTTGCCTATTATATTAGATCAAGAGAAAAACGAAATAATGGCAATTTCAGAAACCAAATTGATTGTAGTTTGAATGGTGTAGTAAACTATGGTAATTTTTTTCTTGTCTAGGCAATTACTTCTGCAAACATGATATTTCTTTTCAAGCTTCTCTCTTTAATACAAAAATGCAAGCTTCTCTTTTTCAAGCAACTGCAGACTCAAATGCAAGTTCTTTTATTCTTTTATCCTTTCTCCCTTGTATTTGTTAACTTGTCTATTACCATGTCTTTCACTGATGTTACACGGCCTGAAATTGGGGTCACCATTTATGTACCAATGACTTGTTAGTTTTTTCTTGTACCAGGTGATAACTACATTCACAGTTGATGAGCTGAGCAAATCAGGCTTATAGGCAATCTTATGTATTCCTTTCCACTACCCGAAGTCCACAAAGGTGTCGTGAGTTTACTATTCTAGTTTGAGCAATTTGTAAAACTCAATTTGAATCCTGTTTAATCCCCTCTCTTGTGGTTTCAGGCTGAACTCCAGTACTTGCATGACCATACTGGCATCCAGTGGCGGACTCCAGTACTCTCTTGTGAGTTTACTATATTAGTATGGTATTTGAACTATTTATATTGTAATTTGTGCAAGTTTTCAACTTAATCTTTGAATTTAAGACTTATCATATTATTTAGTGCCTGTATACCGAATTACGGTGCAAATTTTACAATTATTTACCGAATTGGCAAATAGTTTTACCGAATTATATATGAAAATTTTGATGCGGCATATCCTTTAGTAAAATCCTGGGTCCGTCACTGGTTACAGGTCATCCCTACAGAGATCCAGAGTACTGTATTTGGCAAATCAAAGGTCGTGAACGGATAGAAGTGTAATTTTTCATCATATCTTTTTTCACTTTTTGGCAAGAACATCTAGGCCTGACAACAACATTTTATCCTTAACGATAACCCCTTGAAAAATAGCTGTCACTAGCAGTCTATCCTAGCTCATAACAAGGGTGCATGTCGCGAGTAAATCAGATGAAACAGAGCAGACAAATTCAGCAAAACTACAACAAGATCTCAAGAGTCAACAGAGAGGCAGGCAGCAAGATTCTAGCAGTGAACTTACTGACAGCGGCAGCAGCACCGAGGCCGCTTCGGCGGCGGTGACCGGCACGATCCTTCGTCACCGTCGTCGTTCCCCTCCCAATCGCGAGGCGGAGAGAAAGACATTGCGCGGACGTCGAGAGGAAGGAGATGAAAAATGCGATAGGGAGATTTGCGGAGTGGAGGACGAAGTAGGATGCGTGCTGTGCTTCGCGGTTGGTCTTTCTTGAGGTGTATAGAGTAGGCAGATGGCTCGAGCTTGGAGCTAGACAAGATGTTTTATATAAATCAGCGTAGGAATACTCGTGTAATTTTCCTCTCACCCTAGTGTTTCTTTTTTCTTTTTTTGCGAGGAAGTAATTTCTGTGAAAGGAAGGTGTTGAAAAGTTGAGACAAAGACACTTGGCAGTTGGACAGTTGTGTGAGTGCTATTGGTCTCTCTGTCCTTTTTGCCTTATCTGGAGTGTAGTTGCTTAATGAACCTTGCTAATGGTTCCGTGACAGTTGTGGAGTGTGTGTGGCTGTGTGACTTGGGCGGGAGTTGACTCGCCTACGCTCCTAGACGCGGTGGTCGTGTTTTTTTTTTATACTCTCTGTCCTTTTCCATTTTCTCAATGGAATGTCGTCGTTGTCGCTGTAAATTCGTGTTGCTCCTTTTCCCTTTTCACGACGATATGCTGTCGCCGTTGTAAATTTGTCGAAGACGACAGGGAAACGATGATAAGAAATCTTTAAAATGTAATACAGATAGAGAATGTAATGCCTTCATTTCTGGGGACACTAAGTTTTCTCCTAGCTATCAATGATGTTTAACTACAAAGTACTATGTTCGAATGTACATTATATCACCAAATTCTATTAAAAGACTATGGCATAATAGCCAAGTTTTACACGGAGAGGCGTTCAAGTCTAAAGTTATATTACATCATAAAAGAAACTCCGCAATATGCCTGAGCGAGGATAATCCTTGAAACCAAATACTATCTACTCCAACGGAATACTCAATGTCTTCCTCAAAGGGTTATTCATTTTCTTGCCAAGTTTATTCTATTAATATTTAGCAAGTGTGAGCACAGTCGTACTCAACAAATCACATGAGGAATGTTATTTAACTACTTGCTAGGATTCCCAAGCGATGGGGATATGGTGGTTTCATTGATCTATTTATGAATGCAATTTTATTTGTAAATATTTTTGAACATAAAATAACAAAGCATTAACTTCTTAAGGAAATGGGGTTTCATCAAGTTGATTACTAAATTGAATCATTATAAAAACTACTTATGCCTTGCTATTGAAATAACCCATTAAACACAACTTCATTTACCGGAAACATGGCATATCTGAATACTACTAATTTTGACTACAGAGTTGCCCAACTTTACCCACAAGATTTCTCAAACTCTCAATGTCATGCAATAGATATGTAACAATTAACGTTGCGGCTAGATTGAGAAAATAAGTTCATGTTTTATTCCAAATTCATCACAAAAATCTTTAATTTTAGTATTCTTGAACTCGGAACCATTTACGGATTTTCTTTATTTTGAAATCAAATTCATTTTTAGGCATTTTAGCAAAACTTTTGAAAATACCGAAGGTTTCGGTTTTGTCGTATAGAAAGAAGACCCAAATGTACCTCGAGTAATCATCCACAATGACTATTGTCTTTGATGCTCTTATAGGTTGTTGGCCCAAACAAATTTATATATAAAAGTTCCAATGGCCTAAAAGTGGACATGATACTTTTGCATAGATGAGAATTAGCTATTTGCTTCCTAGCTTAGCAAGCACTACATAGTATATTTTTATCAAATTTCACATCTTTCAAGCCCATAATTAAGTCACGTTTGAAAAGTTTTTTGAGTTGAATCATCCCCACATGGGCTAACATTCTATACCAAAGCCAACCCAAAGAGGTTTTTACAATTAAACAAGTTTTCAAACACGATTCATTAGAAGAGAAATCCACTAGATAAAGATTGCCAAAATGGAAAACCTTTGAAAACTAACTCACTCACTACTATAAAAAAAAAGGTTATACTGGACGCCTCATTAGAAACAGTTCCTCAGAACCATCAGTGCTGTAATTATCATAGATAGTTTCACAAGCGTGACCGTCTATGTTAGTACCAATGGCTAGAACCATTTGTAATACGTCATTATCATGAACAATCCTTGTTAAGAACAGTCTGTAATACTTCATAGTCCGTGATAATAGGGCACATCACAGATGGTTTTTAATACGAACCATCTATGATATGTAGTGTTTATAAATACTTGGCTTGTCCTGATAGATTTGTCTGCAGTGAGGTAGGGTTTGAATGCGGCTGCTTTGAAGGAGGTAGTTAGCTTTGGAGCGTTTGGTGAAAGCATACTGCAGATTTACAAGTGTGCTTGTAGATCTATTTATTCTTAGTGATTTAAGGTTAGTATTTTCTTCTAATTAATTATATGTATTATAATCAAGAGATGTTAACTAGGTTTAGATCTAGCTTGGTAGTTTGTTTCAATATATTCTTGCTTGATATATATAACACTAATTTGTTACATGCGTAGCATAGATGGACCGAAGCTGAATGTACATTGAAAACCTTGTGAGTGAAAAGTACATTGATAGCGTGTCTGTTTTTAGAAAAGCAGCCGAGCAGGATATGTTCAAGAAGGGGATGCAATTTTATGTACTGTTCATGCATTGATTGCGATAATATGAAAATGTTTACCAACTTAGCGTACATCAAATCGCACTTGATTCAAAGAGATTCTAAAAAGGAGTATACAAGTTGGACCAGTCACGGTGAAAAACGGAATATATTGGAAGGTAGTAACATCGTTGAGAGAAACAACGATATGCCGTATGTGGACTGTGTTTTCGATGGGGATAGGTCGCACTATAAAAATCTGGATCAGATGCTACGCGACGCAGAAGGAAACTATAGTGAGAGGGAGAGAGAGTTTGGTAAATTCAAGGACTTGATGGAGGACTCAGAGAAATCTTTATCTCTAGGATGCAAGTCATAATACATAAGGTTGTCATCTGTTTTTGAACTGCTAAAATTGAAGCAAGCAACAATTGGTCTGACAAGAGTTTCATGACATTGTTAAGTCTCCTAACAGACATCCTTCTGGAGGAAAATGTGTTGCCTAGAACTACCTACTAAGTTAAAAAGATTCTTTGTCTATTGAGAATGGAAGTAGAAAAAATGCATACATGCTCGAATAATTGTATCCTTTACTGTAAAACGTATGCCAACATGCATGTATGTCCGGTGTACAAAGTGTCCCAATACAAGCATAAGAATCATTTCGATGACAGCGAGGGCATCGAGGTAAAGTAAAGACCTCTTGCTAAGGTGATATGGTATCTGCCTGTAATTCCCTATTTAAAGTATTTATTTGCAAATCGAAAGGTGACAAAATTGCTGCGTTGACACCCAAAGGAACATAAGAAAGATGGGAAGCTAAGGCAAACTACTAATTCCGCCCAATGGAGAAACTTTGATAGGAGCTTCAAAGACTTTGGTGCGGAGCTGAGGAATATAAGGTTTGGATTGAGTACAGATAGAATAAATTCTTTCGGTAACATAAGCAGCCGACATAGTACCTGACCCGTGAATGTATGTATCTACAACTTTCCTTCTTAGCTATGTATGAAATAAAAGTACATTTTGATGTCACTATTTATCCAAGGGCCAAAGTAACCTAAAAATAATATTGATGTGTACCTAGCACCATTGTTGGGAAATCTTCTGACACTATGGAATGAAGAGATACAAATATGGGATGCGTACAAATGAGAAAACTTCACTCTACGTGCTATGTTGTTCTGCACCATCAATTATTTTTCTACCCTTGGTAACCTATCGGGGTTGAATACAAAAGGAGCCAAAGTTTGCCCGTACTGCTTAGATCATACCGAGAGTGTGTGGTTGAACAACTTATGTAAAACTATGTACATACGTCGCCGTTGGTTCCTTCGAAAGTATCATCCATACTGCAAGATGACGAAATAATTCAACAGAAGAAATGAGGACGACTCAGCTCCAAGGCCTTTTAGCAGGATATACGATATGGTTAAGGATATCGATATTATGCTTGGAAAGGGACATAAGTTGAGGACCCGTCAAAAGAACATGTGAAAGAAGAGATCAATATTTTAGAACTTACCTTATTGGGAGCACTTATAAGTTCACCACTATATCAATGTCATGCATATAGAGAAGAATGTATGTGATAACTTAATTGGTCTCTTACTGAATATTCGTGACAAAACAAAGAATTGTGTCAATGCACGACGTGACTTGGTTGTTATGAACATTAAGACCGAGTTTGCATCGATAGAGACCGATAAAGGTTAAACGTACCTTCCCCCAACTTACTACACTTTTTCTAAGGCCGAGAGAACTGAACTGTGCCAGTACTTGCATGGTGTGAAAGTTATGTCTGGTTACTCTGCCAGCACGAAGAAACTTATTTCTATGAAAGATTTAAAATTATTTGGCATGAAGTCTCATGACTGTTATGTGCTAATGACATAATTGTTTCATATTGTAATTAGAAGTATTTTACCGAGCAAAGTTCGAGTGACGATCATGAGGCTGTATTATTTCTTTAATGCAATTGCTCAGAAAATCATTGATCTCGATGGACTAGATGCTCTGCAGGACAAGGTGGTGATGATTCTATGTCATCTTGAGATATATTTTTCTCTATCATTTTTTCATATCATGGTCCATCTTATTGTCCACTTTGTGAGAGAGATAAAGATATGCTGCCTCGTGTTCCTACATCTAAGCGCAGTCATCTTCTTGCTCCTTCTGAGGTACGAAAAAACTGATACCGTTATCACTATCTTGTGGGATCAAGTGAAATGATGAACTATCAAATTCCGCGTCATAGTATCTTCAAAGAAATAACCCTACCTTTTGGGCTGCATCTTGGACTGCATCTTTTCCCTTGATTTTGTATGCACTGAACTTGTGTCGCCTGTCTGGCCTAATGGTCAATGGCATTAGAACAACCCAAGCTTTCCACTGGTAATGTTTCCCCAATATGAATTGTCCTTGTGCATGAAACACCGAGCGATGCTGGTTCGTTGCATACAAATATTGTTTCATCTTCCATAGTAGGTCTGCCCATCCCCTCAATTCTTTTGATTTGGTGTAGATATAATGCACCATCTATTCAATAGCGTTAATTTGAGATTAGAAAAGGATGGATATAAATCTTTTAGGAAAAACAAAACTGAACTTAACACAGTTCTAAGATAGGTAAGACAACATTGAGAGAGACAAGACAACAATTATACTTATATTTTTATGAAACTCCTTTTTGATATTTTTGCAACTAGATTTTGTTTAAATCAACATTCCTAGTTTAACTTAGGGTCTTATCCTACAGTCAAACAAGAGGGCTCCGATACCACTCTGTAATGACCCCATTTCTAGGGTCGTTAAGTTTCCTCTCAACTGCCAAGGATGTTTAGCTGTGAGGTACTGTAGTCGAGTGTATATCATGTCAACACAAGCTTATTCTATAAAAGTCAAACTTTATTACATGACTATGGCATAACAACAAAGTTTTACATGGCGGGTCATCCAACCCCAAAGTTATATTACATCATAAAAGAAACTCCATAGGCGTGCCTGAGCGAGGATAAGACCTAAAACCAAATATTGTCTACTCCAAAGAAATCATTGATATCTTCCTCCAAGGGTTCTTCATTTTCTTCCCAAGTTTCTTCTATTGATATTTAACAAGCATGAGTACAACCATATTCAACAAGTCACATGGGGAATGCTATTTAACAACTTACCAGGATTCTCCAGTGATGGGGATATGGTGGTTTTATTAATGTATTTGTAGGTGCAATTTTATTTGTAAATATTTTTGAACACAAAATAACAAAATATTAACTTCTTAAGGAAATGGGGTTTCATCAAGTTGAATACCAAATTAAAACATTTTGAAAACTACTTATACCTTGCTATTGAAATCACCTATTAAACACAACTTTATTTATCGAAAGCACAGCATATCCAAATACTATTAATTTTGAGTCTGCAGAGTTGTCTAGCTTTACCCACAAGATTTCACAAATTCTCAATGTCATGTAATAGACTCAAAACAATTAGCATGTGATTGAGTTGAGAAAATAAGGTCGTTTACTGCTCTCCTCTCTCTAGCCTCTATCTGATAGGCCTTGGGCCACACATTGTTGGGAATTCACAGGACAATGCGAAAAACGCGGCCAGACTTTGAGTAGACCTACTGTTGTTATGTATTGAAGACACCCCTTCCAAACCATCCTATTGTATGCGAGCCATTCCAACCACTGGAACCTCAACCCATCCTGTAGCATTCAATTGATTTGAACAGCTACTAGACCAGGTCTAATAAGTCAAAACATGTTATTAAGCGATCACTATGTTTTTCACTCAGCATAAAATTCTAGTCCTTACTTTTCACCATTGAGGCAACCAGCCACAAACCAACAAACTCAGTGTGTTAAGGCACTACCACCAAACCAACCAAAATCTCCTCCTTAGGGTAAAGTCATGGACTTTAACCATCTTGTAGTTTTCAATATTCATCCTTAATCCTAGTATCATGCTGTAATTCTATCAACAAAACGTCGAATCACTTAGTAGAGTAAAACATTTGAGTTCCTAATCTACTCATGGTTAATTATGCAGTAATTTATTATTAATAAGGCTTGTCAAGATGAATATAGCCATCAAGTAAAACAGGGCTTTTCTAGTGTTAGGACATAGCTAATTATCATGTCATTCTAAATAATTATTTTAAATAAATAACAATATATAAATAAAGAATAATAAAAGTATTGATAATTAAATACTTAAATTATGTGGGATCAATATAATCAAAAATATGTGATTTGCCTTGATGTTCAAAGTCTTCAACTTGCACTAAATCTTTGGGTCTTGGTCTACTTCTGGAACTGGCTGCTCTGTGAAACCGGGTGCTAGCGCAAAAAAGTAATTAAATCCATGCTCAAAAGAATATGATCTAGCAAAAATAGAATAAATAAAATAAAAAGGAATAAAATTCAAGAAAACCAAATAAAAATGGGTTTGGGCTTTGTTAGAGTCTAGGTTGGCAAAAAGGAGCTAAGAATGGTTTAAATGGACTCAAAATGGTCGAAATGGGTATATATATGTCTAATAGTTTTTTTGTGAATAGTAACAGGTTGAATAGTAGTGGATCGGGTGTGGGTTTAAATAGTATCAGGTTTAGGTCTAAACTTTGAACAGTGTCGGGCTTTGGCTTGGGGCCATGGCTTTCTTTGGTTTTTGGGCTGATCAGCTTGGCTTGTTTTCACGCGTGCACGGCCCATCGAGGGCTTGGCCTGCATCGGCTTTCTTCTTCCTCGATCTGGTGCCTGGCGCAAAATAGAGCAAACGACTATGGCGTGATTAGACTCCAGTGAGGTTCCTTGGCGACGAGCAACGATGCACAAAGGACATAGGGGTGCCTAGGTGTCCAATTTTTGCTTTGGTGAGGTTTGAGGAGCTGTGGTGTGGGCTAGCGGCGGTGGAAGCTTGGAGGGTTATTTCCATGGCACGGCGGCAGCTCAGCCGTTCTCTAGTGAATAGCGTGGGCATTTAAGCTTCTATGGAGGGTAGAGAGGCTAACGACAGTAGTGGTTTTGGCTTTGGGGTTTTCAGGAAGGTTGTCCACGATGATGTGGGGCGGACAGCGACGGTGTTCGTCACCGATGCTCTAGGGGCTCGGAACGGCTAAGGCAAGGCTGGGGTTGAGTTTGTGGGGTCTCAATGGTGCTAGGGGTGAGAGTAATTGGAATTTGGTGGATGCATCGCGCAGATTTGAAACTAGGGCTCATCGTCAATTTTTTTCGGTGGCGGTGGCAATAGTGTGACTGAAGGTGGAAGGGTGGGTTGGGTGTGCAAAGGGTTGCCAATGGAGGTGAATGATGAGGTTAGCATGGCTTTATAGCGCTCGGGAGGTGGTGGGAGCAGTGATGGTTTGGCCATGGTGGTGGCGTGTATACGTGCGGCAGTGGCAGACGGGAGGGTTCGGCGATCTTCAGTTGCTTGGCCAACAGTCGCGGTGGCACATTGGACTCGGTGCTTCTCTTGGTATTAACGAGCTTGCAAGCTATGGTCAAATTGTGGGTGCATGTCGGATTATAGAGGCACAGCTTGGCAGTGGCTGATACAAGGTAACAAGGCTTAATGGCGGTTGCCAGAGCATGGCAGAGCACGCATGCCTTCGATGAAGTTGGCAGTGGCGAATGCTTCGTTGTGGCGGCGGCGAACAGGAACGGGCCGGGTGGTAGAGTAAACAGGAGTGGAAGTTATTTTTGGAGTGGCACCAACCATGGAAGGAAGTGGAAATCAAATAGGGAAAGCGCATTTGGGCAAATTTCCAAATTTGGTCAAAATTCAATAAAATTCAAAAATAATTTGAAATTTTGGGGTGTTTCAGAGAAAACTCTCCATTGATGAAATGAACCGGCCAAGGAGTCGACCTCCTCAGCATCACCGGAAGACCTACGAAAAATTCTTGTTATAGCGTGAAAATTCTGGCAATCTCATCGCCTTTTCTGTCCATAATAGCGTAATCCAACGGCCAACGAGCTAACTGCTTTACGACTGAGCTACGAGTGTACAAGTGGATGGGCTCACTGGGCGACACGTACGTTGACGCCGCTCACGCGGCAGCTGCTGTCTGTCGCGCGTCTGGCCTAGTCATGTTTAAACAGTAGTATATTTTGTAAGAGTACAAGAGGACGTACGTACGCAGCACATACACCTACTCGTGTCAACATATGTGTGCATGTTCGCTACATACTGAAACAAAACCGAAATTTCAAAGTTGGTACTCAAACCAACTTTGAAACCGTGTGGTTTTTGGTCTCTTTATCAAATGTCAAATCGTTCGGAGTTCAACGAAGGAGGATAGTATTTCGTTGAAACCGTGTGGTTTTGGTCTCTCTATCTCCCTGTTTCAGTGGGCTCGCAAATTAAGGTACAATGCCATGTGCAGTGCACCACTCGTTTCCTCGTGCTTCGTTAACCTGGGATGAAAATAGGCTAAGCGTTGATCACCTTCCACCCTGCCCATTTCGCAAACTGCTCGTCTCTTCTCATCCCCAGTCCTCACCATCTTCTCTCCCATCTTATCCTCACCGTATTCTTCTCCCCACCGGTGGCCGAAGGTGGGGAGGTGGATGATCTGACGGATAGAGGCGGATTGGTGGATGACCGGACGATCCGGCAGCAACGGGTCGAGGCCTCGAGGGTGGCTGGATCCAACGCCGGTGGGGTCGGGAGCGGACCTAACGCGGGGATCGAAGATGGTAGTTCTGTGCGAATATAATATATAGCGCTGTTTTTTTATTTTCTTTTAACCAAATCAGCATCTGTGACAAATTCAGACGTGTTGATAAGTGTCTGTTTATATTAGTTTTTACTTTTAATTTCTACTTGAAGAAAATAGAAGCCAATATAAATATCCGGTTTACAGTTTCTTCATTCCTCTTATTTCTATCTCGCTTCAGAGATAAAATAATAGGGTCATAGATACATCACACATGGTACTTCTCTCACTCCCATCTTGCTAACATATCTCTCTCTAATTTTTTGTACCATTCATATTTTTTTAAAAAAATTATTTCTTGCAGTTATTAGTATTTATTTTAGCCAAAATATATCAATCACAGTAAAACAAACATCAACCGCACTCAACAGAAACATGCCATATGTTGCATCGGAATTCACGAGAGTAAAGGGTGTCTTTGATCGATGTGTCCCTGACTCCATGTAAATTGGTTCTCATGGGAGGGGTGGGGGAGGGCAGCATGGGCTTATCCATACTCCGCACACGCGTTTCAAAAAAAATGTTCTCCATCAGACGCGTAACATTCGATTGGTGCATCATTTTTTATATAATTTACACGAGTTTTCCAAGAATCTTCATGTGTGGTGCCTTTGCTTTACTGAGCGATCAAAGTTGAACGGAACCGTACATCTGATTCAATGGAATAGATTGTTAGCTTTGTTGTTCAAGAACTTAAAAATATTTTTTTCATGGACAATGGCGGGAGGTTTCACTTGATTTCAGTTTATATATGTTCATTTGTAGGGACATCATTATATTACCAGCGTACTGATTCAGAATTTCAGGGGCGAATGGAGTAATTCTTGCATAGTACTTGGATTAACTAGGTACAATTAGATTAGGTCTTGCGGATGTTTCATGACAAGAAGCACCTGATAATTCCTTGCTGCGAACTTAGTACATGGCAATAGAAAACATAGAAATTTAGCGTGAGCAGAACAGTATAGGATTATGGCTAATTCTTCAGGACTCAGGATAGATGATTAACGTGCCGCATGTCAGTATAATTAAGGTTGCAAATCATACAGTTTAACGTGAATCCTGCTTCACTCATAGATTTACCAAAGCTTGCAGAAGTAAATCACTATCACCACCCAAATTGCTTGTATCTTCTGCACACCATGTGTGCTCTGTACAGCCCAATGAAGCTTCCAGACTTGAATCGCCCGCGCTATCTTGGTTCAACGTCTGAAGCTGACAGTTCCCCTTCACACGCGTCCGGTGTACTGTGCCGGCTTTCAGGTAGCTTAGGGACAGGTAATGTCATACTCTCGCAGCTTAGCATCAGAAGAACATCCCACATGGTGGGCCGTCCTTCTCCATTAGGTTCGGTGCACAGCACTGCTATCTGAATGCATCTCATTATCTGAGCCATTCCAGGTTCATCATGCAATACTGGGTCTATCAGCTTCATTGCTCTTCCCATTGTCCACAATCTGAGAAGCTGCAAAACATTCCCATGATAAATATAAAAAGGGATTGTAATCCGATATAAAAAAACCTAAATTGGATTACCACATAGAAAGGATTATATTACTTCTAATTTGTCGGATCCGAATTTAGTCAATCATGAATTCTATATGAAACCACTGTAGTATTCAGTGAATCAGTAGATAGTGCTCACAGATACATCATTGAATCATTTCATATATGACGAGATACATGCCATACATTAATATTACATATCAGAGTTTAAATAGACAGCATCGGATCAAGTTTACAATAGGGCTATTCAGGCCAAATAGATACATTACATTCATCTAGGACAAACTAAAACAGGATTACATCCATCCGATGAGTTTTTATCCCACCCACACTCTAGTGGCGCAACCCGCACTGCTGGATGTAATTAATTAGTCAGATCGTACCTATTATAGACTTGTGGTTGTATTGTTTTATATTAAGAGGTCATCATAGGATTCAATTCTTAAAGTTATCTAGGCGGTGCTATCCCATACCATAATTTTTCGTGCTACATCCGCACCAACCATCTTACTATCCATCTAGATATGGTAAAGCAAATTTTAGGGTTTTGACAAGCATAAAACTAAGTTATCTTAACATACTAGTCATTTCCCTCCAATGACTGTCCAAAACTAGCTTCATGATTAAAACATGATGAGAGGGCAATTTAACGCCCTAGTACTTAAACAAGACTAAGTATGATGCTAAAGTATAACTTATAGCTATTACGATTACTATTAAGTTTCTAAGGTGACAAGGATTACGTGATTTAAGTGTCCAAAGAATAGTGTAATAATAATACAGAACATACATGTATCTATAACCTTAAATTGAACATATATTTGCATAACAAATAATAGCATGTAATTTGGCAATTTAAACGAATATAAATTTGCATAAAATATAGGTTCAATATGATCAAATTATTGACTCATCTGACTCACAAGTAGATTGGTTTTGAAAATCTTGAGTTGTCTTGAATTACGGCTCTTCCATGTTTTCGTACTCTACTCGGACGATCGCATCGGAAAACAAATAAACACGTGAACAAAATAAATAAATTCAAATGAACTCTAAATTGGACAATTCCGGTGCCATTTAGATCTTGAATTTAGACAAATCTAGAAACAAATTTAATTAAATTTGGAGTTAAAATGAGTGAGAACGGACTCTCCAAAGTTTAAATTAGGATTAAATTCAAAAATAAATAGAGGAGAGAGAGTACTCTCTCACTGAGGTCCACCGAATTTAATTTTTTTGAATTATTTATTAACTAGAAAAGGTTATAGAAACTGATAGGTGGGACCCTCGGGTTTCAGTTTAATTTTGAATTATTTTGCTGAAGGAAAAGGGCTCTAGGGCTAACAGGTGGGACCATCACTATTCATCATAGTGAAATGGGCCCACTTGTCAATGGCTCATTCACAGTGGCTCATTCATGTATAATTGGTTTTAAAAGGGTTTTTAAAGCGTATAGGGCCCACTTGTCATAGGGCCAAGGGTTAACTTAAAGAAATAGGGCTCGCACATCAGCGAGGATTAACTAATAATAATCGTGGTTATTAAACTTAATTAAAGTTTAATTTAAACTAAATAGGGCACTATAGTAGTCCTCCTTCCCACCGACAGGAGCTCAACTCGTCGGCGGCGAGAAGGACCACGACTACAAGAGGGAGTGCTAAAATGCATTGCCCACACCGATCCGCACCTATAGGCGAGACAGCAAGACCCAAATCGGCGCACGAGGTGGTTGGCGACGAGCTTTGTGGTGGAAGCGCACGGGAGCGTGGCACCACAGCGGCCGGCGGTACCAAAACTAAATTAACACTATGGGAGCTTCTCGGGATGGAGGGGAACTCACCTGAGGTGAAGGCGAAGCTCAGGGAAGCGAGGAGCGAGCTGGAGGTGTGGACGGTGGCGGCGGTGGAGAGGTCGACACGGGTGGCTCGCCAGAGAGGGAGGGGGTGGTCGACGTCGCTTGGGATGACTTCAAGACGTTCTTACGGTGCTCCAAACGCGATGAATCAGACAGAGGCATAACGAATCGATGACGACGAGGGCAGCAGTGAAATGGCCGGAGCCAAGGACAAAGAGAGGCAGAGGGCTTTCCAAGGCGATTGGAGCGGAGGGGATGGAATTGGGGGCAAAGAAGGGTCTGGGTCATTCAAAACTTCCCCTGAGCTCATACCTAGTGCAATAATAAGCTGTCTCATGCAAAAGAAGTAGTGAGATCAGTTTCTTGTACAAAAGAGACCATTTTTTATTTTCTTTACTTAGTTCAAGAACAAAGAGTTGCTCTTTACTCATACCTTAATAAAGAACTAGCGTAGCTTAATCTAAAGCTTAATTTAGATTCTAGATTTAACTTAGCTTATTTGACCTGACATGAATCATAAAAGGATCACTAGAACAAAACTAATCATAAGATCTAACAAAATATGATTTAGTTCAAGTTTCTCATATTTAATAGAGTTAGCATGACAAAAACTAAGCTATATATAGAAAAACATGAGAAATCTATAAAATTAACACAGACTAGAAAATTAACACAGACATGGCAAAATATAAAGCAATATATTATGTTACAAACCTCCATGTAGTTATATTACAATGCAAGTTGTTGAAATTAAATATGCAATGTGATATAATGGATGCAAAAAAGTGAAACTTCTTAAACCAAACCAAAAGGACTAATAATTCCTAACACCACCTAGACAACGTGAGCGAGAGCACGAGCTTGTAGGGCTCCCCGATGCTAGCAACCAGTCTACTAGTTATCGTCGGAGAAAGCTAAACGTACCTTCATCTCGGTCGCTTTGAGGGCGCTCAACAACTCCGAGCCACAAGAACAAAGCGTGTGGTAGTCCAAGGTAGTGTCTACATAGTCCATAGCCCCCTGAAAAACCCACAGCGCCTCTGGACAGGCCATCAAGTCCGCCACAACGAGACACCGAGACTCCATGCTAGTGGCCTCGCTGATGAGGGGACCTGAAGACAAGTCCACGATGGCAATGCCAGCCAGGCCACAACCAGCTCCGTTGCTAGAGCCCTGCGTTTGCCCTGGAGATCGAGGGCCCGTTGACGTCAAGGACAGTGTCAGGGAGCAGATAGGAGAAAGCTATGCGAAGTCGTAGAAGGAGTTGATCGTACCTGTATCCCGACTAGGGGACGTCGGATTCTGAATCCTCCATAGGTGCTATCAACGCCACACGGAAGCCCGTGCTTACAACCACAGGCAGAGGGGCTACTCCACCAGCAAGTATAGGGGAAGATGTGCGGGCACGTTTTATTGCTCTGGTCTCCGGGGACTCCTCACGAATGGTCGAAGGAGGAGCCACGTCCTCCCGACCGCGCCTTCATGCTTGGGTATTTGGAGACACTTGGCGCATCGGTGACACCAGGATGACGTTCCTGGGGGCATTTGCTATCACGCGTTGCCAGCCTCGGGGCTGCTAGCTTCGTCGACGCCAGCCTCGTCAACTCGGCCTTCTCGAGGCTTGAGGCATCATCCATGTCGGCGCGACCCACCGGTTCGGCCTCAAGATCGGAGTTCGCGTAGTCCGCGGACTTCAATTCCGTGCCTGCAGCAGCGTCGTCAACCCCACTTGATTCGTCCGAGAGAGGAGGCAATGAGCGCAGTGGCTGCGCCGCCAGCAGAGAGAGAGCCTTTCGCTGCAAGGTGGAGAACTCCGTTCCCTCGCCTTCATGACCGCGAGGCCGACCACTGCTTGGCGAGGGGCGCTTTGGTACTGGGATACTGAGGGCTTCGCACACTCGGTTGATCTGGCCAAGATTCGCTGTCATCGACTCCCGCAGGCTATACTCCTTCGCTATATACGACCCCCGAAAAGCAACTGCGGCACGCTCCGCATCCTCAAGGGTCAATTCTACATAAATACAAGGCGGGGTCAACAACTAATCGCCACATAATGAAGGTAAAGGTGTTGCTCACCGCAACACTTACTGGGGTCCATAGGCCTTGGTAAGGAAGTAACGGTAGGCCGAACGTCATCGTCCCGAGTGGGTCTGGTTTGGACATACCACGGACACATCAGCAGAGACACCCCGAACATAAGAAACTCCTCCGTTAGGTCCCGCATGTTGAACCGAAGAGCGACCTCGACAAGCCTCCGCGCGTGATGCTCGTCGCGGTGGTCTGGCGACATGGTTTTGGCCCGTGAGAAATCCTTTATCATAAGAGGCTCCTGTTGTAGAGGTGGCCCCACCTAAACCCATACGACCTGCTGGACTAAAAGGCCCAAAAAAAGATATGTAAAAGGATGTGTGTATATCCCTCCCACTGTACATAAGTGTGGAGGCTATTGCTGTAATATGACCTTATGGTTATATAAATACATAGCCTGGGCAGAAGGAAAGGCAAGTCCAGTTTATTTCTCATACTCATCTTACTGGCTCCCTTGTGTATTGTTTGGTCCATAACAACATCTACCATGCACATTTTAAATTTTCTATTTATAGAATTTAAAAATCTAGACACTAAAACAAGAGAAAATCATCGAATATAATGTTATTAACATAAATCTGACCAAATATAATGGTCTATTCTTTTTTGCTACGGTTTATAGCTTTTGGCTGAAATTTTTGAATTTTAGCTGTTTACGACAAAGATTACAAAGAGAGAGATACTCGCTTATAATTTTGGATGGTACAGATATTAGACTTTTAACGTGTACTATAATTAACTTATATACTCTATCTTAAAAGAATACTCTGATTGAAAGTTAGGTATTGTAGCAAAAGCCAAAATTTATTTTGAGAAACTGAAAACAACATGTCCATAATGCCAATTTGATGCGTACTCTTTCAGTCTTTCGATTAGTTTGCCTTCCTAGACGAGAGCACAATTCGGAACCGGCAAGGGGGTAGCCGGCTGTTTCGGCGGCCGATGGGGCCCGGAGGATCCAGCCTGTCGTGCTTAACTGCCAGTCAGCTGGTAACCGACAATGAGCACAAGAGTAACCTGCATTGATTTAGTCCAAAAAGAAGAGAAAGTGCGTGCAGTGGTAACAGAAAACGAGAAGGGGATAGACAAATCGCAGCACACCTGAAATGGAGCAGAGCAACGCGGAGGCGGCCTCCGGGACGACGTACGCGTATAGGCATTGCCGCCCGAAATCCCCTGGAAGGTCGGGAGGGCCATTACTGTGCCGTGGGACACGGGCATGGCGTTCTTGATTTTTTGGTTCGCTTGACCTTGACTGCCGAGCAGTGTACTTTGGGACGAAGAGAAAGACGACGACGCCACCGCGAGCCACTAAAACCGCTCAGCAGAGGGAGAGCCGCGCGGCGCGCGCGAAACTCCCTGGAAGGTGAGCCATACCTGTCCTGCCTTGACTGCTCGTGTTAGTCCGGTGGTGTTTGCGTGTTCATCTCACGGAAATGACGATGTACTTGGAGTCCAGCAAGGGAAGGGGACATGGCACATGTCCTCCACTGCCTCACGCGGGCGCCGGGCGGGCATAAACAATCTCCCGTCCTGTTGCGGCGCGGCATTTCGTCGAACACCTCGAGCGCGGGCCACCTCGCGGACACGGCGCAAGCGCCACCGCCGTTTCGGCGAGTAGAGTAGGGAGGCGGCATTTCCGCGACAACTCTGGACGGTGGTCCTGCTCCGGCAGACGGGGCGGAGCACCAGCCAGTGGCCACCAGGTGAGGTCACTGACAGGCGGCGGCCTCCATGGAGATGGAGCGGATCATGAAGAGCTCCGAGTTCTTTCAGCGTCGGTGCCGTACGGCACGGCATTTTACCGCGTCGTACATGGAGGCCCAGCTGGCTACATAGGCCTGTCTTTCCGGAGTTAGCCCACTCGGCCCACTACGTATCCTAAAGCTACGTATTATGGTATCATGAATCATGAATCATGTTGCAAACTCATTACCACATGTTGCAAACAATACCACATGTTGCAAACTCATTATTTAATTTTTAGAGCTTAGAATATGGTATCATGAATCATTTATTTGAGCTCCGGTGGAACAGGAGCGTGTCGTCAGGACTCACACAGCGGCACGTTTTTTTTCCTATTAGGAGAGAGAGGGGGGAGAACAGATCATCACTAACCCCTTCTTTTAAGTAGTAAAGATTATCATCAAACTATCAATTACTAGTTGCTACTACATTCATTCGAGTACTTGACCATATACTCGGAAACAAACAAAATGAGGAAAACTACTTCATTCCTAAACTTACGTTGACGAACTAACACATCATAAAGCAAACACGAAACGCGGTCGGGTCATCTAAGAGGCAATGGTAATTACTCTAAAATTACTGTTTGTCCGCTCATGGGCAAAAATCCATGATCAGCAGCACCTATCTGTCCAGTATCCAGTAACCCTATCCAGTGACGGATCTAGGATTTTACTAAAGGGTATGCCACACCAAAATTTTTATATGCAATTCAGTAAAACCATTTGCCTGGAAAGCCGGCCCGTCGGGTGGCACGGCACGGCACGGCATATCATGACGTGCTTAGGCTAGCACGCCAGCGCCCGCGGCCGCCTCGGCCTCCCCGGCTCCCCCTCCCGCATCCCCCTGCCCCCGCCCTCCCATCAACCCACAGCTCCCCACCCCACATTCCCACAAACACAGTCACAGAGCAATCACAGAGCAAGAGAAGGAGTAGAGGGGAAGGAAAGGAAGAGGACTTGAGGAGCATACTCGAGCAGTGGCAGTCGGACCACCTCGACAAGGGGTACGGCCTGTGCTTGCCATCGCCGACGCCGATCTTGCCCCGCAGCATCTGCACGATGGTGGACTGCACGGTGAGTGTGGTGGCCGACGCGGCCCACGCGGGCACGGACGACACCCTCACGCTGCGCTGGGAGGAGGGCGGCGGGCGACGGCGAGATGATGCGAGTGCGGCGCCAGCCGAGCATGGACGGGCGCATGTAGAGCGTGTCGAGATATCCTCCGTGCAGCTTGGTGGACAACGGCATGTCGACCACCTTGGACCCGCCAAGGCCCGACACGACGATCTTCCGGACGACATGGCGGATGACGCGGAGGAGGGAGGCGGGGGGAGGAGGGAGCGGGGATCTGGGAGGAGGGAGGCGGGCCCGGTGGCGGATTTGGCCTGGGAGGACGGAGGAGTAGGCGGCGGGGGAGGGGAGGGGGTGCAGCGGGGAGGAGTAGGGGCGGCGAGGGGAGGAGGGCAGCGGGGGTGGCGGGAGGAGGAGGAGGCGGTGGGAGGAGGCCGGGGGGGAAGGAGGGCGGTGGGGGTGGCGGGGAGGGGGAGGAGGAGGCGGTGGGGAGGAGGCGGGGGAGGGGGGGGGAGGGGAGGAGGGGAAGGGGAGGCTAGGAGGAGGAGGCGGCGGGGAGAGCAAGAAGGAGGAGGAGGCGGCGGCGGGGGAGGGGCAGATCTACGAAGGGGAGGAGGAGAGGGGCGGCGAGGGAGGCTAGGAGGGGAGGGTGAAGATCTACGGGTAGGCTATGCAAGCATAATTTCAAAAATTCTACCGCGTAAATGGATCTCCTCTAGTAATAGATCACAGATTACCTCTAGACGCGCAGACTGTAGCGAAGTAGAGTCGATGTAGCGCGTTGATGCGCTTGTAGTCGTTCTTGCGAACGTCTCCTCCTTCAAATCCTTGCGTTCGTCACAAGTTGCGGATCATCTTAGTGTTGAAGCCGCATCAACACCTCCAAGGTATCCACACGCACGGGCGGGAACACCACGCGTCGGAGTGCTAGCGCCGCGGCACGGTATTAGATGGGGATGGTGTGGCAACTAGAGTTTCGGAATTCAAATTCTCTTGGTAAACCCTATGCCACCTCCTCTATTTATAGGCATCCATCATAATGGGTCTCGAATCGAGGCCCATTAGGAACTCATGGCCCATAAGAATTCGGATCACTATCCGAATTAAGTCCCACCCTTTAAGTGTGCGACCCTATAGGTTCACATACACTTAGACATAGCCCGAGTACTCCTACTCGTCCATTAATCGGCAATGCCCCTTAGCAAGACATACCGACTCTAAGTATATGCAAAGATCATATCGGACGAACCTCAACAAAACTTATGCATTTCCCTTTGCCTCACGATATCGGTTAAACTCAAGGCGAGTACGTGTCATCCTTATTTGGTTAGCTCAACCACTCTTTCTCGATTATGTGACTTGAATTCCGACTACGGTTAACTCTTTAACCATGAATAGCATGGCCATGCATTTTGGAATCCAATCACTCGAGAGGCCTAGAGATATCTCTCCTGTTGCTTGGAGGGGCAAATCATATCTTGATCGACCATGCCTCAATGCATGCATCATAACAAAACCCAAAGCTACCTTTATGACTATCCGCCACGGAGTAGTGTTTGGTAACCCCTAAGTCGGTCATTATGCATCTTGAGTACGTGCGGCGATCTCAAGTCTTAAGGACATAGCATACGCTTTGTGAATGAAACCAACTGATGACGGTAAGAATGCAACATTCTCGCAGTGTTTCATGGTGGGTCGATCCAACCCCATGTTTGCTAACATGTGTCCATATTATTGGTTTAATATCTTTATATCTATGACCCGTGAAACATGATCATCAACCAATACATATGCTAGTCTATTAATATGTGTTCTCATATGTTTGACTAGGGATCATCTAAGAATAATCATCGCAGCAATATAGAGTTTCACAATCAAGTCACACACTTGATAATAAATATTGACGATGTTATTCAAGGAACAAGATAAATTATCCAATAATTCATGAACATAATAAGCAGAATCATCTCTATGATTATCTCTAGGACATATCTCCATCAGAGAGGGCCGGCGGGGGAGGGAGGAGGGCGGCGGCGGGGGAGGGAGGAGGCAGATCTACAGAGGGGGAGGAGGGGGGTGGAGGTTCTTTTGGGCCTAGGGTATACCGTGGCCCACATGGCATGCCCTGTGAATCCGCTTCTGATTTTATCATGCTTCTGTTCTAATCTCAAATGGGAACTGCACTTACAATAGCCACCCCAATACTCCGGCGAATCCGTCAGCGAGTCGTCGTTCGAAGCAGACAGGCAGAACCATGAGTCCACGAGAACGTTCCAGGGAGATTGGATCCGCGAGTCGACGGGATCGTTCCAAGGCGACACGCATGATCCTGGGGCTCACAGCAGCACACTGTTGATTCTTCTTCCAGATGATGACAGCCGCAGTGACAGTGGTCACAATCTTCACCCAGCGTTTCTGAGGACAGGCGCTCGTTGCCCTTGGCCGACGAGGAGGTCCATCTGTAGGAATTGTACTCGTCAGGTGACAACGTTGCAGTGTTTCACAACTCGAGCTCTAGCAACAAGAAGAAACAGAGCAGACAACGTTGCAGTGCTTTTATCATCGAAAAGTGAACTGTAAGAAGTACTAGGAGCAAAAAAATGGCTGTCGCTAGCGGTCTATCCGAGCTCATAACAAGGGTGCATGTCGCGAGTAAATCAAATGAAACAGAGCAGAAAAATTGAGCAAAACTACAACAAGATCTCAAGAGAGGAAGGCAGCAAGATTCTAGCAGTGAACTTACTGGCGGCAGCACCGAGGCCGCTTCGCCGGCTGCGACCGGCGCGATCCTTCGTATAGCTCCAAGAAACAGAGCAGACAAATTCAGCAAAATTACAACAAAACGTCAAGAAATAGGCGGGCAGCAAGATTCTAGCATTGAACTTACTGGCGCGATCCTTCGTATAGAGTAGAGGGCTCAAGCTTGGAGTTAGAGGAGGAGACGTTCTATAAATCAGCATAGGAATACTCGTGTAATCAGCATACGAATTCTCAAATAGAATTCTAGAGGCCCATCTCTTTGGCAGCCCAATTAAGTGTCTTTACTCCTATCATCCTCCTCAAGTTAAACTAACGCAAGTTCCCGTCAGAGAAACAGTTTTACTACACCGACCCGCACTTCGTTGAACCAGTCGTTTCAACTCTATTTTTACTGCACTACGTGTCTAGTAGTATAAATTTTTAATCTACGCTAGTATAGTCTATCCGTTTTCCAACAGCCATTGCCTGCACATCTAGGGTCCGGAAGGATCATGCTCTCACAGCTTAGCATGAGAAGAACATCCGACATAGTAGGCCGTTCCTCCGGGTTTCCTTGGACGCACAGCAGTGCTCTCTGAATGCATCGCAGAACATGAACAGTATCATCCAGAAAGAGACCACTGACCGAAAAACAACAGAGATAAGTATGTTTCTGCTAATCCGACATGCAAAAATCAGATGATGCAGCAGAAATGGCGAAATATCGCAGCGAATTCGGCCAGCATCCTAAAGGCGCTGGCTAAGCAGAATGTTTGGGAGCTGCAGTGCAGAGTTGGGCCTTGCTGGATTCTCTTTTCGTTGGGCTAGATTTCGTTAGGACACCATGTGTCTCATGGACTTCAGCAGGCTTGCAACACGCGAACGAACAGGGATTCTAACATGAAGATGATCTTATCCATTGTAAACGAGCCCGTCTATCAGCAGATTTCACAGTGGAAAGAGATCTTCGAGAGAGGGCCCAAGTCACGCCCATTCAACACTTTATTACCGTTTCTTTCATACTCTCACACACAGCATATCAAAGATCACCATTCTTTCCGAATCATGTATCACCCACACACCAGGTTCAGAGACCTAAGAATAGTTTAGGTACCCATATCCTTATTAGTGGCCAATTTTTTAAGACATCATATATCATTCTCCTTCTTTATCTCCAATGTTTATTACAGTAAATTTCATGAGATTTATATGTAAACTAGTAAGGTGCCCGTGCGTTGCAACGAAAAACCAAATAAAAGTGATGCATACTATCAAATATGATCTCAAACTGAATAATACTTAATGCACGTGCTTGCTGCAGCGTCTGGGCAAAGGCCTGATACTTGCGAATGTCGGCGTCGCTCACACTCCGACTCCTCGAAGCGGGCAGCCTTGATCTCAGCGATATCATCCACCTCATCTTCCTCCATGGCTTCAGGGTTGTCCCCCCTCCGCCTTTCCCTCTCAATGTCCTGAAATCAACGTTTCCATTAGCGCACTGGTATAAAAACCAGATGACTTTGTATCTGAAAGAACTAACACGGCAAAGTCATCCTCATAGTAAAATACAGTAACCTTTTCAATGTTCTCTCTGATGGTATATTTGCATGCACACTGACAAATTTATGTAATATCTGCGTCGCTGAACCCTGGTGTATTTGGCAAGAGCGGACAAGTCAACATCCTTGGCCACAGGAGACTTCCTCAAGTACTGCACAAGAAACCACTTGGTGAGCTGAGTTGCATTTGAGCGCGCACTGGATTGGTGATCCAAGTCGTGAGAAAATTTAAGCTATATTGTACGTAGGTCTTTTCTGAAACCCAAAGAAACAAACATAACATGAGAAACATAACATGCTTGATCTCACAATAGCACCAATTTCGCATGTGTAACACAAGAAGGCAGCTATTCAATGCAGTTCATGAGCAGCATAACAACTTTTATTCTTTTTTATATTTGTACTTTTATCAACACAGCCAAGAGATGGTCAATGTCAACAAAAACTTAATCTACATCATTAAATGTTGATTAGGGATAGCTCAAAATTAACAAAACTAATGAAATTTGAACATGCAAAGCATTCTGGCCTAATTTGCTGCAACTGCTTCTATTGGAATAATACCATTTATCCAAGAATATACAAATGTAACCATAATGATCCAAAGAAATTAAAGGAGGCTACTCTTTTACATGATATTGAGAAATCTAGGACATATGGACCGTTACGTATGAGTAGGGGGTGATATATCCATAAAAATATGATCAAGTACAAGAAAAAGTAAAACACAAGAGTATGAGTAAGTGCAAGAGTGTTACCTAAGAGTAGGTTTCTCCTTTGAGCTGCCATACCATGGAAAACGAAAAATGCCATCTCCAACTACCATATAGAAACAAAATAGTAATAGCTAGACATTTCTTCTCCACAAATAAGATATACAGCCCTAAACATGGACTGCTATGATTCATTTATTTACATTTCATTTAGCACTTAGTTCAAAAAGAGCGAAGATGCAAAATATCCTACAGAAAGCAAAACATGAGATGGTTGTTTAATTACTACTTTGTCAATCATTCCTGAGATGCTATGATCTAACATACAAGTTATCAAAAGGATATATAGATCAAATAAAATCGTAGGTTTTCACCAATCTTGTATTTCTTTGTTGCTAAAACTAACGACCCACGGAGACGACATTCTCAAATAACCAACAGAAACGTAATATTCCTATGCTCATATAGAAGAAATTTGAGGTTGCACATGTTACCTCCCATGCAATAAACAAATCAACAGTTGTCAAACAAACAAGGAAATAAATCAAGATTGTGTAAAAAGAATAAGGAAACAAATAAAAATTGTAAAAAAATATATAAAAACAATCCAAAAAATCGAACAAACTCTAACCCCCTCGCTTCGTTTCTCCACCTTTGATCCAACACCTCAAAACGTAATAAGCAACCAATGCAGAGGGAGCCGTGAGGCGCAGCTCTTCTTTGTGAACCTCTATGTGCTGTTTATTTGTGCTATTTTGCTTCTAGCACTCCCATTGCATTTCTATTCATTTCAAGATTGGGTGAGAGGAGCAGATAGTGAGCAAGTTCAACTATATGGTAACCAAAGTATGATTTGACTACGCCTACAATTGGAATGAGAAAAACAAAAGCAACAACAACTGCATAGCCCTGGGGAAAACAGGTGCAGCTCATTTGATAAACTGCTCCCCCAAATAGCCATGCTCTGGAAATCAAGATGTGTCTACTCAACTATGAACAAAATCAAGGTGGAGGATGCACAATAGCACAAGCAATAGATATGCACACACCCTGCTCTGAAATGAAAATGTGTCTAAAGTACAATGACAATCAAGTTGGACGATGCACAATAGCACAGGCACAAGCAATAGTTCAAGTAATGGACTGACGTCCACATCTAGTAGATATGTTACTGGGAACAACTTGACGTCCCAGCAGTCAAAACAGATGTTTTAAGCAGCAGTACCCAACTCCACATCAATGCTATGTCGATGTGCTCAATATTGGTGTTTCCACATCGTATGGAGACAATAGGAAAATGGAGGCAGAAGTATTTTTCAAAGAAAACACGAAAAAGAACTGCTAGTTCCACGTCTAGATTCCAGTAGCAATATCCGAGCAAGAAATCAGCCTTCACAGCTAGGCTTTAGCAAATATTTAATCCCTAACAAGTCAAAACCCTTTGAGATCGTTTATAAGTTGAAACGATTTCTATTTTACAATGCAAAAATCAACAGGAAAGTAGATATTAAAAAGCAATGAGACTATCATGGAACAGAGATCCTAGTCGTGAGTCACGGATGATATTAAATCTAAGAAGCCGCTCCCTAATATGGCTCGATTTTCCTATTGAAATCATACATGATACAACCACACATTGTTTTTTATTGATGGAGACATATAACAAGCTAATAGTTATACGAAATTGAGCAATGAACTACTAAGTGTGACCATGTTCAACAGGGAAATATAAGCAAGGTAAACTTTTCATAAAAATCAGTGTAGCTTATTATTTGTACCTATGGTCACTAAGGGAAAAGGCAAACGAACATATGAAAAAAAACATGGTAGGACTGAATCAACGAAGACCACCAATTTCACAGAAGGATCATCACTGTAGAGAACACAAAAAGCATCCAATCAGATATGAAAATTCATCACCGCATGTGCCCTAATAAACGAGAGCGTGTTGCTTCTCCTCAACAACAAACACTACCACCATCAACATACACATGTAGTATCGCCTAAGGGTTTCACAAATCACAAGTAGCAAGTAGAATCAAATAAGACATGAAGCGTCTTTGCCCGACGGCTATGATACGAGGAGTTCTAGATCTACCTACACGAAGAGCACGAGAATTGGATATGGTAACGGAAGCGGGAGGTCAGGTCCAAGTGGAGAACTTACTTGCGGCGGAGGAGGAGGCGGTGGCGGTGGCGTCTCCGGGGGGAACATAGTCGGCAATGACGAGCGTGGGTTCTTGATCTCTTCCACTGCTATCTCCGTCTCCAGTTCTTCTGCCCTCGGCAGATTCTCGACGCTGCGCGGAGGAGGTGACGGCGTACCGGAGGAGCGGGGGAGGAGGAGGCGGCGGAGAAATCAAAGGGGAGGAGGTGCACGGGTTCGGTGGGGAGGCAGGCGCTCGTGAGGAGGGGAGGTGGGACGCGGTGGCGGAGCGGGGTGGGGAGGAGGAGGAGGCGGCTGCGACGCGGGGTGGGAGGGAGGGGAGGAGGCAGCGGAGCAGGGTGGGGAGGAGGCGGTGCGGCGGCGCGGGGTGGGTCGGGTGGGTCGGAGGGGGAGAGCGAGGCGGCGGGGGGAGAGCGGAGAGCGAGGGGGAGGCGGGGAGAGCGTGGCGGCGGGGAGCGGGGAGCGAGCGTGGCGGCGGGGGTATAGCGAGGGGGGGCGGGGCCGGGGGCGGGGGGGTTGGGTTTTCTGTAAACGGTTGAGATGCTATGTCATAATCAGATCGAATAGTTAAAAAAAATGAGGGAGGACTCATCAACCACCAACTCCTTCTTTTAAAGTAGTAAAGATAATACTAAAAAAAAGAAAACTACTCCCTCCTCCTTTTTCCGGACTTAGGACCGGCTACACATATTCGCATAGGCAAAGTTCCCCCCCCCCCCCCCACACACACACACGCACCCACGCCTTCCTTCACAATACACATACAAAGGATACACACTTGTGCTTTTTGTTTTCTATTTTCCTTTTTTCTTTTCTAACACAAACACATACATTTTTCAAATTTTATTAAATTTGGCATTGTGGGTCGTCCATAGTGTCTGTCTCGCTGCATATTCCTTCCTGCTGGCCACCAGATGCATCTGCACCCGCCGAAGACCCAGTCGCTGCCAGCAAGCCTCCTGATGCATCGTTCGCCTGCATCCTGCATTGCCAATTAAAAAACAAGCCTTCAGTAGGTTGCAGCCTTGCAGGGAGACAACCACACCGACGTACATCTGGCGGATGGAAACAAATCATAACATACTGGGATCGAACGTCTTACGTAACATCTGGCGGACAAGGATTCGCTTGCATGATGAGAAGAAAGGCGTTGATGGAAAGGATGAACACACAGTAGGACTCGATGACATTCCGCATGTTGCGGAACTGGGCGGCCATGCTCCTGCCCCTGCGGAGGCGGGACCAAAGCGTGCTCTTCTTGTAGGACTCGACGAGGGCGTCTGCGTCCTCGATTGCCTTGCTAACCAAATCCCCCATCTCCGAGTGCTGAATCACAGTCCAACAACCAGTCGGCCGCTGCAGTAGCGCACGGAGCGCCTGCACGCGCCCCTCGAGCTTCTGGCATTGCTTCTTGTTCCGTGGAAACAGTAGGTAGCTCATGATCACAGTGATGACCGTGATCGCGTCCAGCCCAAACAGCTGCACGAGGTTGGCTGCCTTCCCCAGGATGTCCCAGCTGAGCGACGTCATCTGGTCACTTCTCTTTGGCACGTAACAAATTAACTGACAAATCTTACAGAAGTAAACAGACATGCTCATGCCGAGCCGAACCAACACGTTCGAGCGTTCAAGGATAGCTTGACAAGAGAGGAGAGGTAGTACCTGTAGATCCACGCTAGTATGCCAAACGGGAGATCAATCCGCTGGTCGAGGGAGGAAACAGTAGTTTGATGAAGGATTTCGATACTACATACAGGCCTCATATAGAGTTCCCAGAGACATCTCTAGCCGTTGGATCCCGATCCATCGCTAAACGCTCCGTCTCAGCGCGCTGGCCTACGTAGATAATAATATCTATCTAAATACCTACTAACGACAAAAGCAGCTGGTTCCTTTCCGAAACACGTGGCAAGTCAGGCAACCATGCCGAACGATTCGGATTATTTAATTATTAACATGTATACCGCATACGTCATTTCTGATGCAAATATGATTAGAAACTTAACTTATTTGCATGCTTATCATGAGTGAGAGATCCAGTTAGATTCTTAGACGAATACCTATAGTTTCCATATGTTCAGCCAGACGAACATCTACAGTTCCATACGTGAAATATACTGTATAACTTTTAATCCATCAATGAAATTTTCACTATTATAATCTGAACCTACCACAATCAATTATATAAATTTTTCTCTTTTTCTTCTGATTAACGTAGTAATTTCTACTCCTTGAGAATGAATGTGGTGGTTTTTTTTTTACTTCTACTTTAATATTGTAATAGATAGATACCCACTAATAACGACAAAACCATCTTGTTAGTTTGCTTTCGGGCCAATAAAATTCCATTTCTTAGAGAATATTCAGTTTGACGTTGGTTTATGACTTTTTTTACTGTAATTAGTTTTTTTATTGTAACTGAGTTGATTTATTTGGCATAATTAAATTTAAAAAATAAAAATAGAAAAACATGTTAGCCCATTACGGACAATGCAAAGAAATATGAGAAAAAAGAAAAGACAAAAAAATTCAAAAATCTAACAAAATAGAAAAAGATAAAATTACAGAATAGTGAAAAAAAAGAGTAGAACACAGAAATAAAAACTGATTTTAAATCAAAATAAATATAACCTTAAAACCTTATTATCACTTACCGACAAAAGCACCTTGTTAATTTGAGGTCATCATTCATCCCCATTGCCAAGTCCAGGTTTGGCATCGGCAAGGCCAAATTCGCAGAAACTTCGCCGCAAGGTTTCTCGAGGCAAGCAATAGGTAGTACCTGTAGTTTATGGGTTTAATCTGATGCCACATGCTTTTCGGTTAAGAAGAGACAAAGGGGGTGATCGGAATAGCGATGGCTTTTGGCTTTTAGCTGAAAAACATAGAATTGAAAAACATCAGTTAGTTAGTGGATAGTGTAGTGAATAGTGAAAAAGCTGAAGCTAGAAGTTGAAGCCAAAACGATCACCCCCAAAAAGTACTAAAACACAACATTTTGCTTTTCGATTAAGAAGAGAAAAAAAGTACTAAAACACAACATTTTACTCCAAAACTCGAGTGACGGTCCAATAGTTGGATGATACGTCACACAACTTGTTTTTTTTATGCATGTGCACAGGTTGACGAACTGCGTTGTGCAACCTTTTTCTGCCCATCTATATGTGAAAGAAGGATCGTGTGAGAAAGTTTATTTAAAATTATGATAAATATAGGATCGTCGATGGCAATCAGAGGGGGTGAATGATTGCAGTACGTAGTAGAAACTTTTTTTTAATTTATATTTTATAAACCTACAATTCTTAGAAGCATACACAAAAATATCTAGCCACAAAAATTAAGATGTAATGCAAAAAACAAACTAATTAGCCTTGACTAATTACTTTGGTCTAAACACTTAAGAACCTCTCGGCCAGAAAGTAGCATACGTATGCAGATCAAAACAAAAGAAAAATAGCATCACTTGATTAATTCTCTAATGTTAAGTCTTGATTTCAAGTCCATGCAATACATGTAGCCATGACTTTTCACTAGATAATCTAACTGCAATTCTAAAAAGTAGCCATCTAATATTCCAATGCAAAACACTAATTAGCAATTACTTCTAATCTCGTATGGCCTTCCTCAAGTCAGTGCATGCAAGCATTAAAATCAACACAGTTTTTAACAAGCCACCATACCAATCTCTAGATCAATACATGCAGCCTTTAATACCTTGTTTGCTCAAACAAAAACTCACGACTAGAAAAATATGCATGCAGTCTCAACAAATTACCTCACGGCAATACACATGTATGCAGTTCCAGTTTTCTCACGTATGTACAGCACGGCAATACACATGCATGCAGTTATGTCTACTCAAAACAAATGCTTGACATAGAACAAAAAAAAAGATAATAGCAACTAAACTACCTCACGTTGAAGATCTGTGTTGTTTCAAAACATGCATGCACTCATATCATCAACTTCTATTAATATGTGAATATGCATCAAGGAACCTGAGTAGTAGTAGTTGAGTACGAACCTTGCTATTGCACTAAGCACCAAAATACACAGCCGCCGCTAGCTTAATCTTTCTGGTCGCCCTTGCTCCACCGCGTAAGACAGCCGGCATGCACCAAAACAGCAGCCGCAACACCCTCTTTTCAGATCAAAGACGCGCCGCCGTTTTTCTTGCAGATCGAAAGCTGCCTCGCCCCAAAACAACTGGAGCGTCGTTTTGTGTACGCTCGCCGTTCCTTTTTCCTCTTTCCGAAAGATCACGACGTCGCCGGAAAAATAAGCCGCCGCTGGTTGTTTCTTTTCTTTACAATCTCACGGCCGAACGCAAGATCTCAGAAAATTGCGCAGCGCCGCCAGCCACGAAAATTTCTAGTAGATTTCCAAAAGCCACGGCAATTGAACAGCCGCCGCCACTATATTTTTCTGATCATCTTTTTCTTTCCAAAGCCCCCTAAGAGATTGAATACATTGACAACACGTTAAATTGACATGACTGCTAACAAATCTAAGTGAACAACTGAAACCAAACTCTCAAACTCCCTCTCAACACAAGAGAAGCAATTTGCAATTTTAATTCCTCTAAAAACTCTTCAATCTCTTAAATTTCTTTCCCCCTTTGGCAATGTAATCATCAAGAAATTTCCTTGAGTAAAAATAATTCTAAGAAAGAGCAATGAGCATAAAAATCTAGAAGCTTTGTAATTATCCAAGTCACATTGCATTAGTTTAATAAAATAACCAAGCCATATTTTTGAGTAGAGCTATCTAGATCATATAAATCCATATATCATATAGCAATTTCAAAACAAGTCTGTCAATATGATTAAGTAATTTATATCAATAACATGCATCGCAATAATGACCAAATTAATTATAAAAAGCACGATCAGATAACACAACGAAAAGTCAAAGCCTAAAAGTGAAGCAAACCTTAACTCTAGACGGACTAGCAGTCTCATGTAACAACTTATTGCTCCACACTTAATTCTTAGGCATGTGGCATGCTTGTAGCATACTTCTTTTTCATAATGACATACTATCTTTTTCTTTTTTTTTTGTGATGGTGGCATGCTTAAAGCATACTTCTTTTCATTTTGCACACTTTTGTGCTTTTTTTTGTTCACCATGGCATACTTGAAGCATACATCTTTTCAATTCTCTCTTTTATACTCTTTTTTTTAATAACATGCCAAATTGAGTGGTTATAAAAATTAGAACATGAAACATATGAGCCTCATAACCAAGAGTTAAAATAAGACTCACAATCAAGCTAATCCTTTTTATGGACATCGCAAAGTAATAAACATAATTAATCTAGTCAAAATATTCCGCCATGTCATGCTTTTAATTTAAATATAGCAGTTTAGTTATAACTAGTTGTGATCAAGGCTACAAAGCATATGAATAAATATGATAAAGAGGGCTCTACTACTCAATTTATTACAATGACTTAGACTTGATGAGTTATTTAACAAGGATAATAGATAAAGCTTCTGAAATTTTTAAACAACAAGCTCCCCCTCAGAATAATCCCAATCAAGTGAAATAAGATCTAGGAATCCAGTACTGAGATACACGATGTGGAGGACCAGTAGCAAAAGTAGAACCAAAATCACGTGCATGTGGTCGATCAAAACGACAAAAAGAATGTGAATTATTTGAATTAAATTCCAAACCAGCATGTGAAGCAGATTTAAAGTCATCATAAAAGTTCTTTAAAAACCTAGCTTTCACATAAGTTCTAGGAACAAAAGGTGATACATATTTTTGTCTCATTGCATTCAATCTTTCTCTCCTCTCTTTTTTAGCACGCCTAAAATAAAATTCATGCAAGTGTCCATCTTTTCCACAATAGGTGCAATGAAATCTAATAAAATTAGAATTCCTTTGAGATGATGAGCAAGCACCTACAGCATTAGCAACTGAACTTTGCACAAAACCAGCAGATTTAAAAATAGTTTGTTTCGGTTCAAATTTCACTTCAATTTTTCCAGGTTCAAGAAGCTTAACAACCTTAGAAGGATTATTCTTGGCATGCTCAATAAAATTAAATCCTAGACCCTGATTCTTCACACTTATTATTGACTTGTCTAGAATCATATTCAAATTTTTTTTACCAACAGAAAATCTCTCTAAAGTGTCCTTAAGGTACTTATTTTCTTTAGCCAAGGTGGAACAAGTTGTGCACCTAAAAGCTTCATTCAAAATATTCTTAGAAGCACTAGACTGAGCCAATCTTTCCTTTTCAGCAAAATCATTAAGTTGTCTAGTCAAAGCGTCTATCTCTATATTAAGTTTCGGACAATTGGAGCAAGAAGATATCTCATTATAAAGCATCTGTTGAATTGTTTCTTGGGATGAGTTAAGTTACACACGCGCACCACACCATAATTAATAACATAACTAACGTTGTCAATTATTCATCATCTAAAATAATCTAAACCTGGCCACATGGTCTAACAATAAATTATTACAATGTTTCTGAAGTGGTAATTTAATTTTGTAAAGATCGTACTTTGGAAGGGTTGGTTTTGGATAGAAATTGAGGATTTGGGGATTTAAGTCATGGATTGAGTTGAAGTGATCTGGGTCATTGCATTAAGATTATATGATGCATGTTTCAACTAACGTGAGTCAAGTTGTGAAGAACTTATGTCCGAAAATAATTTCTTTGTCTTTGAATGTGTACGGTCGCTTGGAGTTCACCATAGTCAACGACAAGGATCATGGCTAAACATATGGAGGAGTTAAGATCCAGAACGATCGAGAATGCTGAGGGAGAAGGTGAACTCAAGTATGGCACAAGAAAGGCGGGAAATGTTGAAGACGAGTTCAAACGGCGGGATTACACCATGAGGCTTCAATGGTCCAAGTGAGCCGTAGTTCAGTGAAACCAGGATGGAAGAGTCTTTGGCGACGTGTAATAAACTAGTAGTGCACCTACACATGGTAAGCATGACGATTACTTACAATAGATGGTGATGACTAAGTCAACGAATGTTATTTTGGTAGTTTAGCCAAAATATCATAAATTAGTTTGTATCAAAACCGTGGTGCATGGACAATGTGTTGGAGAGCGATTTAGGTTAAGATGAGCATATTTGATTGAGACGGGTCAAAGCAAAGGACTTAATTGATTTGAGATTATGCGTTTTGAAAAACATGCATAAGTAACATGTGTGAGTTAAAACCTGTGTGGGGGGTTAATGGGTTGCCCCATTGTGCTAAGTGGATAGTATCCATTTAGGGATGGATTGGCTAGCTAGTCCATCTATAAAAGAGGGTTAGAATGGAGACATGTGGTTAACCATCTAACCCAACTCTCTTGAGTTTTGATGTTTTAGGGTTAGTGTTTTGAATGTATGATGTGCTCTTTGTCCTCCAAGGTGGAGTGGCTGTAAAATCTACCACTTCAATTGGCAATACATCAATCTTTGATAATCTCTTTGTCTATTTTGTGTTTTGATTGATTTTCTCTTTTTTTCGATTGGTTTTGATCTCTCCTCTTCCCTCTTCTTCATCTTGTTGTGCCAAGAACAAGATTAAGATGAAGATAATCTCTGAAAATCAATCTTCTATCATCTAGGCACTTTGATAGCAAGTTCATGAAGAAATATGTTTTCACTTGATTTTGGCATCTTTGAGTGATTTCTTGTTTCGAAGGTTTTTGGATCGAGTTTTTCAGTGTTATAACTTGCTGTGATATGTGTAAATGCATCTAGAGCAATCTTAGGCATCATCTACCCACAAGTAAATAGTATTCACCGTTTGGGGTTTTGGCTCGGTTTCGGTATAACATTCCAACAAACTGAAAAAGATTTCAATTTTGGCTATAATTTTCATGATCGTTTATTGGAATAGGTTCACGATAACCTAGAGAGGATCCGTATAAAATTTCATATTATTTGGATGTACGGATCAAAAGTTCTCTTAATTTTAGTTTTTGAAGTTGGGCTAAAAATACTATTTATTGCCCTAATTTTACTATAGCAACCAGTCAAATCGCTATTACAAGGCTAATCAGACCACTATTTAGAGGTCGGTCAGACCACCGGAAGGGTTAGGTTCCAAGTTTTCTTGATTTGGACTAGTTGGTTTTATTTTTACCCGAGGATTCTATGTTATGCATCACTGTAGGTGTCTGATGATAGAATATTTAATACTTGGGAGAAAATTCTAAGTTAGCATCATTCATCCTTTCTCTGTTACCATATTCAGTTTTTCAGTACGCACTACTACAGAAAGCCTAATACTAGACGCCAAATCACAGACGGTTTTATGAAACCGTCTGTGATGTACACTATCAAAGACGGTTTTAATTTGGAGACCGTTTGTACTGCTGAAGGAGTGTCACAGACGGTTACGGAAAAACCGTCTGTGACAATGGACTATCACAAACGATTTTTAAGTAAAAATTGTCTGTGATAGTCTGGAATATCACAGACGATTTTTACGGCAAAACCGTCTGTGATAGTCAAGTATCACGACGGTTTTACCAAAAACCGTCGTGATATTCGCACTATCACTGCATCGTTTTTAATGAAAAATCGTCTGTGATAGTTCATTTTCAGATACGGTTTTTCCATAAAAATCGTCTGTGATAATCCTGCAATGTATTTATTGCGCCGCTCAGACTGTATTTGTCTTCATTTCGATCCAGATCTTGTCGGTGCTGCAACTGGGGGCGGAAGGTTTTTAGTTACTAACCGTATGTGATATGGATATATCACAGACGGTTTTTGGTTACAAACTGTCTGCGATATGGATATATCACAGACGGTTTTGGGTTATAAATCGTCTGTGATATTTACATCACAGACGGTAACCTTCGATTATCATTGATCCATAAATTCAAACGGTTCAGAAAACTATCTGTGATGATATTTTTGAACCGTCTGTGATATGTTTTTCTGTAGTAGTGACGCAAGCAAACTTTTTCTGGGTTGTGGATGATATACTTGGCTGAACCAGGTCCTGGACATTTTTGAAATCGTGCTTGCAGCGTGATAGTAATTCTGCTTATTAATTGGAACTGGAAGGGTGGTCCGTGCAAATATGTTTGTTAAATTTATTTGGTATCAAAATACAACTTAGGTGGTTTAGACGATCTTTTTTTTTTCAAATTTTTGGGATATGTAGATCTTTTAAGATGAACACATCTTGAGGAAACATAACTGAATGATAATATTTGATTGAAAAAAATCAATTTTAGAAATAATGTTGTATGGACCTTGGGGACCTGGTATTCAAATAGGCCTTCATAGAAAAATAGCTCGACTCACAGTATATAAGCTTAAGTTTTGCACGCGCTAGTTATACTGTTTTCTTTCTCATCGGCGATTACAATTTGTTTATGTATTTTGCACTATTTTTCAATTAATATACTAATTTCAAATAAGCAGCCATATTCTTTAATTAATGTCTCAATAACATACAAATGCTGAGTAGTTGCAAGTTTGGGCTCAATATATAAGTAATTAGTATAAAATTATGTAATATCTTCTATACTTGACTACCTAGAAAAACGTTGTGTTATTTTTTTAATGTTGGTCTCTGGATACCATGGTATTCGAGTTTATTATAACTCGCCATAAAATTACTTTAAGTATTGAAAACAAAACCCTAATTGGAGAAAACACATGAAAAACATATGTTTAGTCGGCACCATGCATCATGCCTAATTTCCCTTAGCATTTTCATAGGAACGAAATGCCATGGAAATTAAGGCAACTTCCATGAGGATCCACCGTTCGTAATTGAGCGTGTATTTTTTATCGACTTGTCGTCGGTTCTTGAAGGAGCATTAATTGGCCTTCTTGCTGCCTGTAACGCCCCTATTTTCAGAGACATTCACCTTCACTGTTTTTTCTATAGCTATTTAGAACTGTTCAGCTATAAGGTACTGTAGACGAGTGTACATCATTAACAACATATGCTTAAAAATACAAGCAAAACTTTATAACAAGACAATGGCCTAACGACTGAGTCTTACAGTGGGGCAACGACCTTTACAAAACATATAACAAAAAAGCCACCACAGGTAGACCTGAGTGCAGAACAACCCTAAAATCACACATCAATTTTGTCATACGCGCCATCGTCTTCATCTTTGTATATCTCTTTATACTCTTACAATGTGTTTTCTGTTTATATTATTTGCAAGTATGAGTGCCAAACTACCGTACTCAACAAGTCACATCTGGAAGCACTATAGAATTACATGTGAGGAATTCCAAAGAATGGGGATATATTGGTTCTATTATTTTATATGGATGCAGTTTTCTTTTGTAAACATTTTGAGTTTAAATGAAGAAAATCAAAATCTTCTTAATGAATGGGGTTTCAAACTTGATTATTAATTCTTCAATTTTACCAAATTTTTTTCTAAATCTACTTATACTTCATTAATGGAATTACCCAACGAACATAGCTTCATTTATAGGAAGCACGGCGTATTCGAATACCATTTGTATTTGATTATGTAGAGCTGCTCACTTTACCCACAAGATTCCTTAACCCTCATGACTGAGTTAAGAAAATAAGGCTTTTCACTGCTCAATTCTTTATATAGTCTCTACCCAGTAGACTCTTGGCCTACACAAACTCGGGTATCCAACGGGCCAAAGTTGAAACATATCTGCCGATTTGTGAGGATCTATCGTTCGTTAGTACGATACCCTTACCCATACTACGTCCCAAACATATTATCTTCCCTGTAGAGGTTCAATCGAATTGAGTGGTTACTAGACCAGGTTTGACGAATCAACGCTTGTAGTTGAGTGTTAACTATGTTCTTTACTTGCCATATGGATCTAGTCCTTACATCTTAACTGAGGCACTTTCGTCCACAACCCATGAACTAGTGCCTTCCGGACTAAGCCAGTACTTATCTGTACTGCATCTCTTTCTAGTCCATGCCTCCTCCTAGGATAAGGTCAGGGGACCCAACCATCTCATGACTTCCTGTGATGTCTCCTTATCCGCTAACCATTTTCTTTAAAACTCTACCGGCAAGTGCTAGGTCTCTTAGTAGTATAAAACATTCGTGTTTCCTGCACTACCATGATTAATTAAATAGTATATTTTATGTTACTAAGTCTTATCAAGGTGAATATGGTCATCAAATTAAACTACGCTTTTGCAGGTGGTAAGACATAACTAATATCATGTCATTTGAAACACCTATCTGTACATAAAATAACAGTGCACAAATAGCATAATGAAAATACTAGTAAATAAATAATTAACGGAATATAGGTTCAATATAATAAAAAATATATGACTTACCTTGCAGATCGATATATTCAATTAATTTGTATTCTCCGGATTCTTGGTCATGAGCTTGGGCTTCTCCTTCCTGAGTCGACTGGTCTACTGCGTCGAAAGCTAGTGCAAAATAAAATAAAATTAAATCCGCACTCGAAGGATTGAGCTGGGATTCAAAAGAGGGAAAATAAAATCCAAATAAAATGGGTTTAGGATTTTTAGAGGTCTGGCATGGGGAAACAGAGCTCGAAAATGGGTAGACGGGCTCAAAACAATCAAAATGGATATATATACGGATCTGATGAACAGTGTCGGGTTTTAGGGTTTACTATTCACCATGTTTTACTGTTCACGCGTGAGCCTACTACTGTTCATCTTCTTTGTTTGAAATGGCGCAGCGGTGAGAAAGCAGAGCAGGGAAGCGGCGGCTACCAGCTGCACCACAGGGACTTGCGACGGCTTTTGAGGTCATGTACGGGTTATTGGAGGTGCAGGGGTTCCATTTTTGGGGTTGGCGGCGGTGGAAACTTCGGCGATCGTTGGCGGTGGCGTTTTCCTTCTGCGGAGCTTTTGAATGGCACAGTGATGATCGGAGGGATTTTGGGGCAATAAGCAACCTTGGGGTTGCAGGAAGTTCGGGGAAGTGATGGATTGGCTAGGGAATTACGGGGTTGAGCTATCCATGGAGGCCTCCTTCAACCGGGTGTGGCGATCGTGGCCAGGTCAGTGGAGGGCTCGAGGGCTCATGGTGTTGCTTCGAGGGGGTTTCTAGGAGCTTGATAAGACTACTGGTGAATGCAATCGAAATCTAATTGGCTGAATCACCAGATTGGAAGATGGAGCTCACCTCGGGCTTTCCGGCGGTTCCGGGCAGTGGGGTGGTTCTTTGAGCAATTGGGGAGGGATATGGCTTGCTGTGCACTGCATTTGCTACGAGAGGGGCCATAGGGTTTAAATAGGGGCGAGTGGCAGTTTTGGCCGTGTCCTGATACCGGCGGCGGGAAGGCTCGGCTGGCTTCGGGAGAGCTCGGGGAGGGTGTATTGGGACCTCGGGGAGTGAGTTGCGGCGGTCAAAAGGTGCTGAGGTTAGTCAGGTCGGCCGTGAGAGAGTGAGGTCAGTCGGGAGAAGAAAAATGGGCGGCGACGGCTGGTTTCGCCCGGGCGGCGTGACGCGCGGGCAGGGGGCTTTCAGTGCCTATCAGAGGCATTGCGGACGAGGCGTACGGCTCCTGACAAGGTGGCAGGGTCGTGGTAGCGACGGTTGAGGCAGAGAAGCGAGGCGGTAGCAAAAGTTAGCGGTGGCGGTGGATTTTCAGATGATGAACAGTGATCACATGAAAACGAGCGGTAGGGTCTGGTCGGCGGTGGGTCTGGGCCTGGAATGGCCAAGTTGGTTGCGGGTTTGGGCTGGGATTAACAAAGATTCAAAGGCAATAAAAGAATTCGAAGATTTGAAAATTTTCGGTTTCGTTTCACTGCCTTCTTGGTATAGGGCTGCATGCGGAATGATGATGATGAGCATCAGTGCATCACGCCGCAAGCACTCTTGATTATGTCCTCTCTTCGGATTAAGCTCTGTTAGCTCCTTTTGGTTAGTTATTGGGCTCACGTATAGCGCATATGATGCTCGTCAGATGTGCTTGTGGTTAGTTACATTAATCGCTCACTGGCATGTAAGCAACTGCTGTTTGAATGTATGCCGTAGTTGGGAATCATGCCATGAGGACAATGAACCACGTAGGAGGGGGAGGTGGTGAATTTTGGACACATCTAGCCCTTTGAATTTCTAAAATTCCAAAACTAGCATTCAGATCAAAAAAATTCTAAAACTAGCCCCCTCCCCGACCGCGCAACCATCAGATGGCGACACGTGTGCGATCGTGCAGCCAGGACCGCACCACCACTTGGTGAATAGTAGGTGGTGCGGCTGGGGAGCGCACCACCCGTGCACAATCGCACACGTGTCGCCATCCGGTGGTTGCGCGGTCGAGGAGGGGGCTAGTTGTAGAATTTTTTTGATCTGAGTGTTAGTTTTGAAAATTTGGAGATTCAAAGGGTTAGATATGTCTAAATTTCGGAGGTGGCGCGGCCGTCGAATTTATATCATCTAAAATACAGCGTAGAGGACCTGTGGATGTGGCATCGAAGTTGGGCCGGGATGTACAGTGGCAAAGCAGGCCGTGCACCTGCTGCTGCGATGAGCCGCGCAGCGTCTGCAGCGAGCCATGCGAGTGAACACCCGGTGGACGAGGACCGAGGATGCCCGGGACGGTAGGCCCAAGGGTTGTAGCCCGGCGGCATTGTCAAGTAGCCCGACGGAGCCGACGGGTACGTAGGCATGATCACTTCCGCCATTGTAGCCGCCTTTGCCACCCTTTTTGCCGTGCTTCTTGCCACCGTTCCTGTAACACCCCCGTTTCCAGGGGCGGTACAATACTGTTCATCTCGCAGCAGCCCAGGAATGTTCAACTGTGAGGTACTGTATTTGAGCGTACATCATTGCCAACACGTACTTAAAAGGGGTACAAACCAGCTTTATTACAATATAGGGGCTTAAACAGCCAAGTCTAGCTGTGGACGACAGCCCTTACAATATATAAAGCAAAAGATGCCACAGGCAAGCCTGAGCGGAGAACAACCCTTAAAACCAAACGTCAACCTCATCGAAAGCACCTTCATCGTCTTCAGCTTCTTCAAAAACTTCAACGTCGTGCGGACCGATTTTTGTTTATGTTGTTTTAGCAAGTATGAGTACAACCACAGTACTCAACAAGCCGCACGGAAGTATACTGAATAACTATGAAATAATGGTTCTATTATTTTATGTGGATGCAGTTTTGCCTTTATAAAACGCTTTAGATTCAAAACAAATCAAATGTAGACTTCTTAATCACTTGGGGTTATAAACTTGAACATTTACTTTTACATATTACCGAAATCATTCCAAATCTACTTATGCTTCATTAATGGAGTCACCCAAATAAACACAGCTTCATTAACTGGAAGCACAGTGTATTCGAATACCATTTAAGTCACTCTGCAGAGCTGCTCAGCTTTACCCACAAGATTTCTTAATCCTCATGACTGAATCAAGAAAACAAAGATTTTCGCTTACCCAGTCCTGCTTTAGCCTTTACCCGATAGATTAGTCACCAACACAAACCCGGGGATCCAACTGGCCATCGTCAGAAAGAGGGACCCGTTTTGTGAGGATCTATCGTTGTGGCCCAACGGTGCCATTCTCATTTCTTTATTAGCAAAGGTTCAACCGAACTGAGTGGCTACTAATCTAGGTTTGACGAATCAACGCTTGTGGTTGAGCGGATTCTATGTTCTTTATTAGGCATAAGGGTCTTGTCCTTGCAATCTTATCGAGGCAACACCGCTAGTATCTCCTGACACTAGCCAGCACCACTGTACTGCACCTTTCATTTTCATGCCTCCTCTTCTCAGGATAAGGTCAGGGGACCCGGCCAATTAATGGCTTCCCATGATTACTCCTTATCCTCCACATTTATTTTACAAATCCTACCGACAAGCGTCGGATCACTTAACAGTATAAATCATGATTTCCTAAACTATCATGTGGTATAAATAATTCTATATTTTATATACTAGGGTTCGTCAAAGAAATGGGGCTAACAAAATATGAATCGGTTTAATTATCGGTGGTGGGTTATAGCTAAAACATGACATTCTAAATATAATTGTACATAAAATAACAGCGTAAAAGTAATGTAATAAAATAATGCGTATTCAATTAATTAAAAAACATGGGTTCAATATGATCAAAAATTTATGCAACTTGCCTTGCGAATCGGGGATTTCAACTAACTCGTATTCCGGTAAACTTTGAGCTGGTACTGGGATTTCCACTTCTTGCGTCAATGGATCAGCTTCGTCGGGGACTAGCGCAAAAATAAACAAATTAGGCCCGTTTTCGAAGAAACGAAATTGGATCGGAAAAACGAAAATTCAAATCAGACAAAACTCTAAAATAAAGGTTTTGGGCTAACAGGATCCGTATGGGAAACGGACTCGAAATGGATTCGGGGCTCAAACGGTTCAAATGAGTATAAACTCACTTTTTGGGTTTCGGGTTTCGGGGTGAACAGTAACGGGTCGGGGCACTGTTCACGGCGGGTCGGCTACTGTGCTTAACGGGTTAGCTACAGTGTTCACGCGGCCCAGCCCGCTTCAACCGACCGGCCTGCCTCGCACGCGCGCGCACACGCTTTTCCGCGGTTGTGGGCCGAAGCGCTCGGCCGGCCCAGCTAGCTCTCCGCGCGGCGGGGCGACCGCCCGATCGCGATCGAACGCTCGGGCATGCGACGCTTTAGCGGCCGTTGGATGGCTGGGGGCGCGAAGGGCTACGATGGCGCCGCGTCTTCGTCTTCTACCTCAGATCGGCCGACTCGGGCCGGCAACAGGGGAAAGAGGCGGCGAGCACTTGCTGCACTAGGAGTTTTCGCGACACAAACCAGGGGTGGGAATGGGTCATAGGAGGTACTAGGGTTCCATTTTTGGGCATGGTTCCGGCTTCAACTCAGGCGATCACCGGCGGCGGCGCCATGAGAGCTCTCGGTTTTCCAATGGTCTAGGGATGTTCTAGGGTTTCTTGGATCAATCGGGCTCAGCTTAAGCATCTAGGGAGCATGGTAGAGCTAGTACTAGCAGTGGCTCGGCCAGAAGGTGGCTGGTCTGGGCGGTCCACGGTGGCCGCTAATGGCCGCACGGCGGCGTTCGCGGACAGGGCAGAGGGGATTTCGGGAGCTTCGGGGAAGGAGGGGGAAGGGTTCCTGGTGGTCCTGAGAAGCTTCACAACAAAGCAATTAGACGCTAACGAATTAAATCACCGAATTGAGAATTTGAGCTCACCTTGGGGATTTCCGGAATTCGGGCGACAGGGGAGGTCTGGGGGCGATTGGGCGCGGCTAATGCCGGCTGGTGGTGTGCGCTAGACAGTGGAGGAGTCGCGGGGTTTAAATAGCCGGGTTACGTCGGTTTGGGGCTTGTCCTGGCTCCAATGGCTTGCGGGAGGGGCTGGCCGGCGTGGGTAGGTGAGGGAGCTGGCAGGGGCGAGTTAAGAGGGGTGTCAGAGGGGATTTGGCGGCAGTCAAAAGCGTCAGAGAGGTCGGGTCAGCTGTGAGGGAGGCTGTCGGTTTGGGAGGGAAGGATCGGGTGGCGGCGGCCGAAAATGGTGGGTGTGGCGCGACGCCTGGCGGGGAGGGAGTCTAGGGTAGTCAGGGGAGGGGTACGGTTATTTGACTCACGCGCGCAGGCGAGGCAGTGACTGGAAGGCGCGAGAGAGCAAGTGAGGTGGCGGCTTCCAGAGGCGGTGGTGGATATTTCCGGATGTGCTACAGTAACCGCGCGAAAGCGACAGCAGCAGCTACGGCGGTGGCGAAACCGGGCTGGGTTGGGTCGGGCCAAGGGCAGTTTTGGGCTGGGGATGGCTAGGGAGAGGCAAGGATCCAAGAAGAGCAAGAGTTCAAGATTTTGCAAATTTTCAAATTCATTTCAGTTGCCATGACCACTGCAAGGAGGGGTAGCAGCGAGCTGGCCATGCCAAATCGGATCGGCACCGCCAGGGGCGTGCGGCGTGTGGGTGACGAGAGTAGTAGCCCGGGAGACTTGATCGGAGTAGGCTGCCTTGGTTTCTTCGAGGATCCAGTACAAGACCGAGCCTGGATGAAAGTCATGAAACTCGGAAAGGGAGTGGGCATGGGCAGGAACGTTGCAAGGTGGGCGAACCTAGGACTCATGCCCGCCCCCGACCGTGGTGAGCACGAGGGTGGTGTCGGAGACGGTTTGGCCGACGTCGCCGAGAGCGTCGGCCAAGGTCTTCAGTTTGTGACGGTAGTCCGAGGCGGACATGTCATCTTGCACCAACGTGCGAAACTCAGCTTCGAGATAAATTGCCCGGGTCTCCTTGTTATCCCAGAACAGATTTTCGATCTTGCTCCACGCCGAGGCAGCGGTGGTTGTTGGAGACATGACGATGTCGAGGATGCCGGAAGTGGTTGTTGGAGCGTTGGAGGTTGAGGGTGATGGGCACCGGCGTCTTGACGGAGGTGACGTCGATTGCTTGTGCCAATAGCTGAGCGTAGGCGGTGGCTGCGCCGTCGCCCATGGTCGCAAGGAAGAAGAGCAGCAGAAAAGAAGGTGGAGGAGGTTACGAATGTAACCTATCTGATACCTTGTAGGATTTGATTAACAAGCCACACATTGTGTGGCATTCCTGTTATCGTTATTTATAGATGTACATGTGTGCCTATATTCAATGTACAAGATCAACTAATAGGAGAGATTACAGGGATTACATGGCAGCTAACTAAGGATATTACAGGGATTAGATGGCAGCTAATCAAAGTGATAACAACACGCACGAATTGCGCTAACAAAATGAGCCTTTGTGCACATACGTCTGCAGGCCGTCGATGTGGTCACGAGACGGCCCGTTCTGCATTTACTCGTACATCAAGATCATCCTGAGTTCTTGTCGTAGTAGCAAATCAGAGACACCGGGTGCCGATGACGCAACTTGGACGGCATCTGTGTAACATCCCCGTTTTCAGGGAATATTATGAAAACATCGCAGCTGCCCAGGACTGTTCAGCTGCGAGTATATTCAACGAGTGTGTAACATTGCTGATGCAAGCTTAAGAACAAAAGCCAGCTTTATTGCAATATAGTGGCTAGAAGCCAGGTACTACAGCTTGGCCTACGGCCTTTATATACATTACACAAAAGGAGCCACAGGCACGCCTGAGCAGAGAACGACCCTAATTCCACGCTTCGTCGACTTCATAAAATACCACTTCACCATCTTCTCCAGCTTCTTCAAGATATGCTGAGTCTGATTATTTGTAGCAAGTATGAGTACAACCACCGTACTCAACAAGTTGCACGGAAATTAACCATAACTACATGCATGACGTAACAAATAGGAGTGGTGACAGGTTCAATATTTTATGTGGATGCACTTTAGTTTATAAACAATCAAAAGCTTTTTAAAAGAGCTTCTTTTAAACTTTAAGGGGGTTTTCCAAACTTGATCATTTAATTAATGATACTGAACTCTCATCAAAACTACTTATGCCTTGTTAACGGATTCACCCACTTGACACAGCTTCATTAACCGGAAGCACGGTGTACTCGAATACCATTTATAATTGCTTTGCAAAGCTGCCCTGCTTTACCCACAAGATTTCAAAACTCCCGCGACAGAGTTAAGAAAACAGGGACGTTCACTACTCAGTTCTTTATATAGCCTCTGCCCTGTAGGTATTAACTCCCGACAGGCTCGGATAACCCACGGATTACATCCGACCCGTCGCGGCCCTACAGTTGTATGGTTAACCACCTCCCATACAGACTCACCCTCAGACTCCCCCTTTTTAAATGCAGAGGTTCAAAAGAAGCTAAGTAGATATTAGGCCAGGTTTGACCAGTCAACGCTGTGGTTGGCGTTTACTATGTCATTTACTCAAAGACAAGGATCTAGTCCTTACATTTTTCTTCGAGGCAACCCTCGCACAAACCCAAATTCAAGACATCAAGATCGCCACCGATCCACTACTACCTCCACCATCGGATAAGATCTTTGGATCCGCAACTGCGACCCTCACTTATCCTAATTTCAATTTCCAAAATTTTAAACTAACACTTAACAGTATACAGCAAGGTTAATATACTATAGTGACATACTAATGATATAGTATTTTATGAGACTAAGTTTCATCAAATGGATGTGGCTATCAAGTTAATTGGGGCTTTTCAGGTGGTAGGACATAACTACTATCAAGTCATTCTAAATATTGATCGCACATAAAATAATAACACAAATTAACATAATGAAAATACCAGTAAATAAATAATTTATGCATATAGGGTCAATATGATCAAAATTATATGCACTTGCCTTGCGGTTCCGATACTTCGACTAACTCGTACTCCGCAGAATCCTGAACTGGAATCGTCGTCTCCTCTTCCTGTGTCGTCGGTTCGGCAACGTCGGTGACTAGCGCAAAACAAACAAACAATTAGGCCCATTTTCAAAAGAACTGAAATTGGACCGAAAAACATAAAATAAATTCAAATGAAGGTACAAATACAAGGTTTCTGGTTTGTAGAGGCTTTGTATGGGGATATGGGCCTCGGAATTGGACTCGTGGGATCGAACCGGTTCAAACGAGTACAAACTTGAAATTAGGGTTTACTGTTCATTGGGTCGGTCGGGTACTATTCATCGGGTCTAGTACTGTTCAACTGGCTCGGGCTAACTGACTCGGTCGAGTCGCAGTGGCTGGGTTCGGTCGGTTCAGCGCGCGCATCAACGGGAGCCGTCCGATCTCACGCGAACGACCGCAGATGCTCGGGTCCGGCACAACGAAGCGGCTCGGCCAGGTGAACAGTAACCAGCGGTTACTGTTCATCTTCTCCGATTCCTCGCGCGCGCGCAACAGAACAGGGGAGATGGGCGGTGGGGTTAGAGTGGTCCGCGACGGCTTTGAAAGGCATGGGCAGGTTCGTGAAGCTAAGGGGGTCCCATTTTGGGTGGTTGGAGGACCGGCGGAGGCGGTGTTCACCGGCGGCGAGCACCTCCCCACTCGCGGCAAATTTGAAATTGCGGACAAGGTAGGGCTTCCTAGGGAAATTGGGTTGGCTCTTAAGCACCACTGGGTTTCGGGTAGGATAGGAGGGGCATGGTTTTTAGCTCGGGGAGCTTGAGCGAGGCTAGCCACGGTGGAGGTGAACGGCGGTGAGGAGGCTCTCGGAGCTGGGGAAGAAGAGGGGCCGTGGGCTTAAAGTAATTGTTGGAGTTGGCTTCTAGGGTTATAGTGAAGCTACAGGTAACCGGAATTGGGAAGTGGAGGGGCGGAAGACCGACATTGATCTAGGGCTAAGAATTGGGGAATTCGGCAATTACCCGAATTGGGAGGGAAGAGAGGAGCCCTGGGGTTTCAGAGGGCTTCAGGGTGGTCGCGGGTGACTATTGGAGAGCTCGGGTTTGTTTAAATAGGCGGCGAGGTCGGTTTGCACCGGAGAGAGGAGGGGTGACAACTCGACGGAGGTGAGGTGTTCACTGGGGCAGCTGGCTCGGGCGTCTCTCCGCGGCCGCGACAGCGCGCAAGGTGGCGGGACTCGGCAACAGGAGAGCTCAAGGAGCTTGGTGTCGAAGAAGGATCGGGCGGTGGCCGTGAGCTCGGAGAGGTGAAGGCAACCGCGCCGCCGACACCGCTCTGGGGTTTTAATGGAGGTAGTACGGTTGCTTTGGTAGGTGGGAGGAGCCGGCAGGCGGTAGGCGCAAGGAGACGCAAGAAAGGGCGCGGCGACAAAAAGTTAGGCAATGATGGATATTTTCGGATATGAACAGAGCGCGCGAAGCCTCTCCGCTCACGCTGCACCGACAAGGATTTGGGGCTGGTTTGCGCTAAGATTGGTGAGGAATAGGTTAAGAAAGCAAAATAGCAAAAGTAAAACAAAAATTCAACACAAATTTTTGATTTCGCTATTTTCGGTTTTGTTTCAACCTACCCTCCTTAAAAGGATCTCGTCCTCGAGATCAACTCGGGCCAAGAAGTAGGTTGGGAAATTCTCGCTGTAAGTCTGATTCCTTTTCCCATGTGGCCTCATCTGCTGTGTGATTCCTCCATTGAACCTTATGTAATTTGATATTCTTATTTCTCAGCTGTCTCTCCGTAGTTTCTATTATTTGAAACGGCTCCTCTTCATAGGATAGGTCGTCTCGTAGATCTATATCATCAACTGGTACTTGCTCTGTAGAGTGACGTAGACACTTCCGTAATTGAGATATATGAAAAACATTGTGTACTCTGGCTAAGTTCGGTGTCAATTGTAACTTATACGCTACTTCTCCGATTCTGTCGAGGATCTCAAACGGACCAATATATCTCGGAGCTAATTTTCCTTTAACTTGAAACCTCTTTATAGACTTGAATGGTGTAACTTTAAGATATACCAGATCTCCGATTTCAAAGTTCAAGTCCTTTCGACGATTATCAGCATAACTCTTTTGTCGATTTTGGGCAATCTTCATGTTGTCTCGGATAATCCTGACATGGGCTTCTGCATCATGTACAACTTGGGGTCCGAGGAATTGTCGTTCTCCGGTTTCAGTCCAGTTCAACGGTGTCCTGCATTCTCTTCCATATAGTGCTTCAAATGGTGCCATCTTGATACTAGACTGATAACTGTTATTATAGGAGAATTCTGCAAATGGTAGGCATGTATCCCATGCTGCTCCATATACTAATGCACATGCTCTTAGCATGTCCTCTAAAATCTGGTTTACTCGTTCTGTCTGTCCGTCGGTCTGTGGGTGATACGCTGTGCTGAAAGTTAAATCAGTTCCCATAGCTTCATGTAATTTCTTCCAGAATTCAGATGTGAACTGTGCTCCTCTGTCAGATACAATCCTTTTTGGTACTCCATGCAATACTACTATTCTTGTTAGATATAACTCTGCCAATTTATTTTTACCATAAGTCTGCTTAATCGGTATAAAATGTGCTACCTTTGTAAGCCGGTCTACGATCACCCAAATAGCATCGTAACCCTCTCGACTTTTAGGAAATCCCGTAATAAAGTCCATACCGATATCATCCCATTTCCATTCTGGGATTGGCAGAGGGTTTAATAATCCTGAAGGTTTCCGATGATCGATCTTTATTTTCTGACAGGTGTCACAACGGCCAATATATTCTGCTATTTCTCTTTTCATCTTACTCCACCAGTATCTTTTCTTTAAGTCCTGATACATCTTGGTGCTTCCTGGGTGAATAGAGAGCTGAGACGAATGAGCTTCTCGCAGTATCAAATCTTTTAACTCTTTATTGTCAGGTACACAATAGCGATTTCTGAACTTCAAAATTCCTTGCTCATCTATAGTAAACTCAGCTGAATTCCCTTCCTGACTTCTCTTAACGAGCTGTTGTATTTCTTCGTCGTTATCCTGTGCTGCTTTGATCTGACTGGTTAATGCTGGCTGAAGTTCCAATGCTGCTATATAGCCTTGCTCAACAATATTTAGGTTTAACCGTTGCATTTCCTCATGCAATGATGTAGAGCATTCCATAATCGAGGCTATATTATGATACTTCTTTCTCGCTTAATGCATCCGCGACTACGCTTTGCTTTACCAGGATGATATAGCAAATCAAGATCGTAATCCTTGATTAGTTCTAACCATCGTCGTTGTCGGAGATTCAGGTCTGGCTGAGTAAATATATACTTCAGACTCTTATGATCAGAGAAAATTTCACAATGGTTTCCCAATAAATAATGTCTCCAAATCTTCAATGCATGCACTACTGCTGCCAATTCCAAATCATGTGTTGGATAATTATTCTCATGTGGTCGCAACTGTCTCGATGCATAAGCTACCACTTTACCTTCCTGCATCAGTACACAGCCTAGTCCTTGTTTTGAGGCATCACAATAAATCTGAAAATCTTTCTCAGGATTAGGCAATATCAGAACTGGCGCTGTAGTTAATCTGGTCTTCAATTCCTGAAAGTTCCCTTCACATTTATCGGTCCACTGGAATGGTATATCTTTCTTCAATAATTGAGTGAGCGGTCTAGATATCTTTGAAAACCCTTCTATAAATCTGCGATAATAACCTGCTAATCCCAAAAAGCTTCGAATTTCCGATACTGTTGTTGGTGCCTTCCATTCCATTACTGCTTTGACTTTTTCTGGGTCTACCTTTACTCCTTCTCTTGTGATAATATGACCAAGAAATGCAACTTCCTTCATCCAAAATTCACATTTAGAAAATTTTGCATATAGCTGATGTTCTCTTAATTTACTTAAAGCAGTATGAAGATGCCGACAATGCTCCTCTTCTGTCTTGGAATATATCAATATATCATCAATAAACACTATCACAAAGTGATCTAGCTGCTCCATATACACCATGTTCATCAGATTCATAAAGTATGCAGGGGCATTCGTCAGACCAAAGGGTACCACTGTAAATTCAAATAATCCATATCGTGTGGTGAATGCTGTCTTTTCACGGTCCTGCTCTCGAATCTTAAGCTGGTGATAACCTGATCGCAAATCGATTTTCGAGAATACCTTGGCTCCTTTGAGTTGGTCAAATAAATCATCTATCCTTGGCAATGGATATTTATTTTTAATTGTTACAGCATTCAGTCCTCGATAATCAATACACATCCTTTGACTTCCATCTTTCTTTTTAGCAAATAACACTGGAGCTGACCAAGGTGACACACTAGGCTGTATAAACTCTTTTTCCAATAATTCATCCATCTGCTTCTTAAGTTCTTTCAGTTCTTGTGCAGACATCCGATACTGACGCTTAGTGACTGGTTTGGTCCCTGGCACTAATTCAATGACAAGCTCAATAGGTCTATCAGGCGGTCTTCCGGGTAATTCTTTTGGAAAGACATCTGGATACTCCTGAATTATCGGTACTTGAGTGGCTCCTTCTTCTACCATTATACTATGAACACTTGCTTTTAATTTTTCCACTAATACTGAATCTGTCTTCACAACCACCTTCTGTCCTTCTAAATTTACTAATGTCACTAGCTTGTTCTCGCAGTTCACATTTGCTTTATATCTAGTTAACCAATTCATTCCCAATATAACGTCCAATCCTTTCATTTCTAATACTAACAAATCAGCTTTGAACTGAACTCCTCGGATGTTTAAATCCAAATCCTTGCATCCGGCGAGATTCCACTCGATTTCCAGCAGTTTGGAAAGAATAGGACTTTTGCAAAGGTAAGGATGGCAATTGATTTTTCATAACAAAAGCCAAAGAAAGAAACGAATGCGTGGCTCCGGGATCAAATAAAACCAGACAAGGTTTTAAATTTACAAGGTACGTACCAACGATAACGTCGTTGGCTCCTGCTGCTCCTTCTGCAGAAATATGGTTGATTCTTCCTTGTACCGGTTTCAAGATTCCTTTTCCTTTGTCTGCCGTTGATGTTAATATTGTACTCTGTGTAGCTGCTGGCTTAACTATAAACTGACGGTTCTGCCCTTCCTCCTGCTTTGGCACTGCTATATACTGGCGCGGTGCAGCTGAAGTTTGAACTTGAGCTTTGGCGGCGTCTGACGGTAATCCTCCTCGCGGACACTGATTCTTGTAGTGGCCGGTTTGGCCGCAGTGATAGCAAACTATATTCAACAGGGGACATTGTCTTTGCAGGTGGTTACCTCCACATTTAAAGCACTTCAAGGTAGAGGCTTTGACATTTTGCTGAGATGTCATAGAACCTTGACCAGTCTTGTACTGTGGTTTTGGCTTAAAAATGAATTTCTTCCCTCGCTGTCCCTTGGATTGCGGTGATATGAACATCCGCTTCCGTGGTGCCTCCTGTGAGGGCGCTACATGTACTATTTTTCTTTTCTGTGCTTCTTCCAACTGTCTCTGTGTCTCTTCTGACATGATGAGCTTATTTACCATTGAAGGTAAATCCTTAAAATCCATAGCTGATATATGATGTTTCAGAGCTATCTTTAATCCTTCCTTGAATCGCTCCATTTTCTTCTCTTCAGTCTTTACATCGTCAGGAGCATAACGGGCTAATGTGTTAAACTGATGAAGGTATTCTGTAATCGAGCGGTGTCCTTGCTGTAGCGCGAGAAACTCTCGACGCTTAGCTTCCATCACACCAGTGGGTACATGTGTTTGACGAAAAGATTCCTCAAACTCCTTCCAAGTTATTTCTCGATTTTCAAGCATTGTTTGATAGTTCATCCACCAGTGCTGCTGGACCTTGTAACTGATGCGGCGTAGAGTATCTTTTCTTTATCATTGCACTGGACCGTGTTTAACTTTCTCTCGACATCCCTGAACCAATCTTCTGCCACCATCGGGTCGGGTGAAGAAGAAAATACTGGGGGTCGGGTCTTCAAAGTCTGCCCACTTAGATCGGATCGTGTCAGAATTGAACAGGCGTTGCAGGCTGGCCACTTCCTTCACTTCTCATTGCAATCATTTCCAACAGTTTTGAATGTTGTTCCATCATACGAGCTTGATTTAGTTCGGCTTGATGTCTGTTTTCTTCCATCTTTGCTAAAATGTCAGCCAAATTCGGTTGCGGTGCATTTCCCTGACGAGGGTCACCTGCTTGGTGAGATCCTTCTCCTGTGTCTGCCATCTTAAGCTTCTCAATGAAATTGAGAATTCAGCTCTGCAGCGAGTTTTTAAGAAGGTCAGATAGATAAGTAAGAAATTAGAACTAAGATAAGATTTGGGCGAAGTAGCTAAGAATTCTAGATTGAAATAAAAAGATAGAAAGTTGAAAAAGTGAACTTAGAGATAGTAATAACAAACAAATTATCAAGTAGGCAAAGTAGTCTTTATTCATTTCACATACAAGTTGGGTACATACTATTCTACAAAGTTCATACCACAACTCGTTCCACCAAACCAAACTTTGCTACTACAAAAGGTCCAACTACTCTAGCGCATCCGGCACACGCTAGACCCTCTGATCTACTGGAGAGGATCCGCCTGAGGAACACCACTCTTCTTCCTCTGGTTCTTCTTCCTCGTCCTCTATTGGCTCCTTGCCTTTCGGTTCAGCAATAACGACTTTAGGCTGTTCCGGGGCGCGAGACGAGGGTCCTTCAAGGCAAGGACGGCCTTGAGGTGCCGTCATCCCTGCGGACTCCTTAAAGGTCTTTGCGGGGCCACCTGACGTCTCATCACACCTGGAGGCTTCATCTCTAGCCTTCTGCTGATAGTGCTGAACGGTCTTCTTCAAAAGCCAAACCTCCCGCCGAGCGAAATAGAGCTGAAGGTGCATCTTCGGTTCTCCTGGCCATTCGTGCATACATGTTCTCCTGGCAAGCTACGACTGACGCGACCTCCCTCATCCTGGGATCATCCTCTAGGTCCGGATTTGGTAGTAGAGTACCAGTCCCGTCTTCATTATCCTGAGGAATGAGGTGAAACGGGGACTCGTCGAACTCCTCATCATAATATCGACGAAGGTACTTCACCGCTTTCTTTCTTGCATCTTGATGGCGCTCGACTTTATGACGGTAAGTCAGAACTTCCGTCGGACGCCCGCCCGAGAGGTAGGGCTCCAAACATACCTGTGCCTTCCAATCATACGCACGACCATGCACCATCAATGCTCTTGTAAAGACAACCGGACGCCGCTGCTCACGCATAGAGGTGCTTCAGATACGCCACAAAAGAGCGCCCACCCAAGCAAGACTTCGGATTGGGGTAGACACGGCACAGATCGACCACGATAAAATTTGAATTTAGACAGAGTACTACAAACGATATTAGAAAGCCAAACTTAACTTTCCAAAATAAGATTAAAGGACAAGGTAGGCAAGAAGAATTTATATAAGAACATGGTTGATATTTTATAACTCATTTTTAATAGTAAAATAGTTTTCGGAATCGGCCTTAACACACTTAGGGTCATCCAACGGTCAAGCAAGCGTGCTCGATACCACTCGTAACATCCCGCTTTGTGGAATATTATGAAAACATCGCAGCTTGCCCAGACTGCTCAAACATGAGTATATTCAACGAGTGTGTAACATTGTCGATGCAAGCTTAAGAACAAAAGCCACTTTATTGCAATATAGTGGCTAGAAGCCGTGTATTACAATTATGGCCTACGGCCTTTATATACATTACACAAAGGAGCCACGTGCACGCTGAGCAGAACGACCCTAATTCCACGCTCGTCGACTTCATAAAATACCACTTCACCATCTTCTCCACTTCTTCAAGATATGCCGAGTCCGATTATTTGTAGCAAGTATGAGTACAACCACCGTACTCAACAAGTTGCACGGAAATTAACCATAACTACATGCATGACGTAACAAATAGGAGTGGTGACAGTTCAATATTTTATGTGGATGCACTTTAGTTTATAAACAATCAAAAGCTTTTTAAAAGAGCTTCTTTTAAACTTTAAGGGGTTTTCCAAACTTGATCATTTAATTAATGATATCAACTCTCATCAAAACTACTTATGCCTTGTTAACGGATTCACCCACTTGACACACCTTCATTAACCTAAGCACGGTGTACTCGAATACCATTTATAATTGCTTTGCAAAGCTGCCTGCTTTACCCACAAGATTTCAAAACTCCCGCGACAGAGTTAAGAAAACAGGACGCTCACTACTCGATTCTTTATATAGCCTCGCCTGTAGGTATTAACTCCGACAAAGCTCGGATAACCCACGGATTACATCCGACCCGTCGCGCCCTACAGCTTGTATGGTTAACCACCTCCCATACTGCACTCACCTCGACTCCCTTTTAAATGCAGAGGTTCAAAAGAAGCTAAGTAGATATTAGGCCAGGTTTGACCAGTCAACGCTTGTGGTTGGGCGTTTACTATGTCATTTACTCAAGACAAGGATCTAGTCCTTACATTTTTCTTCGAGGCAACCCTCGCACAAACCCAAATTCAAGACATCAAGATCGCCACCGATCCACTACCAGCCTCCACCATCGGATAAGATCTTTGGATCCGCAACTGCGACCCTCACTTATCCTAATTTCAATTTCCAAAATTTTAAACTAACACTTAACAGTATACAGCAAGGTTAATATACTATAGTGACATACTAATGATATAGTATTTTATGAGACTAAGTTTCATCAAATGGATGTGGCTATCAAGTTAATTGGGGCTTTTCGTGGTAGGACATAACTACTATCAAGTCATTCTAAATATTGATCGCACATAAAATAATAACACAAATTAACATAATGAAAATACCAGTAAATAAATAATTTATGCATATAGGGTCAATATGATCAAAATTATATGCACTTGCCTTGCGGTTCCGATACTTGACTAACTCGTACTCATGAATCTGAATCGAATCGCTCGCCTCCTCTTCCTGTGTCGTCGGTTCGGCAACGTCGGTGACTAGCGCAAAACAAACAAACAATTAGGCCCATTTTCAAAAGAACTGAAATTGGACCGAAAAACATAAAATAAATTCAAATGAAGGTACAAATACAAGGTTTCGTTTGTAGAGGCTTTGTATGGGGATATGGGCCTCGAATTGGACTCGTGGGATCGAACCGGTTCAAACGAGTACAAACTTGAAATTAGGGTTTCTGCTCATTGGGTCGGTCGGGTACTATTCATCGGGTCTAGTACTTGCTCAACTGCTCGCTAATCGACTCGGTCGAGTCGCAGATGGTGGGTTCGGTCGGTTCAGCGCGCAGATCAACGGGAGCCGTCCGATCTCACGCGAACGACCGCAGATGCTCGGTCCGCACAACGGCTGCTCGGCGGTGAACAAGTAACCGGCGTTATCGCTCATCTTCTCCGATTCCCGCAAGCAATGTAACAGGAGATGGGCGGTGGGGTTAGAGTGGTCCGCGACGGCTTTGAAAGGCATGGGCAGGTTCGTGAAGCTAAGGGGGTCCCATTTTGGGTGGTTGGAGGACCGGCGGAGGCGGTGTTCACCGGCGGCGAGCACCTCCCCACTCGCGGCAAATTTGAAATTGCGGACAAGGTAGGGCTTCCTAGGGAAATTGGGTTGGCTCTTAAGCACCACTGGGTTTCGGGTAGGATAGGAGGGGCATGGTTTTTAGCTCGGGGAGCTTGAGCGAGGCTAGCCACGGTGGAGGTGAACGGCGGTGAGGAGGCTCTCGGAGCTGGGGAAGAAGAGGGGCCGTGGGCTTAAAGTAATTGTTGGAGTTGGCTTCTAGGGTTATAGTGAAGCTACAGGTAACCGGAATTGGGAAGTGGAGGGGCGGAAGACCGACATTGATCTAGGGCTAAGAATTGGGGAATTCGGCAATTACCCGAATTGGGAGGGAAGAGAGGAGCCCTGGGGTTTCAGAGGGCTTCAGGGTGGTCGCGGGTGACTATTGGAGAGCTCGGGTTTGTTTAAATAGGCGGCGAGGTCGGTTTGCACCGGAGAGAGGAGGGGTGACAACTCGACGGAGGTGAGGTGTTCACTGGGGCAGCTGGCTCGGGCGTCTCTCCGCGGCTGCTGACAGGCGGCGCAAGGTGGCTGGGACTCGAAGCAACAGGAGAGCTCGAAGGAGCTTGGTGTCGAAGAAGGATCGGGGCGGTGGCCAGCGTGAGCTCGGGAGAGGTGAAGGCAACCGGCGTCGCTCGACACCGCTACAGGGGTTTTAATGGAGGTAGTACGGTTGCTGGTAGGTGGGGAGGGAGCTGGCAGGGCGAGCTGGCGCAAGGAGACGCAAGAAAGGGCGCCGGCGACAAAAAGTTAGGCAGCGATGGATATTTTCGGATATGAACAGTAGCCGCGCGAAGCCTCTCCGTTCACGCTGCACTGACAAGGATTTGGGGCTGGTTTGCGCTAAGATTGGTGAGGAATAGGTTAAGAAAGCAAAATAGCAAAAGTAAAACAAAAATTCAACACAAATTTTTGATTTCGCTATTTTCGGTTTTGTTTCAATCTGCATCTCCATGTTGAACTCGTCGATGCGCTGCTCTGACTGCGGGTTCTTGCGCTTCACTGCCATCGTCGTGCATGCCGCCGTTGGTCTCGCCGATGCACACGCTGCCGAACCCGCTGTGTACTCTTCTTGATACCTGCGCACACAATGTTAATTTGGTGCTTGAGTTTTTCTTTTTTTTTCCTTTCTTGTGTCATGTCGTTTTCTTGCATGTCTTGCTTGATAATATAGTCTTGCCAATTGCCATGTAGAATTACGGTTCGAATAAATAAAGACAATGATCAAATATAGGAGCATCTGAAGTCTAATAATTAATAGTACACAGCTACACACGCGACGTGGTAGAACAATGTATAAAGAGAAACTTCGTCATATACCCTCTTCATATTTGAGAGTTTCAGGATTTACCCTCCCGAGTCACTGACACGTGGGGTCGGGATGAGTCACTGACATGTGGGTCGGAGGGTAAATCCTGAATTTCAGTCTAAGAGGAGGGTATATGATAAATAATTCCATGTATAAATATATACATGAATATGAAGTGGCGTGTACAAAAGAAGTGAAGAGCAGTGTACAATGAAGAGTTTTTAGGTGGCAGTGGCACTATGATTCATCTCTTATACCATTCCTAAAAAAAGCAAGAATGTAAAAAATTTATATATTGATAAAAATATTATGTGAATAGCTCCTAATCCTTGTTTACAGCCTTGTCTCGGCAGCAAAACTAGTCTGCATATATTAACTATAAATTGTTTATCCTGCGTTTTTAGAACTAACTTAAACGACAAATTGCAGGTAACAATAGCACTTAACCGTCTAATTAACGTCATGGATGACTTAATTCCAATTCAAGCCATTGCACAGAAACTTCAATTGAATACAAGACAATAAAGTAGATAAATACTAGTGTGCCATACATTGCAATCAAATAAACATTACAGTCCGAGCTAGCTACATGGGTCCGTCTTTTTGGAGTTATCCCATCTCGGCCTACTAGATAGCCCAACCATGAGACAAGCTAAAATGGGCCTAACGTGGGCCCACAAGACCAAAACCAACTATCTAGGCTTTATTTGGAAACCCAAAATACCTATTTTATCCCTGTAGATGGACCTGGATTTGGAACTAAAATCCGGCCCATCCACAGATGCGGATCAGAGATTTTAGGCTCCTAAATTAGGCCTTATTAGCTCACTTATACCTGCCTACCTCCTCAAACTCCTCCAAGTGTAGCATTGCTACCGCAGAACTTCAAATTTTAATGCACCAGTAGAGTATATGTGCGTTGCAGTAGATTTTAAATAAACAATACCACATGTAAACTCATATTATTTAATTTTTAGAGCTTAGAATATGGTATCATGAATCATCTATTTAAGCTCCGTTGGAACAGGCGCGCGTCGTCAGGACTCAAATATCGGCGTGTTTTTTCCTATTAGGAGAGGGAGAGGGAAGGGGAGAACACATCGTCACCAACTTTTTTTTAAGTGGTAGAGATTATCATCAAACTATCAATTACTAGTTACTACTACTTCATTCATTCGAGTACTTGACCATATATCCTCAGAAAGAAACAAAGTGAAGAAAACTACTTCATTCCTAAACTTATTTTGACGTAACTAACATATCATAAAGCAAACACGAAACGCGGTCGGGTCATCTAAGAGGCAATGGTAATTACTCTAAAATTACTGTTTGTCCGCTCATGGGCAAACATCCATGATCAACAGCACCTATTTGTCCTTGATTTGCCACTGATCTGGCAATTGAATAATTAACACTGCCTGGATCTGGAATGCCCCTGCAACCCTATAGCAAACGGATAGACTTACGGACGCACTGTCCAGTGTCCAGCAACCCTATCATGCTTCTGTTCTGTTGCGATTACAAAGCTAGATCTCACATGGGAGCTGCACTTACATTAGCCACCCCAATACTCCGGCAAATCAATCAGCGAGTCGTTCCAAGGCGACATGCATGATCCTTGGGCTCACAGCAGCACACGGTTGATTCTTCTTCCAGATGATGGCAGCCGCAGTGACAGCGGTCACAATCTTCACCCAGCGTTTCTGAGGACAGGCTCTCGTTGCCCTTGGCCGATGAGGAGGTCGATCTGTAGGAATTGTACTCGTCAGGTGACAACGTTGCAGTGTTTCACAACTCCAGCTCTAGCAACAAGAAGAAACAGAGCAGACAACAAGAACTTGCCCTCCATGCATCCTTGCAAAGTGAACTGTAAGAAGTACTAGGAGGAGAAAAATGGCTGTCACTAGCGGTCTATCCGAGCTCGTGCATGTCGCGAGCAAATGAGATGAAACAGAGCAGACAAATTCAGCAAAATTACAACAGAACCTCAAGAAATAGGCGGGCAGCAAGATTCTAGCAGTGAACTTACTCTGGCGGCGGCGGCGGCGGCACCGAGGCCGCTTCGCCGGCGGCGACCGGCGCGATCCTTCGTATAGTGTAGAGGGCTCGAGCTTGGAGCTAAGAGGAGACGTTCTATAAATCAGCATAGGAATACTCGTGTAATCAGCATACGAATTCTCAGATAGAATTCTGGAGGCCCATCTCTTTGGCAGCCCAATTTAAGTGTCTTTACTCCTATCCTCCTCCTCCTCAAGTTAAACTAATGCAAGTTCCCGTCAGAGAAACAGTTGACTCTAATCGATATAATAAGCCGTACACAAGTCGTTCTCCGGGTCGTCGGTCTTGCTGGGCAGTTGGTGCTCGCGTTTCCTTCCTAATTTCCATCCAGTGGAGCCGTCGAAATTAACAAGAGCGCGTCGTTGGCCTGTCCGATCGAGACTAGCACTCAGAAGCCAAACGTATCCGCGTCGCCAAATCCCGTGGACCTCGAGTCCACCCTCCACTGAATCGACGGCAAAGGTATATTCCATTACAGGCCTATGAAACAGTGACAACTCCGCGACAACAGCCCTACTGTGGCTGATGGAATTTAGCTTTACCTGATGGTATTGGTTATGTTTTTGGAGATGATAGTAGATGGTGAAGACGTCGATACGGATGACGTACATCGTTTTGGACTTGAGAAGCTGTTTAGAAAATCCGTTTTAAAAAGCTATTTCATTTATTTTGATTTTCGAAGAGTCCAAAAGTACAAAAAAAAACAGGATCAGCAAGGGAAAACTTGGAGAAATGTGGGCCCGGATGCGCAGCTCCGTTAAACTTGGCGTCCATCGTCTGGTTTTAAAAGGAAAAAGGAACTTGCGCTCCACGGACCACGATCAGCTGAGTGCTACTCTTCAAGAATATATAATTGGCTCCGACTGCCGGAGTGATTAGCAGCAATAAGCAATTAAAGCACGCAGGGTTATCCACCAAGTAGCCTAGGCGTGTTGAGATGGAGCCACTGAGCATCATGAGCGCGATCTTCAAGGTCATTCAGGAGATCGCCAAGGCGGCGAGCACGGCTCGCCGGAACAGGCGCAGGTGTCGGGAGCTCGCCGAGCGCGTCCGCACTGTCGGAGACCTCCTGCGCGACTCCAAGGCGGCCAAGGACAAGGCCACCAGGAAGCGGGTGCTGGGCAGGCTCAGGGACGCCCTCGCCGAGGCGCTCGAGCTCGTCGATTCCTGCCGGCGCGGCGGCGTGCTCTCCAGGTTCCTGGCAGCCGGCAGGGACGCCGGCAGGTTCGACGACGTGGAGAGGAGGATCAACAACTGCCTCGTGGACCTCGGCATCGCCAACGACGTCCGCCTCGAGAGGCAGGTCAACCAGCTTGCTGCCCATGGCAAACATCCCGGCACAAACGCAAAAGGCGGCTCGGTAAGCACGATATGTCGATACATATGCATATATCCTCATGTATGTATGGATTAATTCTCTTCTGTGTGGCTGATCGATCTCCTTCGATCCCTTTTATTTGAAGAAGAAGGAGATCAACCGCAACGCGAAGAAGAAAGACGTCGCCATGAATGGCAGCAAGAGTAGTGCTGCAGCAGGTGGCTACAAAAGGAACAAAGGCAGGCACGCCGGCGGAAAGGGCGGCAAACAGACGAAAGAGAAGGCGGCCACGGCGTTACCGGCCCCCAGAACCGGGGCTGCGGTCATGTGCCTTCCGCCGCCGCAGCATCACCTGCAAGGCACCGGCGTCCCCGATTACCCGCACTACGCTGTTCACTCCATTGAGGAGGACCCCAATTCCTGCTCCGTGATGTGATCTGGGCGCAGCAAGGAAGCTTGTACGACCCACGCATCCATCTCCGGCCGCGGCGCAGTTCATGCTCGATCCATCCACCTTCGGTGGCGGTGGCGGCGACATCGAAAGAATGGTGGCGCGGTGAGCTAGCACCGTGCCGTGCTCTGGCACCAAGGCGATCGAGCGGACATGGATTGGAGGCATGGTTGATCAGGGTCCTGCATGATTCCCGAGCAGAACATATCATTACTATTTGGGTACGCATTTTGGATATCCGGAATTAAATTCGCGGACTCTGTTATGTGAAGTGCTACACGCCTACACTACACATGGAGGGCATGAATGGATTTGGATACCATGCATTTTGGGATTGCATAGGAATGGATTTGGATATCACCATCTGGATCGACTGCGTTTCTTGAATTTAGATTGGATAATATCCATCCATCCATTCATTCATCATATTAGCAACTGTATTGTCATCGTGTCTGCAATTATGTATGGTTTGTTAGTTTGCATGTCTATGTAATCGAGTCTAGTTCATTTGTGATCGATCCTGCGATTATGTATGGCTTGTTAGTTTGCATGTCTAATGTAATCGAGTCTAGTTTTATTTGTGATCGAGCCTGCAATTATGTATGGTTTGTTAGTTTGCAGTGTAGGTGAGTAAGTGGGTCAGGCCGCGGACTTGGGGCTTTCTCTTTATGACGATCCGGAGCAGGTTGTCCTCGTCGACTTCATCGCCGACCACCCGTTCGTGTTCTTCGTCAGGGAGGACCGCACCGGCGTGGTGCTCTTCGCCGTGCCAGGTGCTTAAGCTTAACCATCTAATTTGAGTTTTCAGTTGGTCTCCTTGTATAATCACAGTTAATCCTGACAGGAGAAGCTCATCAGCTTCATCGTAAAGTAATCCAATGTTCCCTTGTTGCCTCGCAAAATAGCTTCCTGTTGACTGATAGACTTACGGACGCACTGTCCAGTGTCCAGCAACCCTATCATGCTTCTGTTCTGTTGCGATTACAAAGCTAGATCTCAAATGGGAACTGCACTTACATTAGCCACCCCAATACTCCGGCAAATCAATCAGCGAGTCGTTCCAAGGCGACATGCATGATCCTTGGGCTCACAGCAGCACACGGTTGATTCTTCTTCCAGATGATGGCAGCCGCAGTGACAGCGGTCACAATCTTCACCCAGCGTTTCTGAGGACAGGCGCTCGTTTCCCTTGGCCGATGAGGAGGTCGATCTGTTGGAATTGTACTCGTCAGGTGACAACGTTGCAGTGCTTTACAGCTCCAGCTCTAGCAACAAGAAGAAACAGAGCAGACAACGTTGCAGCGCTTTATCCTTGAAAAGTGAACTGTAAGACGTACTAGGAGGAGAAAAATGGCTGTCACTAGCAGTCTATCCGAGCTCATAACAAGGGTGCATGTCGCGAGTAAATCAGATGAAACAGAGCAGACAAATTCAGCAAAATTACAACAGAACCTCAAGAGAGAGGCGGGCAGCAAGATTCTAGCAGTGAACTTACTCTGGCGGCAGCACCGAGGCCGCTTCGCCGGCGGCGACCGGCGCGATCCTTCGTATAGTGTAGAGGGCTCGAGCTTGGAGTTAGAGGAGGCGACGTTCTATAAATCAGCACAGGAATACTCGTGTAATCAGCATACGAATTCTCAAATAGAATTCTACAGGCCCATCTCTTTGGCAGCCCAATTAAAAGTGTCTTTACTCCTATCCTACTAACGCAAGTTCCCGTCAGAGAAACAGTGGATTCTAATCGATATTAATAAGCCGTACACAAGTCGTTCTCAGGGTCGTCGGTCTTGCTGGGCAGTTGGTGCTCGCGTTTCCTTCCTAATTTCCATCCTGTGGAGCCGTCGAAATTAACAAGAGACTAGTCACTAGCACGCAGAAGGCAGAAGCCAAAACGTATCCGCGTCGCCAAATCCCGTGGGCCTCGAGTCCTCCCTCCACTGAATCGACGGCAAAGGTATATTCCGTTACAGCCCCATGAAGCAGTGCACAACTCCGCGACAACAGTCCTATTGCGATCGATGGATTTTAGCTGTGGCTGATAGCTATTGATTATGCTTTTAAAGATGACAGCAGATGACGGAGATGTCGACGTGAATATTGCATATCGTTTTGGACCCGAGAAGCTATACGAAGAATCCACTTTAAGAAATCGTTCTATTTGTTTCGATTTTTAAAGAAGCTAAAAGTAAAAAACAAAAAAGGGCCAGCAAGGGAAATCTTGGAGAAATGTGGGCCCGGATGCGCAGCTCCGTTAAACTTGGCGTCCATCGTCTGGTTTTACAAGGAAAAAGGAACTTGCCCTCCATGATCAGCTGAGTGCTACTCTTCAAGAATACATAATTGATCTCCGACTGCCGGAGTGATTAGCAGCAACAAGCAATTAAAGCACGCAGGGTTGTCAACCGAGTAGTCCTAGGTGCGTTGAGATGGAGCCAGTGAGCATCACGAGCGCGATCTTCAAGATCATTCAGGAGATCGCCAAGGCGAAGAGCACGGCTCGCCGGAACAGGCGCAGGTGTCGGGAGCTCGCCGAGCGCGTGCGCACTGTCGGTGACCTCCTGCGCGACTCCAAGGCGGCCAAGGACACGGCCACGAGGAATAGGGTACTGGGCAGGCTCAGGGACGCCCTCGCCGACGCGCACAAGCTCGTCGATTCCTGCCGGCGCGGCGGCTTGCTCTCCAGGCTCCTGGCAGCCGGCAGGGACGCCGGCAGGTTCGACGACGTGGAGAGGAGGATCAACAACTGCCTCATGGACCTCGGCATCGCCAACGACGTCCGCCTCGAGAGGCAGGTCAACCAGCTTGCTGCCCATGGCAATCATCCCGGCACAATCGCAAAAGGCGGCTCGGTAAGCATGATACATATGCATATATCATCATGTATATATGGATTAATTCTCTTCTGTGTGGCTGATCGATCTCCTTCGATCCCTTTTATTTGAAGAAGAAGGAGATCAACCGCAACGCGAAGAAGAAAGACGTTGCCATGAATGGCAACAATAGTAGTGCTGCAGCAGGTGGCTACAAAAGGAACAAGGGCTGGCACGCCGGCGGAAGGGAGCGCAAACAGACGAAAGAGAAGGCGGCTGCGGGCATGCACCGGCCGACTCCGCAGCACCACCAGCAGGGCGCCGGCGTCCTCTATTACCCGCCCTACGTTTCCGCTGAGGAGGACCCCAATTCCTGCTCCGTGATGTGATCCAATCCACTTGCGCAGCAAGGAAGCTTGTACGGCCCACGCATCCTTCTCCGGTTGCGGCGCAGTTCGTGCTTGACCCATCACCTTCGGCGGCGACATCGAAAGAATGGTGGCGCGGTGAGCTAGCACCGTACTGTGCTCTGGCACCAAGGCGATCGAGTGGACATGGATTGGAGGAATGGTTGGTCAGGGTCCTGCATGATTCCCGAGCAGAACATATCATTACTATTTGGGTACGCATTTTGGATATCCGGAATTAAATTCGCGGACTCTGTGATGTGATGTGCTACACGCCTACACTACACATGGAGGGCATGAATGGATTTGGATACCATGCATTTTGGGAATGCATAGGAATGGATTTGGATATCACCATCTGGATCGACTGCATTTCTTGAATTTAGATTGGATAATATCCATCCATTCATCATATTAGCAACTGTATTGTCATCGTGTCTGCAATTATGCATGGTTTGTTAGTTTGCATGTCTATGTAATCGAGTCTAGTTTCATTTGTGATCGAGCCTGCAATTATGTATGATTTGTTAGTTTGCATGTCTATGTAATCGAGTCTAATTCATTTGTGATCGAGCCTGTAATTATGTATGGTTTGTTAGTTTGCATGTCTATGTAATCGAGCCTGTATAAGGACCAACAACGGTGTAGGTGAGTAAGTGGGTCAGGCCGCGGACTTGGGGCTTTTTCTTTATGACGATCCGGAGCAGGTTGTCCTCGTCGACTTCGTCGCCGACCACCCGTTCATGTTCTTCGTCAGGAAGGACCGCACCGGCGTGGTGCTCTTCACCGTGCCAGGTGCTTAAGCTTAACCCTCTAATTTGAGTTTTCAGTTGGTCTCCAGGTATAATCACAGTTAATCCTGACAGGAGAAGCTCATCAGCTTCATCGTAAGGCAATCCAATGTTCCCTTGTTGCCTCGCAAAATAGCTTCCTATTGACTAGTCACAGAAGCTTGAATGGCCAAACAACTACTCAACTTGGCTTCCGGCAAAACAATACTACTAATTATTTTTACTGTACCAGTGCCAACACGACAAAACACAGAAAGACCCTGAAACTGAAAGCAAATTAATTCTCAAAATCATCAATTGAGGCTACAATCAAGGATACAGAGGGGAACAACAAACTGCTAAGGACTAAATGAGACTTTTACAAGCACAAAGTGTACGCAAACTGAACAAACGACAACACTACGACAAGCGAAAAAGGAATCAACGGCAAGAGCAGGCTTCTGTTCCGGCGATGATGCTTCTTCGTCGATCTTACTGGAGTGGCAGCTGAAATACGATGATCTTTCATCTCATCGCCTTCACATCTATGGTCAGGTAGGATCATGCTCTCACAGCTTAGCATGAGAAGAACATCCGACGCAGTAGGCCGGTCCTCCGAGTTTCCTTGGACGCACAGCAGTGCTCTCTGAATGCATCTCAGAAGATGAACAGTATCGTCCAGAAAGAGACCGCTGACCGAAAAACGACAGAGATAAGTATGCTTCTGCAAATCCGACATGCAAAGATCAGATGATGCAGCGGTGTTAAACCATGTGGCTTTTAGGAACGGGAGATTGAAAAAAATTGGGGCGACGGCTTTTGATTGGCCGAAGCTTTTTGGAAAAGAAAAGGAGTGCTTGCCTGCCGTGATTTTGTTCCGAAGAAAAAAAATCGGCGGCGGCTGTTTCAGATCAGTCGTGATTTTTCATCTACGACGACGTTGCTTTGTCTCGATCCAAGCCGTGCACGGAAGTTTTGTCTCGCAGCGGCTTTCGCATTGTAGTCTGCCGGTGTTTTTCAGAATAAAAAGGGTGGCGGAAGCAGCTGCTTTTGGGGGTCTCGGCTGTGATCGGGCGGAAAAAGGAGCCGACGACGACTTGGTCTTGCAGCGGTGTCGTCCTTCTCGAGGAAACGAAGAAAGGCTGCAGTGCGTTTGCTTGGATGCAATACGCGGCGCAGGTGATCACGGAAGAAAAGAATAGCGTTCGCGTG